>KE504801.1:933942-957727 GCA_000441515.1 Elaeis oleifera | reverse complement strand
TTTATTTTTATAATTTAAATTATAATTTTTTTTCATTTTTTTCTTTTTTGGGGAAAATTAAATTACCAATAAAATGATATTTTTTAAAACACCATTTGGAATGGCATTTTCAAAACGTAATTTGATTTGATGATTTTAATTTTTTTTCTCGTCTACGTGAAAATGAGGAAAGAAGATGGGTGATGTGACCATCATAAAACGCCATTCAAAATGATATTTTATTCTATTTGCATCAATCTGATAAATAAGTTAAAATTAAGTTATTTTGATAAATAAATTTTTTTAAAATTAATTAGATAGTGCACTCTTACTTCGTGGGTGCCAATTAAAGACGGGGTCGTGGCTTTTGCTCGGTCCCCTGAACTCAAGGTGCCGCCACGTCATAATTGACTCAGCTGAGTCAGCATAGCCATGAAATTATTGGACTCTTCCTAACAAAATAACGCACGTGGGAAACTCGGGATATCTTCAAG
The DNA here is from genome assembly GCA_000441515.1 of Elaeis oleifera. Lineage (NCBI taxonomy): Eukaryota > Viridiplantae > Streptophyta > Magnoliopsida > Arecales > Arecaceae > Elaeis > Elaeis oleifera. Next base: position 957,254 of record KE504801.1, on the reverse strand, counting down.
ACTTCAATTTAGCGGGCTCAGAAAATCGATCTTGTCTTCGGTCTTCAGCGTCCGTGGCCGCAAATCGAACTCAAATCTTGGTGTTCCAGTAGACTCGTACCTTAAAGTCGCACGTGAAAAGCTATGATATGGACAGTACAACAATCGTCCACATGGCTGTGTCAACAGGCGACACGTACCCATATGTTCGTCCGGGGCTTCAACTGAATCATTGCAAGGATGGTCCCGTCAAGAGTGGGCCCGGACTGGGACATGGCAACGTGTCTCTGTAGCCGCTCCTGGTAAATAATTAAGAGATTTTACCTAAAAAAAAAAAATACACAGTATCTGATCGCGCGATCACCGTTTAGCTGGATTTTGGGCAATCTAACAACAAAATTATTGCTGGGAAATGGAGAGTGGCTCAAGAGTCTTCATTCAGTTCAAAAGTACTTGAGTTAAGCCAAAGAATCGAGCCACCCTAGAAAGTCATTATCTGGTCCATCTTATGAATTTGGAACCTACTAAAATGTAGTCTACCTACAGGTTTGCGGAGTTATCAAATTCCAAAATGAACAAATATTAGCTTGTTCATACATGGGACATATTCAACCCGATAGAACTTGCTTATTCGATGTGATATAAAAAGTGTCAAGGAAGAAAAATCATTAAAATTAATGAAAATTTGAACAGCAGCTCGTTATCATCCTTCTAATACAAAAGCATATTTAATTAATTATTTTATATAATTAAGATATTATACTAAACATTCCGAAGCATACAACATATATAAAAGCAAAGCTACCCATGAGAGATGTTTTACAATAAATAAGTGAAATAAAAATATCTATATAAATAAACTAATTATAGTATAATCATCGATGCATTATGACGTTACGTCTGGTATACTATAAATATAAAAGCAAAGCCCCCAATGAATAAAAAGTGGCAGGACTGTCCCATTTTATTTTACAAAGAGTGAAAAAATGAAGCATAGTTAGCAAATTGAAATTTTAAGCTACAAACACAAGAAGCTAAACATTCAAATAATTTATTATCCAATAATTGGATCCAAGCATCCTAGATATATAAAAGATTGTATTTTGAAACATAAAAAATCTGAGAAACCCATAACATAGGTATACAATTGTACCATCCTAACATAGAAGGCGTGATACAAACAAAATTCATATATCTTTTTTTTCCTTAGTATTGTTTGTTTACACTATATTCTGGAAGATGATAAATTGGAGAACATGACTAATGGTGTTTCTCATTCTGAGTAAATCTATCTTATACAAACACAAAAGGAAAATAATCCTAAAACAATGTATCATTTCAGCGTTTGAGAGCATTGACTCTGTTCCCTGAACTACATTTGGCCTAACATTTTTGGTTATTTTAGTTGTCAATACAAATGATGTGCATATGCTGGAAAAAAAATAGAATAAAGGGAAGGGTAAAGCAAGGGAAAAGAAAGATAACATGTTAATAAGGGAAGAATAAAAATCACTTTGCAAATTATTAAAGGCTTGATGGACTAGATTGATTTTAGCTTAAAGAGAGAACCAATACAATGTATGTGTGTGTGAGAAAGAGAGAGAGAATCAATTTCCCATAGTTGATTGTGTACCCAAGTCTGGTTAAAAATATTTTGTAAAATCTTTTTAGACAATCTAGTAAATACTTGATCATTGACACTCATCAAGGTTTATACCAAATTATCTTGTATAATCCGTACATTTTCTTATGCCTTATATAACATCAAAATATAGTATCTTAGTGGCACTAATGTTCATTAAGAAGTCATTAACTCCACTACCAAATATTTAATAGTAAACGTAGATTCTAACGCACTCTGTAAATACTCTATTCCTATTAAATAATCTAAAATTTTCAAATCCTTTCAGTCCTAATGGGCCCCAATTTAAAACCGGTCAGCGTGACATACTTAAACGGTACCGACCAACCACCCCTTAACACCCCTGTTTTCTCTCACACTATAATCCAAGAAAGGAAACATCTCTTAATCAAGGGACGGTCCCGTTTATAACGCGGCCACAATCCGGAAACACCAGGCCTCATAACCGAACGCAACAACGCCCAGGTCCAACCGAACTTGGACGATCTCCAAGTTTAAAAAATATCATTGCCGACAGTGGTTATTTTAGCTGAAAGGGACACCAACGTCCATCCATGTGGTGATCCGGAGAGAGGTTCCGTGGGACGGACGGATGGAGGCGGTGACAAGTCGGCAACCGAAGGGAGGGAGAGGGAGCGCCCCCGGTCCCATCATTGGCTCCCATCCGCTTCCCATAGAAGAATAGAGCAAATTCGAAGCCGGAGCAGCATCCTCCTTCGCCTCCTTTACTATCCGTCTGTCTTTCTTGTCGTGCCCACATCGTTGGATAAGCTTCTCAATTTCTTCCGACCCTCCAAGAAATCCAAACCGCTCTCGGTTAGGTTTATATTTTCTTGGGGTTGAGGGAGAGGCGGGTGGAGGTGTCGGAGATGGCGTTCTTGTTGGGGTTGTTCCTGGGAGTCGTGGTTGGGGTCGGGCTGGTGATGGGCTTCGTCCGTTCCGAGAATTACCGATCCAAGCAGCGATCCGAGCTGGTACGTTCTTTTCTTGTTTTACCATTCTCGGGGTCCCTTTTATTCCCATTTCTTTGTGTATTTGATTGGCTAGTAGCCCGACTTGATGAATTTGCTTGTGGATAACGAGGAATGGTTGGTAGAGATTTTTTTTTCTTTATCTTTTGGATTTTGAAGGAAAGATCTTGTTCTTAGTATTGATTGCTGATGGTTAATTACCAACTTTTAACCTGTGATTTGTGTCAAGAAAGGATATCTTGAGTGCGCTAAGAACCACAAGTCTAGATGAGAGTGCGTCTACCGGTACTGGCATTATATAAATGGTGTTCATGGTGCAGATTGTATGACACAGTCATGTCAATGCGGTGCAAATGCAATTCATGTCGTTGTGGTGGAGATTTCAGTTTGTGGGACTAGCTGTTAAGCTGCTTCCTTGATAAAACTTTGCAAACATTATGGTTTTTCCTTTAGAGTGTTAAAAAAAAAAAGTGAACTACAATTTATTTCAGTCTAGAACCAACAAAGGGAATACAATTTGAGATTAAGGGACTTTGGACTTAGTGGTTGGCTGTGAGGACTGAAGAGGATGATTCTTCTTCGATCTCTGCTTAGTGGGCATTGTGACATTTCTAAATCAGAAGCTTCAGTAATTGTGGCTGTAGGTGACAGCTGATTGGTTTTTGATTCTTGGCATTCTACAAGACACTAAAAAGGAACAGGAAAACCCTTAGAGTAGAGAAAGAGCTAGCTTATGTGTCATCCAAGTAAGTAAATATTTTTACAAATCAGGGGCTTTAACATTAGACCCTTTCTTAATGTGAGAATATCTAAGAATGCACGTCCATCTAGTATCCTCTTAGATTAGGTTCCAAAAGAACATGCACATCCAGAGAGTTTGGCTGGAAGTGAGTGAGAACAAAATAGCTGGGAAATAGGACAAATTATCTGTAATACTGGAAAGGCATGTGCTTGATAACTAGTAGTCATGTTACTGGGAGTCATCATCAAGGTCATTTCGATAAAAGTTTTTGTTCAAAATTTCATTTAGGTTGCTGCATACAGAGTATGAAGGTTAATATGCTATACCAAATAATTTAGAAACTTTTGCAGTTATAAGACATATTTCTAGATTATAACAACATTGTCTATTTATACAGTTTTAATAGATTTATCAAACTGGGATTTTAAGTCAGTATGAAAATTATTAAATAAATCAAATAGTTTGGCATGCCTTATCCAAGTCACTCTGAAATAAACTATCGACAAAATTAACTTAATGATGAAATCAAAGCATCTCTGTTATTCTTAAGGATTCTTAAACATCAGTATTAATAAGAGAAAAAGGTGTGTCATGATGATTATCCTCTTTGTGGAATACAGTTCTATGGTTTTTTCCTACCAGGCAACTTTTGCATAAAATTTCAGATTTAGATAACAAGCAAGTTGGTAGACTTAATTTTCGATGAGAGGAACCGGGGAAAAAAACACTGCTAACAAGGAGACACTAAAGAATGTTATGCAGAATTCAGTGAGACTCAGCTATGATAGTTGAGTTCTTCATCCACACGCCCTCCACCAGTTGTTCCTTTATTTGTAGGCATTGGAGGATACAGTGTGGGGATCAAAGGATAATCATGATCTGGATAATCTATTAATAAATAGCATATTCATAGGAAATTTAGGGATATACGCAAAGATGACAGATGAATTGGAATAGGATGTGTCAAAATGATGCAACAGCTATGCTAAAGTGTCAGGAGAGGTCGACACACATAGATAAGTAGCGATGCAATCCAGAATCGACAGTTCAAGAAGTTCAGACAGCACAAATATTCATTTGCTGACTGAACCAAATAGTGCATGAAACTGAACGGTGATCACCTGGTGATAATTAGGTTCTCCCTAAAGCCATAGGAACTGATGCAGCCGCAATTCTTTATAACAAGCATGGTGGAATGACAAAGTGTCACTAATTGTAGATTATTCTATTCTATCTCCAACTTTATTATGTTTTATCTCCAACTTTATGCTTCAGCTTTTAAAAAGGTTATTACATTTTCTAACTCCAAAATTAGGCTTGTCCTAGCAACTTTAATGATGGAATATGCCTTGCTAGCTCCTTTATCCTAGTCTCTTGTACTAAAAACTTTGGACATATGGGTTACGTTTGGGTCCAAAAGCTACACCTGAGCAGCAAATAGGTACAATGTGGGTTTGACACAGCCCAACCCAACCAGAAGACCCAGCTTGTCCTGATCAAAAGGTACTTTAGAAGGTTTCTCCTAAAAATATTAGACCAAACAAATGTAACATGAACCTAATAAAGTGAATACTTGGGGCGGCCTCCATCATGTGCTATGTTATATACATTATCATAATTTAATGCTAATTAAGTTACTAATTATATGAAGATATATGTCATGTGTAGAATATGTCAATGTCTGGATGGATATATATAACATATACATAGAGGCCTGCATTATATATTTAAATGTCAACACTGCAATACATTTTATTATACTTAAAATGCAAAAACTTGTGGATAAGTGAGATTATTGGATATCATCAAGGAACCAACTTGATTACTTAAATATTTATAGATGGTTGAGATCATTTAATTTTAAAATATTTTTTAACAGCTTGTCTGTAGTATCTGGATTCGGCTCTCTGCTTCTGAAATAATATATCCACCAATATTTGCTCAACTTAAAAATGTTGTCACATTTATGTTTATGTTCTCTTTGTGTTTTGTGCATAATTGGGATCAAAGATTTCTTACCTCATTTGACATTGACTAGATAAAAAATGCACGCCTTTTGAGGCTTCAGTGCTGATGGAGAATGTGTATTCTTGTTGCAGGCTGCTACAGTGGCAGCTTTCTCAAAGATGACAGTCGAAGATTCCAGAAAGATTCTTCCAGCTCAATTTACCCATCATGGGTTGTTTCTCACACCGCCAGAAGTTGAGTTAGTTTTGTTTGGATTTAAATGACATTCTTTATGTGCCACCTTTTTGAATGTCTTACTGATTCTGCTTTCTTCGTTCTTGCAGTTGAACTGGCTCAACCTTGAATTGATGAAAATCTGGCCTTATGTTAATGAGGTACTTATTTGTTCTCTCTTGGTGTATTGCTTTATGATTCCGAGCTCTGAATGATGCGCATCAATTTTTACATATCAGTTTGTGTGCAGACATCCATAGAAAACTTATATGGATGGGGTGACTAATATGTGATTAAGGAAGCAATTTCCTCCTTGCACAAGATTTCTTGATTGTGTTTACAATTTGATTGTCACAGGCAGCATCTGAGCTGATAAGGACTTCCGTTGAGCCAGTTCTTGAACAATATAGATCAGCCATCTTAGCTTCACTTAAATTTCAAAGCTAACTCTTGGTACTGTTGCTCCACAATTTACAGGTAGGTTCAGTTGCTATTACATCTGCTTGTTGCGTGTACTCCATACCCAGTTGATTCATCTGAATTTCGCTTTGCTGAATTACTGCTTCAGTAGTAAGCACATTATAATAATTTAATTCATTGCTGTTACTAGGTTGCTTGATTTTATTCTTCTCTTTTTACCTTCATGATTTTATTATTAAAATAATAAATATAATTTCTGCTAGATCCAAAGCAATACATATCATTGCACATTAGATTTTTTGATGATTTACTGCATTTTGTGATTTTAATTGTTGGGCTATCCTGTTAAAGAGCTTTCCGCTATCATTTTTTAATCAGAAATTTGTAACATAATCATTTTTTCTAGGAGTTTCTATCATTGAAGATGATATTTCTGGGATTACTATGGACTTGGAGTTGCAGTGGGATGGTAATCCAAGTATTATACTTGATATTCGAACAAAACTTGGTGTGGCACTTCCTATACAGGTAATACAAGTATTCTTACTTGGATTGGAAGTTAAAATGACAGTCGAGCTGAGATAGCTTTATTGATCTTTGGAATTTTAAGAGAACGTGAAGTCTAAGATCATCAAAGGTAGATATTCTGAAGTGATTGTTGGAGAGGCCAACTGCATATTTAAGTCACAATGCTGCTGCATCCTTGATGAATCAGCTTTTGGGATTATTTTATTTTATTTTTTGAAGTCTATTTCTTCCTGGCTTCCTTTCTATTTGAAAAAGTGGCAAAACCAGTACACTAATAGTTTTGGAAAATATGAATCACAATGCTATGCTTGTCTAACGTCCAGTATATTTTGAAAAAATGTGCTCGTATTAGATGTATCTCGATGAAGGTGTATCTGGTGTGCAACATTGGGTTATGGTCCTTCTGGATAGGGAGCCAATGTGATGCTGCTGTTCAGATCCTTTTAAAAAAAATAATAAATAAATGAGAAGCTAATGCACTTGGTACACCACTCATGAGGAAGAGAGCTAGGTTTTTTATCAGAGCTGGCCCATTTCTGGGGATTCTTTGGAGGCTTATTGTCTTGATGTTTTGAATTGAGGCTGTTGAGCAGCCTCATTTGGAAACTCTCAAAGTGTCATCTACAAAAGTATAAGGGCATCCTGGTAGTGTTTGTGTGATTGATAATTGGGGTAATATTTCATTATATTAGAGGATTTTGCCTTCTCCCAAGATTAAAAACAAGAACATATTGCATTGGCATTTTTAAATAAGGCATGGAGCTCTTCTATGTTAGTGTTATTTCTAAATTCTTATGGGTTTATAATTATGAGCTACTACATTTTGAATAGAGTAGGCTAAGCCGAGCTCAAGTGCAGTTCATTTTGAAATCAAGCGATGCTTTTCATTGTACATGCCCATGCACACATACGTTTAACTCCTATTAGCTCCTGTAATATATTCATTTTTTCAGTTTATCCTTTCTAGTTTTGCCACACAGCCATCTTAGCATTCTTATTTGTACTATATGCTCAACTTGTTTTCATGTAATCTGTTTATTGCCCAATACCCAAAGCCATATAACATTGTAGGACTTATGCACACATATGCACACCTTATGCAAATTTCCACCATTTATCTCTATGTTACAATTGAAATACATTCTTTAGTATACAAATTATATTAGTCCTAAATACTTGTAAAATAAAATATTTTATAATAACTAGAGTAATAGATGTTATAGTTTAATTATTTATATGTTTCAAGGATTTGTGTTGTGGATCAGGGAGCTTCCTAGCCAGTGACTAGCATGGAATGGCATTTTTCATGTTGCGCACATGTAAAGCTCTACTAAAACAAAATAAAAAATATAATAACTGAAGAATTTATAAATGCCTTTTAATTAAAGTATAAAAGCATTTAATGTATGTTGTAGGAACCTAGTGTCAGTGCTGGTACTGGCTTCACATGGGCAAGCATTTAAAACCTTGTTTATTCCTATTTTTAGCTTAATCTAGCTGATCTCAAGTGAGCCAAGCAAGCTCTAGCTTGGATCATCTACTAATCATTTGCTTTGGTAATACAGTATATAAGTATCTCTCTTTTCTGTTTAGTGAATTCTTTACTGTTTCAAAAAATGAATACATAAACTTATGGAACTTGAGAAACCATAAATTTACTTTAATGGAAGTTGATGGTAAGTACTCAGCTATGGATCTTTTTTGTTTTTGGCATTGCTTCAATCTACAAAATTCTTACAAGCTGCAAAATTTCGAACCTAGGTGAAAACATTGGTTTTACTGGGGTATTCCGTTTAATCTTTAAACCATTGGTGGAGGAGTTCCCCTGCTTTGGTGCCATCTCTTATTCATTGAGAGAGAAGGTGAAATACTATGTCTAGTGTTTTGATCTTGTTAGTTCTTGTGGTATTGTGTATTATATAAATTATAACAGTATACATTTGACTGTAGAAAAGCTGGATTTTACTCTCAAAGTTATCGGCGGTGAAATATCATCCATTCCTGGAATTTCCAATGCAATTGAGGTTAGACAATTACCACCCTATCACATCAGACCTCTTTATGTGCATGCACACAATATATATCTCCTGATACCGCAAAACTAATATGTTTATCTAGGGAACAATACGTGATGCCATTGAAGACACCTTAACATGGCCAGTAAGAAAATTGTTCCCATTTTACCCGGAGATTACAGGTATAGTCATTTATTGGTGTATTTCAAGTGAAAATGATGCTTCCAATTGTATCACAATGTCAATGACATTTTTTTGCTGCTTAGTGACCTAGAACTGAAACCTGTTGGAATACTGGAAGTAAAGCTTGTCCAGGCAACGGGCTTAACGAATAAAGACTTGATAGGAAAATCTGATCCCTATGCTGTGTTGTACATACGTCCATTACGTGACAGAATGAAGACTAGTAAAGTAATTGTAAGTCCACAAGCAAATTCGTTTCCTGTTTTTCATATCATTTCTTTTATCTAGAGCTGACTTTGTAACTTCTACAGAACAATGATTTGAGCCCTATCTGGAATGAACACTATGAGTTCATTGTTGAGGATGCATCTACTCAGCATTTGACAGTAAAGATATATGATGATGAAGGGATCCAGGCATCTGAGCTTATTGGTTGTGCTCAAGTGAGGTTAAAGGACCTTCAGCCTGGAAAGTGAGGGATGTCTGGTTGAAACTTGTCAAAGATCTGGAAGTCCAAAGAGACAGGAAAGATAGGGGTCAGGTAAGCTTTATACATCATAAAATTTTCTTTTTCTATCTATCTTTTACCTACATGACAAAATCAAGTATTTTAAAGATCCTATATCGTATTGGACATGCTATAGAAGAAATAATAAATATGGAGATGCTTTTCACAAATTCAGACTTCTAGAGTACAACAAAGTATCAAATAAAGAAGGCCAGATACTTGTAAAGAATGACTAAGTAAGAAATAAAACAGAAGGTAGTAATTTAATCTGTCACCTGCTATCTGTTGCATTCTTCTTAATACGAAGATAATGATTTTTGCTCTCCAATTTCACATGCACTGGTGTCTTTGTTGTATTATGAGCTTTTTGTTTGATCCAATTTCTTGATTTAATAATGGATTCTGTTATTGGACTTTTGGACATGATGATCTTAACTTAAAAAGGCAAAAAATATCTACAAGGTAGTCTGTTAATAGATTCCTGGACTGAACTCAATAAAGCATGTTTAGGAGAAGCTCACACACCGCAGTGTGAATTGGAATTAATTTACAAATGACTAAAAAAAATCGTACCTAAAAATCTTTTAGCTTTTTATGGATATAGTTGAAGAATGCTCATCCTTGTCTTCAGATCTATAATTGTTTCTTTTGTTGTTTCTTTTTCCCCTTCACAAATTCTAAAGCTGGCCAATGAAATGACTGACCAAGTGATATGAAGGGATTATCAACCTGTGTTTGTGAGAAAATGTCAAAGAAAAAGGTTTGAGTATTTGGTGCTGTTCTGTTCTTTCCTGTTATGTTTGTTTTATGAAGGCTTAATAAATAATTCTATATCCAGTAGCTTGATTTATAGTTATCTACTGATATCTTTTTATGCTATTCCTGTCTTGGGAAGTTTTTTTGGGTTATGCTCTCTGCAGTTGAATGAGCTTTATATCTGTTGAGTAGGTCTTTTATTTTATCTAATTGGTCTTTTAGGTCTCACTATAGATCCTTCAAGTAACCATAGTTTTAGCAGCCTGGTTCTTTCTCACTTTTTCCAACAAGGTTGCTCTTCCCTTAAATTTTCAAATGATGTTTTATGCTCTATTTTGAAAAATGTCCTATTATGTTACTTTCTAAATTTAGTATAATGTTGTTGTAGAATTGTTGCAGTCATGCATATGCTTGCTTGGTACCACTCTTTCATCTGATTATGTTATATGTTGACATTACTTCATTTTAATTGGGATATTTTGCTTTGTTTATGCTTTTTATCCTTTTTCCCTTCATTTATGCCTTATATCAAAATCTCTGTGTCTGTCTAGAGTTTCTTCAGATATAGCAGAATATTAAAGAATGGCTTCCTGATTGCGTGAACTTGAACTGCACGAACAGTAAGGAAGGGTCCTGCCTGTCAACTGGCTTTTGCTTTGTGGCAGGACCCCTCTTTTGTCTGAAGTTGCTGTGTCACCAGGAAGCACCAGTTTAGTGTTGACATCAGGTTAAGAGCTTGTCATATGTATGTGGGATGGCTTGTCAGTTAGAGTAAAGGTTATTTAGATCCAGATGCTTTTGCTTAGAGATTTTTGCATAATTGTTTCCTAATGCTCTATAATTCAACATGGAGGGTGCACATCAGACTGATGGCTGTAATATCTAGTCACCATTTTTGTCAGTCCTTCCTGCTAAATGCCTATCAAATTCTTACTTATCGGTCATTGAGTCGAACAACTTGTTGGAGGAAAGTTGAGGCTTAACAAGTTTACTATTGCTCAAAACTTCTGTTCTTATTGATAATATGCATATATTTGTGTGAATGTATGTATTTTTGACTTCTGGAGCTGCAATAGTTCCAGTAACATATCTTCTGCCTCGTTGCTTCAGGTGCATCTAGAGCTTCTGTACTGTCCTTTTGGCATGGAGAATGAGTTTTCTAATCCTTTTGCCAGTCAAAATTTCTCAATGACTTCTTTGGAGAAGGCCCTCAAAAGTGAGGTGAATGGAATCGAGGCGGAGATTGACCGGACAACTCTTAGGAAAAGGATGTTATTATGCGAGGAGTTCTCTCTGTGACAGTTATATCTGCAGAAGATTTGCCTGCAATGGATGTGATGGGGAAGGCAGACCCATTTGTTGTGCTGCGTATGAAGAAATTAGAAACAAAGAACAAAACAAGGGTTGCTTTCTGATCCTAAGGAAATTTGAGAACCTTGTATGCTTGTGAAATGTGAAAAACTTTGGCCCTGTTTTGCAGGTAGTAAATGAAAGCTTGAATCCGACCTGGAATCAGACTTTTGACTTTGTCGTGGAAGATGGACTACATGATTTGCTTATCTTGGAAGTTTATGACCATGATACATTTGGAAAGGTGAGTTCTTTCTGACATTTTATTTGTTGGTTGCAGTAATGAGCTGCATGTGTGTTTGCAAAAGCTTGGGTATCTTTAAGTTTTTCTGATAGTATGCCAAGGTACGTATGATTCTTGAAGGAATTCCTCGTCTAATTTGTTGGTTTGGCTGCTTGTTGTGTCTAAGAGTTCTGATTTAACTATTGTAACAAAAGCATTTGAACCTCTCAAATCATTGCAGTTGCATTCAAATTTGGACAAAAAAAAAAAGAAAATCTAACGATATCATTTACCATTTTAGGATTACATCGGGAGATGCATCATGACGCTAACAAGGGTGATAATGGAGGGAGAATTCACTGATAGCTTTCCTTTAGAGGGGGCTAAATCTGGAAGGCTGAATTTGCATCTTAAGTGGGCACCGCAGCCAATTTACCGGGATACATAATGGATAAAAGCTAAAGTGACTCTCTCTCTCTCTCTCTCTGTGTGTGTGTGTGTGTGTTTGTGTGCGCGCGCGTGTGTGCATGTGTGCTGAGGATTAGATTAGTCCACTTTTATACCCTCCTGTAATGAAGAGCAGGCATGCCGGTAAGTTAAATTCTTGTACCATTTCCAGGATAAGGCCTCAAACCTCCCATCGATGAAGAGTTGTAAAACTAATTTTTTCGGTAACGCATCATCTAGTTCTCATGGTTTCTGTTTATTTTTGGTAGCCATGCTGAATGTAAATCATGATATATACGAGAACAAATAGAAGAATGGAAATGCCTTAGGAATATTCACAATTTGTCAGCCTTGCAGACCCTATCATATTGTTGAGTAAATAGTGAAATAACAAACACTTCAACCTATCACTTCATCCCCATCTGGCTAGAAGAGTCGCACCTTGCAGGCAGGACCAGGAAGCATGTGATGCAGTGATGCCTTCCCATAATGTTCATTGTTGCAGCATTGGTCAGCCTTATAGGGGATGTTGGTGATATATGGTCGTCTACAATTGTGGTGGAGAGGTAAAACGAGACAAACATATTGGCATGTATAAATTGTCCCCTCATTCCTGTAGCAGCTGCTTTCCTGCCAGTGCATCACTGCTGTATCCTCCACTCCGTACGAGAAAGTTATATTTTCCGTCTTGCTGCGGTATTCGATGCTTCATGGACGTGTAGCCTTTGTGTTCTTGGTTCTAACTAGAATGTAACTCGCGTGGAGGTAGTTTTAAATTTCCTGCATAGAAACGGAGATATATGTTGAATTTTGCCTTTTCTTTCTTTTTTTTTGCCTGGTCTAGAATAATCTTGAAGGTTGTCTCAACACTGCAGAGTTACAACCTTCTAGCCAATTTTGTGCCGCGCAGCCTTGGAATATGGCAATGTCAGGTTAATCAAAGGATGCCACACCGAGTGTTGAAGCTTTATCTGCCAATCTTCATATAGCTGCAGTTTATCACCAATCAATGCTAGCTCGAGGTTCAATTTATGCAATCGTTGTTCCCTTTATTGGAAATTATGGAGTGACGCCATGATTAACCAAGTTGCTTGGCTGGGGTTCCGAGGTTGTTTGAAGTAAATCTCAAGATGTTCATGATGCTGCGTGGTCATTGTCTGTAATTTTATCGAGGCCAATCCGTGACTCTAATTCGGCCATTCTCAAGACGTGAAATTTGGATACTGTCTATAATTGTCTGTGTGATGGCCATTAAACTTGGTCAACAATGAGGCGGTTCTTGCTAGACGCCAGATTTCGGTTCTTGCTAGGTCTACCTACTAAAGTAGACGCACAACGAGTGACCTGAAAAAAAAAAATTTGATATCGGGCAGAGATCATTAAGAGACCCTTCTTGTTTTAGGTACAAGACTGGGAGAAGAGTCTTTCACTCTCTCGTGGGCGCGCACGACAAAGATCTAACGAACATTACACTGACGCATGCATAGCCACCAGATTTGACAAACATTCAGAAAATATGCAAGAATAAAAATTATATATGTTAATTCATCATAAATTTAGATATTGAGTCATTGAGAAGTGGGAAAAATGGTGCAACGGGAGGTGATCTTAAGATACTGTCCTTGCCAAAAAGTTTTTACCAAACTGCGCATGAAAGACCGTCTATTGTACAGAATAAAGTTATATTCAGATCAGCTAAATTAATCATTTCAGGCCAATAGCTAAAACTTTCTTGCAGAAATGTCTGAAGAAAGAACAGATACAAAAACTTCACAGCTTTTCATAGTGCACTCCCAGAACTCTCGTGCAATAGCACCTGAGATTTCTTAGTACGTGGCAATGTAAATGGCTTGGGATCGGCGATGTTTTTTCAATCTCCTCCTCCTTGTGTTGCTTGCCCTGCATTATCCATCATTGGATATGAATCAAAAATTAACAAGAAGCATAAACAGGATTGTACATACTAAATATCAGCATACATCACTAAACTACTACAGCCTCAATTTGGAATCTAGAAAAAACTGTGCCATGGACATCTTGTTCTTACTATAAAACTGCTATTTGATCTGCATATGTTTGGTAAAAGAAAAACTCTCCTTTGATCATAAAATGAAACATGTTAACGTGGAGCATTCTACTAATTCTTTTATTCCAACTAATAAGAGGGATCTTGAACTAAGAAATAAACAAAGATTGCATAAGGGAAAAAAGTATCATAGCATTAAGGGCTTTTTGCTAATTAGTCCCTATCACCTATTAAATTTGTATATTAATCTGTACATATTTATATTAAAATCCTTATAAAGTTCTTCGTCTATACACACTGATCAAAGCCTGATTAAGGCCGATTAAAATTGCAGAAGGGCAAAAATGCCCTTGGTATAATAATGAATGGGATATTTGGCCTCTTCTCAAACACTTCACCCTCTTATCGCTCGGCAGTTGGCCACTAAGAGACCAACAATTGACAGGCATGGTTTAAAGGGTCTGTTAAGTATGAAGGCAAGGGGCAAAAATATCAAGAAAATAAGAAATTGGTACTGTTAGGAAATATGAGCAAGATGTTCAGCCATCATTTAGTTAATTTACCCAAGGGATATATGAGCAATAAGTTGCAAGATTTCAGGAATTAAAATATAAAAACTGAAAAGATAAAATTAATACAAAATACAGAAGATATCAAGGACTAATCTGAAAAAACTCTAGCATTAATAATTAATTATTTATTGCACTTTTACCAGTACTGATTGTGAAATACAACATGGTCAGTAGGCACAGGCTTCCCATCATCATTTCTGTTCCAGCGGTATAATGCATGGGTTCTGTTCTTCAATTCCAATGTGGAATGACCATAACTGGCCTCCTAAATGCAGAGTAGTCTGGTTGTGGCTCGGAGAACCTACCCAATTAGAAAACAGAAAGAAATGAATTTTAACGGGGAAAGCCCATCAAAGCAAAACTGAGAATTACTGATCATATTGCAATTTTCGAACAACATCTTCCAAGTACCTTACAGCAAGACCTTCCTGATTTCCTCCATCGCCAACAGTTATGTAAACAGGAGCTGATTTGTCGGGCATCGGATAACGACTACCAGACGTTATATTGTAGTTTATATTGGAGATCCTATACTGCAAAAAGTTTTTTTTTTTAAAATAAAGGTCTATAGGGTTGATAAATGAAATTAGTAGCACTGAACTGGCGCAACATGAGTTCATGGATTGGCCAAAATCTCACCTAGTTTCCAGAACACATTAAAAACATCTGTGCCTTCATTAGCAGATGGATAAATATGCACTATTTATACAGCAATAGAAATGAAGAAACTTACCGATCTCTCATAGGCATGGACGTGCCCAGAAAAGACAATATCGACTTTATAATGCACAAACAAACTTTCAAAAGCAGCCCGCATACTTTCACCTTCCATGTAATGTGCTTCATTGCTGTTGTACAATGGGGTATGCATGAGAACAATAAGCCAGGGTGTCTTCTCCCGGTCCACTCGCTTCAGCTCCTCCAGCAGCCAGAACCATTGAGGAGTGTATTTAACTGATGTAGTCACATATTCTTGGAATCAGTAGAAACAGGGTAAAAGAAAAATCAACAGTATTAATGAAAGCAGGAAGAGAACTCAGTGACAAGAAGTTAAGCTCTGGAACTAGAAAATGAACCTCCTAAATTTCTCTTATAACCATATTTATTTGTAAAGGAGCAGCTAGAGATTAACTTTTTTGGCATATTAAACAAACAAAACAAGGCTTCTACGGCAATTTTATAAAAGAAGAAGAAAACTTAGCCAGGATATGCTACCTAGATTATTCTAGATATCTAGGTAATATGAAAACTGGGAAAAAAAAGCATGGAGTAAACATAGCCAGAATAGAACATGATCACCACCAATCAAATGATGTCTTAGCCAGAATAGAACATGAACATATGATGAAGCAAAATCACTACTGCACTATAACCACACATGCATGTATGCACAATCAGCATGTGCAATAACTAAACGCACTCGATTTACTGTTAACCAACAAGCCCTATTCCACATTCATTTTGGGGTCAGGCTTAGCATTCCAGTTTCAACAATTAAAACTATCAACAGCCACACACGAATACAAGTAAACTTTCAGAAAACATCATTAATAATACCTTAATAATGAAAATGCTTTTAGTGATGGCAGCAAGGATGAAAAGAACAAACACATTACCAAATGGAGAATAACTTGAAAGCACGATGATATGAACAGATGCGCGCCTGACTGCATACCAAAGGGGAGAGCTGCTTTTGGAAGCGACATAAGGGGTTGCAAACCTATGCTTGTAAGCTTTGAAATTGAAGGTTTCACCCTAGTGATGTTCAAAAAAAAAAACAAGAAAAAAACAGAAAAAGAGCATAAAAAGATGCACGCTACTGTAAATTTTTGTCGCATTGACCTAAGTAACAAACTTAGAGCTGCCTATGTGCTTAGCAGCAGATAAATAAATGCAGACTAAGGAAGACTAATAGAAATTTTAAGAATCCCACCATCTTAAAGACATAATGCTTTTTTTTTTCTTTGTGAGTGAAGTCAAACTTCAAACCATTTAACAAGCATCAGAACTAGGAATTTATGCATGAGTTTATCAAGATATAAATCTATTTCTTTAGAAAATTGCTCAGAGATAACAGAGGTTACCAACATAAACCAACTGATCCTAAAACCTGTTCAGACAAAATACAGAAAACATGTAGAAATAATAAAGGTGAATAAGAAGAATATTACCAAGTCAGGTCTGTACTCTATTTCATGATTTCCAGCAGTCCAAATCCATGGCTGATAAGCAGCACTATGTTCAACAAACCGGCCCCATGAATCCCAGCGAATGCCATCATTAAATTCATATCTGTCAGCATAAGACAGATCTCCAACAAATAATACAGCCTGTCCTCCAGTTTGCATGTAGTGCTCAAGAGTGGAAAGAGAATTAAATGTTTGACCCAAATCACCTAATAGTTTAATATAAGAGATATAAGTGATATAAAAAATGCCAAATAAGTCCAGAACTGGAAGATATAATAGCATGAGAAATTTTTTTTTCCTTGAATAGAAGAACAAGAAAATGTTAGTATAACAATACATACAATCTATGGTATTGCATACACATTATAACTTTATGTAAATGAATTAAACAATTGGCAATTCAAAACATATATGCACCATCAAACAGCAAAGTGTCCAGACATCATAATCTAATTTATGATTTATAAGTGTCTAAACCTGCTGAATTTTGGCCCATGTTTTAAAATGCATAGATTGTCACATTTTCACACCCTACCCCAATAAATATCATCCATTTGTATCCATTTGATGTACAGGCAAGAAATGAAGAAACATTTGGAAAAAATCCATTTTCTGGATTTAGGTGTTGGTGTTATAACATGTTGTGGATAATATTGAATGGTGTGCATTCTCAACTTAAATGGCATACCATTTGTTCTTTATAAATAATATGTAAGACTCCAACATAAAAAGATACTGACAGAACAAGATTCCATTAACTGGAACATTACACCTGCATAGGTAAATATAAAATACATAGACATGTAAATACATTAGAATGAGCTTTTTATCATTAACTAATTAACATTAGAACAAGCCTGACACCTTCAACGGGCCAAGTTTTTGCTTCCTACATTGTCCTTGTTTCCTACTTAAGACTAAGTCCAACAAAATGATAGGTGTTTTCAAATCACTAGTTATCACATCCATCCTTTCACTCTTCTTTGGATGCTCTTTCTTCCCCCCATGACTTGAATCCATAAGTCCCTCCTGAAAAGGGTCATCTCTAGCATAGATTGCAACATGGACAAACAATCTCAAAGATCCCCACTTGACTTTCATTAGTGTTACCTATGTTTCCTATAATATACTCATATCTGACTCTTCCCTTATAGGACTCACCAAATTTCAATTAACCTTCTAGCCTGTGCCACTCATCTTTAATTCTATCCTTTAATGCCAACATTTGCACATCCACCTATAGATCACTATTCTGCCCCTTCCTTCCTCACTGGAGAAAGTGTGAGACCCGAAAAACCCTTTCTTGCAGACTTTTGAGTCAGATGGGTGAGTCCTAGACCTCAAAAGGGTGATGATCTTCCTCATGGCACTTGAAAGTCAGTCAAAGATATCCAACAATACCTCACTCTTTACCATTGAATGCTAAAAAAGATAAAGACCAATCAGAAGCAGGTGTCCCTACTCACTCAGACCAAGATGAACATAAAGAACTGGCATTACATATGTTTCTTTTGATGTTCGCAGAAGTATGACCTACACAAATAATATACAATAACATGTCTCATGAATATCAATAATTCACCAACCCATTTACAACAAGATAAATATCCCAATTTCATGGCTGAAAATTCTTAAACAACTATGACATCGCTAAATCATCAAAATATTCATAATTTCTTGAGTTTCCTTTAGAATAAGTTAAAGAGTTGGATTGGTCATATGTAATAAACAAAAGTTAGTCAAGTACTAACCTATGATGCCAAAAATGTAGGGAGCATCTGGATCAATCGTTGGAGGTGTTTGGAACCAAAATTCACGAGCTGCATCCCTTTTCCAATCTTGTAGTAATACTTGGTGTCATACTAGAATAAAAAGCCACACCAAGTCAGCTTCAAAGTAATGCTTTTCCTGTTCCTCTTCTAGCAGTATAGAACTTTATTCTCAAGTAAAATCAAAGCTGATGATGCATCAACTTGAGCTGATATTATATTCAAGTACCACATCTTCATGCGAAAGCAACATATATGGATTTTAAATCATAAAGCTTAAGGAAGTTTGGTTAAATGGAGCAGCCTCTTAAACAATGTAATACGGTAATGACTTCTTCATTAATAAAATCAAATGTTCAGAGTATCATTAAACTTGTGAGCACCACTATTATAAGTCGAGGGTTACTGATCCTTCTATGGATAATAAAATCAAAAGTTCTGCATATTATTAAATTCACGAGCATCAAGTATATCAAATGAGAGGTTACCAATGCTGCTGATAGCTGAAAAATACTCATGCAATGAAGAACAATTAAACAGTCATTAAGCATTCTTCAAGTTTTACACATTTAAACAGTTTTATTGAGAGCTTGTCAAACTAGTATCGAAGGAGGTACCAGCCGGTGACCGGTTCGGCACAATACAGGTTTGTACCATGCCGTTCCCAGGCATGCATTTTCCGGGGGGGGGTGGTACTGACACAGGGAGAGTTGGAGGGAGAGGGAGGGAGGGAGGGAGAGGGAGAGGGATGGACGGAGAGAGGGACAGAGAGAGAGATAGGGAGAGGGACAAGGAAGAGAGGAACAAGGAGAGGGAGGAAGAGAGAGAAAGCCGAGGCCTCGAGACTCACCTAAGAGTTTGTGAGGGCTTCGCGATGACGAGGAGGCATCCGACAACGAGGGTTGAGGCTTCGCTTCATGATCAGCATCCGGATCGGGAGGGCATCCAGATCCGGCAAGAGAGAGGGGTCGAGGCATCATGATGGGGATGGGGATTGAGAGAGGAGGGGCAGCTTACCTTTGCACTGCGAGGCAAAGAAAGCATGAAGGTGGCGCAAGAGAGCCCTCAAATACTCTTGAAGCTCTTGGAGAGATGAGGGTTTTTTTAATCTTTATAACCCGAATCATTAAAATAGACCAAACCATCCCAAGTCAGTATCAGTCCAATTCGGTACAGGCCGAGCTGCTCAATTCAGGTCGGTTCAACATTCCTTTTTATACATGTTTTAAAAAAGGTACGAAATGGTTATGCAATAAACAAAGTTTTATGTAATTTGAAACTTCATCCATTTTATATAATTATTAAGCACATGTGACATAACTAATTGGACTTTATATGTTAATCAATACAGAATCTATGATCTTAATCAACACTAGGAGTAACAGGAAAGATGGCAAATATAAGCAGGAACAGAAATACAAATAACATGTACATACATACATGTGCATGTACATAAGTACATTAGTACCTCCATATGCAAGCATCCAACTAGGTGCACAAGCATGCAACCGAAGTGTGTAAATGTATTCATTTTTTATGAGTAGACAAAATACACACATGGCACAAGCCTCATGTACTGCCCTTTCTTGTTTACACAAATTACATGCATGTCATGCATAAACATACACATTAATTTGTTCTCATATTACTGTATATGTCAATCCTCTAATAGAGCTTGAGTCTTAACATCCACTGCCTCAATGCCTATTATTAGATTTCATATGCATAGACGGATGGGGTCCATTAGTCTGACAGCAATGATTCCTAGACCATGTAAAGGTAGCACATGCATCAGCCTGGTCATAAGTCAATGCACGACCAAGCTCCACAATGAATAAGTCAAAAGCATTAGATGCATTTCTTACTTGAATCCAGTTCAACTTTCCCAATCACTTAAATTAGTTAACTGCTGCATTAATATAATCTTAGCAGCTAATATCATGTTTTACATAGATGCAAGTACAGAGTGTATTTATTCTAGAAGTAAAATAAAGTTGAAAATCAAGTGATCATCTATACTAAATAATGCATTTGTTGAAAGTTATACAAGAAAGTGATGCATAAATGTCAACTTAATATTTTTAAAGACAACCGGACACGACAAATTTAAAATGATGATAACTACTGAGATTGAGAATCAATGAAAGTTTCACTCTGATACATATATCAAAAGCAAAACTAGCCAACATTGGAAGATCAAATAATTAAAAAATCATTAAAATGAAGATCCTTCTCAGACAAAAACAAAATAGCTCATACTCTCATAGTATGAGCAGTGAATATGATAAGTCATTACCTCTAGTCCATCAACAAGGCAGTGATGTATGTATCCAGATTTATAATTGTAAAATGTATAATTTGTAGTTTTCCCTTGAGCGCTATGTTCATATTTATGCTCCTCTTTACCATATAATACTTCACTGGTCCCAGGTTCAGAGATCGTCACCCATGAAATTATAACAGCTTTTCCATCATAGTCACCTTGAGTAATATGGACCTAAGCAACGATATAACCAGTTAGTGCAGGTTTCTTTTAGAAGTAGCAAAGGTCTAAAATTTAACAACATGCAGAGTAATCCAAGAAAAGCAACATAACATAATTCCATATGCCTTTGGAGAAAACTCCATGACAAAATTCCTAGGCACATTCAAAGGTCCAGCTAGAAGCAATATAAAGATTTTCCCATGATTTACAAAACTATTTCTATTTTAATCTGAGGATTTCTGCATTTTATCATTTAATTATCAGTAAGTTTCATTAAGCATTTTTATACTCATTCTATCATTTATGCTGCTCAGTTCTTACATATTCCTCTTTTAAACATGCGGAAATTTCCAAATTAATAATGTTTCCTTCAGAGATGCCCACAATCATTAATAAACAGGTAGGTATTTATGGTTACCTGTTGTGGGGCATTGTATCCCTTTGGAATTGCAAACACCTCATTGTCTAGAGGGATGTCCGTAGATGGCCATTCAGACCGGATGAAAGTACTTGTGCGGCCACAAATGACATGGTCCACAGAACATAAAAGAATAAGAGATAAGGAGATGAACAGCAAGCTTTGAAGCTCCATAGACTTTGCCAATATGGTAGCACGTTTAGCCTGATATAGCCAGATCATATTATCAGTGCATTGTCGAAAACAAAAGGTGACTCATTAAAAGATGGCCAAGAAGATCAACATACAGGCATTGTGATGAGACCTGCAGAAAAAATCGAGAACACCAAAATCACAAATACTACTCAGTGTCGACCATTTTATATCATTTTATAAATGTACAAAATGAGGTGGACTGAAATATTAGGATTATGTCGCAATGGTGTAATTGAAAGAGCACCGCAAGCACCGTACTGTTTAACTGATACAAATGGGCAAAGTGAACAGAACAGCCGACCACAAAGTAAAGTTTTTTTTAGTAGTAAGAATAGAAAATCATGTTTGAAGACTATGTATATTTCATTTTTAATCGCAACCAACATATGATCCTAAGCATGTCAGATCAGAAGAAAGTTCCTTTATCGCTAAATTAGAACCACTGCGACAATTATTGATGGAAGATTCAAGTTTGGACACAATAGTTCATCCACGATGTTCTTAAACAGATGACCCCATTGCAAGTTGCAGAGTGGGATCAAGGAATAGAAAGAACCCTATACTCCTTTAGAATAAAGAAATTAAAGAAAGCAGCACTAATAGCTACCAGGAACCGAATGAAGATCCAATTCTGATCCGCCTCTGCTACGTAAGTGAGACATGTGAATCAAATTTTGATTGATATCAACAATCCTCCGAGACCACCGAAGCACCAACCCACCCACTCAAACATCAAACTCACCATCAAACCAAACAATCATTCTCCCACTCTTCTCTTTACGAGAGAGAAGCACGCAAATCATTGGCAGCAATTCAAGGCAAACTCAGTACCAACCAACAACACCAAACCACCTCCAAACAAACGCCTCCAGTTACAAATCAAGAAGAGGGAAGCAGAAGAATACAAACCTCCAACTCCAAGAACCTTGAGAACCACCACCTGGAATCCAAGTTCAGCGGCGAGAACAGATCCGGACGACCGGAGATCCGAAGGCCGGCGGTGAGCGGCGGATGGGAGTAGCGGAGGGACCCAGAGAGAACGCCACCCTCGCCTGCCCACCGGCTCCAGGTGTCGGAGCCCGCTTTTATATCAAGAACTGGTCACGGTGGAAGAAGTTTGGTTGGATCCGGAAATAATATCCGAGGGCATTCCGGGCATTCTCAATAGCAGGAGGCAGGAAAGAGGTTTTGCCCTTTTTGAGCTGCGCCTTTCGAATCGGTCGCAATCTCGCCGACTATTCTTGCCTTACATGTCAAATAATATGGGCTTTTTGGTCATTATGCAATGGTTGAGAAAGTTTGCTTGGGCTTTTGGTCATTATCCGAGGAATCTAAGTTGCTCTTTTGTCTTTTTTTCTTTTTTTTTTTTAACGAGTAGATTCTAAGTAAACATTATTGGTAGGTGCGTGGGTGACCCGTAACGGTCGTATTAGAAATTCCGATCACCATTCCAACACGCTTCTGCTTGGAATGGACGGCGGTGGCTATACACGTGTAAACAAATCGTGAGCGATCCGTATTCGGCTTGAATTCAAATTTAACTATAAACGTGTAAACAAATCGTGAGCGGTCCGTGTTTGGCTCGAATTCAAATTCAACTCGATTATTATCAATCAAACTCAAATAATTTTATAATTTATTAATCAAATTTAAATAGTAAAATATTTCATCCGAAAATTCACAAATTTATTAAATTTATATATATATATATAT
>KE504801.1:912101-923664 GCA_000441515.1 Elaeis oleifera | reverse complement strand
AGGATATACATATAAAAATCTTCATTTAAGATAAATATAGATATAAGTTAAATATAAGATAACTATCCATATTTTCTATCTTAATAAAGAAATAAGTCATATTCAATATAAATTAGATTTTGAGTGAAATTCAATAATAAAAACTAATATAAATGATATAATTATAAAAAGTGGGAACAAAATCTACTATCAAGATTGCATACAGTAATCAGAGAATAGTCTAAGATGCAGTTATTTTACTCACAAAAAGGCTGATTTGGCCGAGAGTCCACATCATTTATCCAATTAGATTTATATAAATACATTTGAAATTAAAATTTATTTAAATAAATATATAAAATAAAAGATATACTAAAAATATATATATTAAGTACCCCAATTACTCTTCAATTGCAACATAAGAATCATGAATTATCTATCTTTTAGAAAAACTTATCAAAAAATTATGTACAAACATAGAAAGGTGTTGACATTATTCATATTTTAAATATTTTGAACAAAAAGTTTTGAACATACCATAAAGACTAAAAATGAAATTGTTCCTTTTATTAAAGGAAAATATTTTTTCAATAAAATATTAATATTAAATATAAACATCATAAATATTTCAGGTGACTATGTTTTAAACATTTAAGTTTTAAATAAGTTACAAACCCATCGTCATATAACAAAATTGAATGTTGGCAAGATGGCTGTGGCTGTTAACTCGATTTAGAACATATCATTATCTGAAGTTGATAGGATACAAGGATTTCTATCCGTATCCAGTTCCTTAAACTTGTACATGAATATGATCTTTGTCAAATATCTGAACTGAACATGATCCTTGCCAAGTGTCTCCAAAGGACTCAGGTCTAGACCTGACTCGGATTCAAACGTTAATCCAGTATACAGGCCAGCCCACGGTCCGCACCCAGAAAGTTAACACGTGCAATGCAGTCAATCCAACTTTCACCATATCCTCACTGCTCGGGCCAAACAGCCAATCCTCCCCTCCGGCGATGGCGCGCTGCCCATTTCTGTACTTGCTCGTTGACACTCAAAGTCCTAAGAGAGCACAGACGAGGAAATTCCCATCACTGCTGATCAGTCCAGCGACCATACCCTGCCCCTCTCCCTCGTCCGTACCCTCTCCGAGTCGACTCGTCCCGGCCCTCCCTCATTCACTCCAAATTACAATTATTAAATCATTTATTTATTATTTCCGAATCATTTATTTTATCGAAAAAGTGCATATCCTCCCTCATTAATCCTTCCTGCGGTGATCTTGTTTTTTTCTAAAGAATTATCTTATTCTTTCTATATACAAGTTTTCAGATAAGTTTTAGCATTTTGCTTGAAGAAACCTTGTTTCGACGGCATCCGCGTTACGATGACTCACTGAGTTCCGACTCCGAGCCGACCGATGAGGCTTATCTCCCCCACGTCCCACCGATCCGAGGGCCAGATCCGCCTCCCATGTCCTCTTCCTTCTCCGCTGCTCGCCCCACCGTCTCCCGCCGCCATGCCCCACCTCGTGGCCTACCGCTCCGGCGGCGGACGCCCTCCGCTCTCTCCACCGCTGCCTCCGACCCCGCTCCTCCGGCCGGGCGGAGGTCCGCCGCGACCCCGGTGAGGTCCCCGCTGCGCCTCGTGCCCGCCAACCGCCACGCGCCACGGCCCCGCCTGTACGCCTGTCTCTCCTGCGCCGCGGTCTCCTGCCGCGCCCACGCTCCCGACCACGCCACCCTCGTCCCCAGCCATGAGATTGCCCTCGACGTCGACCGCGCCGAGCTCTTCTGCGCCGCCTGCTGCGATCAGGTGTACGATCCCGATTTCGACGCCGCCGTCGTGATCTCCATCACCTCCTTATCGTCCTCCCACCTTCCACCACGCCGCCGGAGAAGCGGGCGAAGCGGCGGAGGGTGGAATACCGGCCGTGGGCGCCGGATCCGAAGGAGCGGGCGGTGATCGGGCGGAGGTCGAGCCCGTTGATCGTCCAAGAAGGCAACACCTCTTCCACCACCACCACGACCGCCAACTCCACCACCACCACCGCCAACTCCTCCCCCTCCTCCTCCGTCTCCTCGCCCTCTTCTTTGCCGTGGGGACTGAGGGGTCTCAACAATCTGGGCAACACCTGCTTCATGAACTCGGTGCTCCAGGCGCTGCTCCACACGCCGCTGCTGAGGAACTACTTCTTGAGCGATCGGCACAGCCGCTACGTTTGCCAGCAGAAGAACAAAAGAAGGTGGGAGCAAGAAAGAGCAATGTGGCTGAGCAGAAAAATCCAGCCGGCGGTTCGCAGCCGTGCCTGGCCTGTGATCTGGACGCAATGTACTCGGCCGTTTTCTCTGGTGATCGGAAGCCTTTCAGCCCTGCCAAGTTTCTTCACAGGTATCGGTCTCTTCTTCTCTCTTCTTTCTTTTGGTTATCCGATTGAGGCTGCCAGATGATTTTTATTCTTTTAAATTGTTGGAGGGAGGGAGATAAATCTTAGTCTTTTAAACTGTTGCTGGATTGATGACTACGTTAGTTACCGCCATCAGATGAACATAAAGAAAGCCGTTAAAAGAAGGCTAACATGCTTGGAAAGAGGAAAAAAAGTGGGGTTTTTACGGATTTCCCGGTGTCTTATTCGGGTCATGAAACAACAGTTGAGAGAGCTTGTACTAAAATTACATGCACACGGTCGTTTTGTGGCTTATTCTTGGTGAAGCTGGATTGCCGATCCGAGGATTCCTATCTCAAATTATCTATTCCTGCTGTGGTTGTTCTTCATGAAGATCTTTTATCCTATAGTTAATGCTAGACGGTTCAAATTTTTCATCCACAAGATATATACCCTGATGATTTTGCTGAAGCCAAATCATGTTTCGTGATGTATTCTTTGCCTTCCTAGAATTAAGTACTGCACCTTACTCTGGTTTTATTTTTCTGTTAAACTCTACTACCCTAAAGCAAAAGGCGAACTCCCTTGAGCTTCTACACTTTGCACACCATTCATATCATGAGCAGCTGCAAAAATACCACGCCTTTAACAACTCGAATATCCTATAGCCTTTTTGTTGACTTGCTTAAGACAATTAGTCTAGACCTGAAATAGTAAATTTAGCACATACCATTTGGCATATCTGATAGACTGGAGTGTCTCCACTTAGTGTTTGACTTGTATCATAACCTATTATTATATATATAATCAGAGGATATAAATATGTAAATTTAGCACATACCATTTGGCGTATCTGATAGATATAAATATGTACAGCAGACTGGTTATCAGCAGTTCTACAGACACTTGAAAGCCTGTTCTTTTTGCTCTATGTGCTTTCTGGACACATGGACACTTCATAACACTACTTGCCCATTCAAATCAGCAAACCATGATGTCAACTTAGTAATGCATCACTTTTCAAAGTTCTGATTAGATTCACTGTTTTCATGGCTCAAAGTTCTGATTAGATTCACTGTTTTCATGGTTGCTTGTCTTTCATAGTTGGTGGCAACATGCATCAAATCTTGCTAGTTATGAACAGCAGGATGTGCATGAGTTTTTCATTTCCATTCTTGATGGGATCCATGAAAAGGAGCAAGATCAATGCAAGCCTCGCAGCCATGGTATTACGCTTCAAAACTTATTCATTCATCTCTCAGCATTTCTGCCACTCTTGGTTTAGGTTTAACTATTTAATAAGTGGATTTAATTTCTGCTCTCAGTGCTCAATTTGACAAAGTCGTCCACTCGACAATCTAGGTTTAATGAAGCTTAGATGTTTTGCTTAGTATGTGTTAGTTTATATAATTTGTAGTATAAGCTAGGCGCTTGATATTGAAAACTCAATTATCATATGAATTACTCAACAAATAAGAAAAATGTATAACTAGAATGCAGAGCTTAATTATTATCTGTAATCCCTCTGTTTCTATACAGGATATATTTGCATGCATCCTATTTAATAAGTAAGGCATTATCTAACTACAGCCGGGAAAGCATAAAATTGTGGCTTGTCTAGCATTACATCTAGACTTTTTCCATGTTGATCTAAATGTCTGGCTTCCATTTTAATTAGTCAACACTCATGGTCCTAATGTTAAATATATGTAAGAAATCCAGCATGCCAAGATTGGTTTTTAACAAGCTGGTGTTGGGTGCTTGGAACCTCAAATCACATTTAAAAGCCTAAGTCTCTAAATAACTAATTATAGTTGAATCTAGAGTTTGTTATAACAACTAAAATTTTATTTTAATCACCTATACACCTGCATGTGGAATTCGTTGCGTCATAAAAGACTGGTCATCTTAAAAATTGTGGAATGATCAGTTTGTGTGATAGAATCCATTCTAACCCCACAATTAGTTTTTGTCTGAGGTACAATAGACTGTTAGCATATATCTTCTGCCCCATGTTGCTCTCTCTCTTATGTACTTATACATATGGCCCTCGCAAGATTGATATTCTTAGGCCATGAAGATATTGCCATCTAAAATTTGCCAATATTGACAAGTTATTAGGCTAATATAAAACAATTTTATGAAATGAATTTTAACTGAATATTTTCTTATGGGGACTGATGCAGGATTTTTGCCTTGATAGGAGCAAAATGGCCAAGGCTATAAAGCCAAACCAATACAAAGATTGCCTTTTGTATAGGCCTGGACTTGCAAATATGTAATGTTTAAGATTCTAGACAAGCTGTTATTGTTAAATGTAAAGGGAGAGGTTTATGCCCCATAGATCTATCTTTGACTTACAATTTTAAGTTGTATGCATGTCTTCTGGTTCGTGATATTCACCTAAGCATTTCCTTTTATGTTCTGTATGTAGTTGCAAGTGAAACTGAAAATTGGGGACCATTCTTTGTATGCTTCCTTTCATTCTGTCTTCTGAAATCATTTACAAGTGCAGCATAGTGGTAAGAACTGGACCGTCAAAGAAGCAAGAAGATTAGATTTGGACATGAGCGTGCTAGAGGGAGTTTTTATGAGCTTGTATAAAAATGTATAAAACTCTTCCTAATATTGTGAGGTAGGAAATTGGTTATGAATTTTGAGGTCACCATTCTCACCATCCTTAAACGCTTTTCAACTGCCTGGTTATTATTGCATGGCTTATATCAATACACTGTAATTGAACTTACCTGTTTAAGATTTCTTCATCAGACTTTCTAATGTGTACTGTGTTTGTGCAGTAGGCAATGGAGACTGTTGCATTGCTCATAAAGTGTTCTCTGGTATCCTAAGATCTGATGTCACCTGTACGATTTGTGGGTTTACATCTACCACTTATGACCCTTGTGTGGACATATCTCTGGACTTGGATTCTAGCCAGGATCCTATGAAGATGGCTACCTCGAAGCTGCAAGCATGTGAGAGTGAGACAGACTCGATGTTAACAAGCCAATGCTATGGAATTTCTACCCTCAGTGGATGCTTGGAGCACTTTACAAGGCCAGAAAATTAGGCGCTGATCAGAAATTCTTCTGTGAAAACTGTCAAGCGAGGCAAGAATCCGTGAAGCAGATGTCCATTAGAAAGATTCCGTTGGTCACTTGCTTTCACATTAAGAGATTTGAGCACTCTTTAATTAGAAATATGTCGAGAAAGGTTGACCGCTATCTACAGTTCCCACTTTCCCTAGACATGGCCCCATACCTCTCATCTTCCATCTTGAGGGCTAAATGTGGCAACCGCATCTTTGCTTTTGATGGGGATGATTCAGATGCAGCTACTGAGTTGGCTTCAGAGTTTGAATTATTTGCAGTGCTTACCCACAGTGGCAATTTAGAAGCTGGCCATTACATAACTTATCTGAGGCTCAATAATCAGTGGTATAAATGTGATGACGCATGGGTCACTCATGTCAGTGAAAGCATCGTGAGGGCTTCACAGGCGTATATGCTGTTCTATGTACAGAAAATCCTCTACTACAAAGCAAGCCAAGATGTGGTTGCCTCTTGAATTATGCATGGAACGGTGGTCAAAAAAAGGCTCCAGTTGTAACAAGAGTTGCAAGAGAGGACCAAGGTGGTTGAATCTTGAAGTGCTGATTTGGCTGTGGCGATAGTCTACCATTTTATACAACTGAAACAGGTATATTTAGTTACCAAAAAGGCAACAGGCATATTTAGTAATTGGCTCAATCTGACTAATTCTTTTAACCGATGAGTCGTCCATGATTGATACAGCGTGACAAATGCAATAGATCTGATCTTTGTGGAGTATATTCTAAACTCCCTTTCAGGATTAAAGGGAACCTGAATTTTGAGGTGTTCCTATCAACAATCGGACGCTTGCTTCTATGATCATAAGTGAGCAGTTAGTTATGACTCTGTGGCATCATTTTGTGACATCTTTGTTTGACATTTTTCTGATACATATCATCATCACAATTTATCAAGCTTGGACGTGCTCTGTCGCCGTTTGGCAACGTGATCGTTGCCTGTCTATTTTGACAATCTGATGTTGAGTTCTCTTATCTATTTGCTTGCCCGACAGATGTGATGCTACAATTATCGTCTAAGAATTTCAACTCAAGTATTTATCTATTTTTTCTTCCTCCGAGGTGACCCTCATTTTGATACTAATATCCTGTTTCCGTTGTGTAATATCATAGTTTTAAGTCCAAAAGGAGGTTTTTTTTTGTTCTTTTTTTTGATAGGGGAGAGGAGACTTTGATGATGGGATGACACTTGAAGGAAAAGTGGTATAAACAAGGATTCTGCTGTTGAATAAACATTCGTAGCAGGTC
Organism: Elaeis oleifera; assembly: GCA_000441515.1. Lineage (NCBI taxonomy): Eukaryota > Viridiplantae > Streptophyta > Magnoliopsida > Arecales > Arecaceae > Elaeis > Elaeis oleifera. The sequence continues at coordinate 916,936 of KE504801.1, read as the reverse complement.
ATGTTTTAGATTATTTGTTTTGCAGGATGATTTGGTATACTTATATATAGGAAAGAAAAGAAATTATTTAAAAAGGAACAGACTATTACAGAGAGGATTAATGGATGGAGGATAGGGTTTCCTTTTCTTTTAATAAAAATTAATGAATTGGAGGTAGTAAATAAATGATTTGATACTTGTAATTTGAAACGCAAGGATAATTGTAATTTGTGTATAAGAAAAAAAAAAAGGATAATTGTAATTTGGAGCGTGTGAGGGAGGGGTCGGAGTGAGTGGACTCGGAGAGGTAGGGAGGGGGAAAGGATAGGTTATGGTTGTTGGACCGTGAGGCCACGGCTGGGAATTTCCTCTTCGCCGTTGGATGTCGGATGGCGGGTATGGGGAAGGGCACCCTACCGCCTGAGAAAAGGATTGGCTGTTTGGCCCGAACAGACTTGCATCTTGGGTGCAGGTCACGTGGAAATATTTGGGTGCGGACTGAGGCTTTGTTCAATTAACGCGTTTTCGATCTGAGTCAAGCCAGACCTGAATCTTGAGACCAGCTTGGATATGATCCAAAATAAAAATTAGGAAATAAAGAAAGGGATGGACTTTCCAATGAGTTCTAGAATCTTCGTCTAAAAATTTTGTAATTTGTTCAATTTCGCTCAAGCTAGAGCTTTCCAAATCTGAATCTAAGTCCAAGTAATAGCAAAACTAGGTTGGTTAGTGGAGGTCCAGCCTATTAAACTTTGTTCAAATTCCAAATTCAACTCGTATAAGGCAAATGTTAGATGATTTTTAATTTTTAATCAAGGGTTTATCGAAAGTTATATTTCTCGTATCCTGTGTTCGATCAAGCAAAATTATTTGCATTTTGTCAAGTCAAATTTTTTGTTTCAATAATTGAAGATTTAAGAAACATTTAAATCTACCGTCTACGATGACCAACCATTAATTTCTGACAAGTAAAGTAGGTGGGAGGATGCAGGCAGCTCACAGACAGCCGAGGGTGATGGTTCAGTCAATTAAGGGGTTATCAAATCAATGGTTTCAGGCTCGATATTTTTTTTTGTAAATATTTTTCAATTAGGAATTTATTTGGATAGAGTTTTGGTTCAGTATGAGGTGAGTCCGAGGGGAAGCTAGCCGGAGTTTTGATAATTTTAGACCGAGAGAAGGCTGTGGCGTTGGGTACCAAATACGTTGCATGTCTCTCACTCCAATTTCGCGATTGGAACCTTCCCGTGTATCGCACGTGAGGACTATAAGACGATCTCGTATCGGCACGGGTCCGAGTGTCGTCGACTCTCTCCAAGAAAGTTCCGAAAGCGGGCTTCAACAGTGAACGATGAGGCGATCCGCGGAGGCCATTGCATCTCTTCTTCTTCTTCTCCTCTCATGCCACCTTCCATCCGTCCTCGCAGGTGCCGCCAGGTGCTCTCTTCTCTATCCATCCATCGCTCTTCCTTCTCTTCCTTCCTTGGGAACCCTAAGATAGCCTCTCTCTTGTTACCCTTTATGGAGTTTTATTTATAATTTTCGCAGACTTGGTGATGGGTACACGATTGCTGGTCGCGTGAAGTTAGAAGGTCGGCTTCCCCAACTTTGTTTCATGTGTTTTACTTATTAATTTGCGTTCTGTCAATTCTTGATGAGAGAGAGACCTAAGCGACACGGATTGATGATACATAATATCATGTCACCGCGGGAATTAAATGTGTTACAACGTTGTAATTTGGTGCGAAAATTGACTTGTGATCGACAACGTTTGCCAATTGTTGTCTCTGAAATATTCGTGTTTGCTGCTTGCTTGACTTCGGATTCTGGGTAATGTTCATTGGGGTTACGCAAATTCCATCTCTTGGTATATTGTCGATTATTAAACATCAAGTTGGGGTAAAAAGTTTGAATCTTGGCTGGAGTTTATGTAGGAGACTAGGGTTAGGACGCCATTCACTAATTCCTTGTTGATGGACTTGATTCTTTATGGACGCATTCTCATCGTAGATCTGTACGCGAAAAGCTAGTTTGTAAGCTGCTTTGTGTGTTATCAGCTGTATCAGAACGCCACACGTAAGTTTTGATGGGTCATGGTCTTCTTCTTGGTCTCATTATTTTTTTTTCTTTTAATTTAGTAAACTAGGAAGCAGTAATGGGGAGATTTCTTCCTTTAATAAAAAAGGGAGTTTGTGGTCAGCAGATTAGCAGCTGTTTAAGTTCAAGAATTATGTTCCTTGATGGCCATTCGTTGTGAGGTTCATAAATGTATTTTCTCTTCAGCTCAATGTATTCGTAGTTTTTTGTTCTGGCCTTAGAAACCTAAATTGATTGTTTGTATATCTTTTCACAACTGCTACCCGATTGTCGTAGGGATGCAATTTAGTGCCTGGAATATTCCAGGTTATGACTTGTATGGTAGTCTGAAAGTTTCTGAGGATAGATTATCTCATGGCATACCAGCTTGATTGTGTAACTGAGTTTCATGCCAATGATCTTGTGCTTTTTGACTTTGCCCATCAATTTGATGATTCTTGCATCACATCCTTTTCTTTCTTGGGCTTAGTAAACCCTTCAGTTTATCCCTGAATTATCTGCTTGCTTGTTCCAACATGCTGAAGGCATCTCTTTCTTCAAATTGCTTGGATGCCTGTTTCGTCTCTGTTTTGTGGACATATATATGGAGCAACAAATGACAGCATTGTTATCAAATTGATAGCCAAGAAAAACTCTATTACCAAAATGAAAGACTTAACTAAATTGATTTCATATGAATTAAAAATATATGATGGATTTTAGAGATGATTTGGAACTATCATTTGTTTGCCACATTTGCCTATGAGGTCTAATGGAGATCTTTTTCAGACAACTGTGTTGGAGAGCATGTGGGTATAAAGAGGGCCAAGACAGAAAAGATGGGTTTTGCATAAGTTAGGATGATAAAGTGGATGCAAGGTAAGGATATGTGCTAGTATATGGGATGTAGTTTAGCAGTTGCAGTTTAGAGTGAGATGATTACAGGTACTTGCTGTGACTGTGAGTGACACAGGGGATCTTTTGGAGTAGTGCGAGAAGAGGCTTCGGCCAAAAGGTATTAGGTGATCAAAGTACACGATGGTCCAACATGAAGTATAAATTAAGGAAACTTACTACTATTCTAGCAGCTCCATTTTGGTTAAGGAGAAAACCATAAGAACACTAAGGCAAGGCATACTGATGCAGGCTTAGATTGGTCAATTGATTTGGAGTTGCTATTCCCTTAGGTGGTTATAGCAATATGCTTAGTTCTTCATTGAAGTGTCCTTAATTTGGAGTTGTCTAAATGATGACAATGACACTATAAATTTCTAAATTCACAGAAATTGGAAAATCTGAGTGTGAAATACTGAATCAATCTATAGAGAAATTTATTTTACCCTCAAGATCATAAATGAGATGAAATCATCATGTAAAACACCTTTTTATTAACCAGCCTTTGAGGAGGTGCGATTTGGTTCCCAATCTAGGACTTTTTCAGGGGAATAATGCATGCAAAGCCAGGACGGTAAAGTCAAGATAAGTATCTGAAACATACTCTATACGGAGCACCAGTTTGCTTGCAATAACTTGTAATAAGCCATAACTGGTTCATTTTTTGCTGTTGAACAAAGCTATGCATAGTATGAATAAGGTTCTTAGTTGGCATTCGATGCACATATCAAAAGATCATGTTATAGTTTACTATGATTCATAATATGTTTGGTCATGACCTAATTAGTAACCATAGTCAGATAATGCAGACTTCTGCATGTCAAAACTTATTCCAGTACCTTGCTAAAACCAGATAATTTTTTCCTATGTCCTTCGACAATCAACCATGTTATGTGTTGTTTTATTACTGAATTGGCTGTTGATGTTAACCATGAAACAACCCTATACTGAACAACCACCAATAAAGATTGAGTTAGCTTAGACAATATATCATATAAACATTTAATAGATATTTGTCTTGTCTCTTGTCATGCAGTATGGCCAATATATTCGTTTATGGACTCCAAAAACATATTGGCTCATGTTAATTGATCTGCATTTTCGTTCTAGTATGAATATTAATTTGTATTAAAATTTTTGTGCTGGAAGTTATTCCCATGGATTTTATTAGTAGCCTTTTTTGACAGGTTCAGATAAGACAACCATAGGTTTGTTCCTCCTATGAAAATTCGAATGCAAAAGTGATACTTAATGGTGGTCAGAGGGTCACTTTTCTTAGAGAAGATGGCTATTTTTCATTGTATCCTATTTTGCTATCTTTTAATGCTTTTAATTTCATAAAATAAGCTTCATAAAGTCTTTGCTTCATTTCTATAATTTTGATCTTCATATGCAAGTGTTTATTTCATATAGTACTTTTCTTCATATTGCATGAAGTTGAAAGCTTTTCTAATAAAATATGCATGGCTTGCTTGTATTTTCTTGGCACATAAGTGATAAATGGAAGTTAGTGTGAAGTAATAGGTTTGATTCATGACCATGTCCTGATCAGAAATGATATGAAGGAAATTTGTGGTAAAAGGCAATTGCGACAATTAAAAAAAAATGAACTTGGGTATAAAGAAATAGATGTCAAGACTAAAATGTTTAGTGAAACTAGAGGAACTTGTCTTAGATCAAATCATTGTGTTCATTAGGTCATTAATCCAAATATGTATAGTTTACAAAAATGTATACTAAAATGCTATGTCATCACAGGTGGCTGCATAAGTACAAAGTACAAACTGTTCACTTGAGTATTGGTATATGGTGTTCATTGCATTAGCTTGCTTCAAATTATATATATATATATGTGTGTGTGTGTGTGTATATATATATATATATAT
>KE504801.1:901087-912077 GCA_000441515.1 Elaeis oleifera | reverse complement strand
AATATATATATATATATGTGTGTGTGTGTGTGTATATATATATATATATATATTCTTTTTTTACAAGTTAACATGTTATGCTATTTTGAAATAGGTTCTAAAACAAGTGTGAAATGTTTCTTTTTTAATTTTCTGTATGTTCACTTAATTACTTTTGATTATCCTCTTACTTTTCTACTTGTATGAACCTTATTTGTTTTTGATATATCTAGAATGCCATGCGCATATGCACTCGCATACTGCATACAGTGTATGTGATAGCCCCAGCTAGTCATGTACTATGGCCACTTTTGAGAAATTTTGGTTGCACGAAAGCCAGCATTTAAATATCAGAATATAATTCTAAACCAGAAACTTACACACTTGCAAAATGCTGATAGTTAATGGTTTCTTATATTAATTTCATGGAAAGTTAGCATGTTCAAATGTTAAAAGGTACCGAACATGTAAAGAATATGGAGTTGCTTGTGCTATTCCAATACAAAATCAAATGCCGCAGAACAATATCATTTGCAATATGCTTTCGATTGCCATGTTTAATGAAAATTTTAGGCTTGATCTGGAAAAAGATTTATAAGAAGGCATCTATCATTTGTTCGGAACAGTGTCTCTTGTCTTGCCAAGGCTTTGTAATTCTTTGACCCATATACTTAAGCCACAATGTGCCAGCTGGGACTCATCTCATTGAAATATCCGCAATGGGCTATTTCTTTTCACCGGTAATGTTCTTCTCTTTTTGTTGCTGCATCTGAATTGTTAAAACCAAGGGCAGATTTCCCATTTTGTTTTACGCTCAGGTTCGCATTGATATTAGTGCCAGAAATCCTGGTAAGATCCAGGCAGCACTGACAGAGAATAGGAGGGTTCTGCAGGAGCTAGTTTTGGAGCCTTTAAGAGAAGAGCAGTATTATGAGGTAGGAAAAGTCCGTTTCAAATCTATGCTACTCTCATCTCTTATTAATTTCTTCTAACGTCTTGCTGCTTTTATCATCATTGTGCAGACGAGGGAACCATTTTCCCTAATGTCTCTATTGAAGAGTCCTATGGGTTTAATGGTGGGTTTATGGTGATAGTTGTGTTCCTCATGCCGAAATTGATGGAAAATATGGGTAAATATGCTACTAGTACAATATGCTGCATTACAATTTCCTAATCCCAACGAATGATGCGTTGGCTTTTAACGCATGATCTGATTTCATTTCTGTTATTCACTGGTATGTGAATTTTCTTGGGTTGTTTACAGATCCAGAAGAAATAAGAAGAGCCCAGGAGGAGATGGGGGCGCAAGGTGTTCCTTCCTCTCCAGCTTGTTGCCTGGAAGGAGCAACTAAATTGCAGAATTCTGTATTGACTCAAACAAGGCTGTGTTGGTGATTTTGCTCCGTGAATGCTTTGGAAGAAGCGGTAAAGCTTGGGAGACAAATGTTTCCATCAAAATGGAAGCTTTGATGCTTGTTTTTGTTCGTGTACCATAATTAATGTCGGTGACTCTATGCCATTTGCCCAATGAAGATGATCAGAATCTAATGTGTGTGTGTGTATTGAAACGGAGGGTTCTGGACCAATTCCTTGGGACTTTCTTTGTTTTGGAAGAGAATATGAGATTTTAAGAGAGAGATAGGGAGAGGGAAAACGGAGGGGAAGGTGGTTTCCTTCGGATCCTTTGTTTAGAAGAGGGTTTGAGACAGGAGGGAAGGCCTCCATGCACCAAGTGCAATTGGACCGCACAAATCTCATGAGTCGCTGAGGGTCGGATGGTCTACGTGGCCACGTGATATAAAAAAATTACAGTTTTTAATTAATTAATTATTTTAAATATATAAATAATTAATTAATATTATTTAAAAATTATATTTCGTGCATTGCTTGGGCTTCGGGCTAGTGATACATTGTAACAGATTCATCATAACCAAACATAAATTGCAAAGTCTGGAAACTTAAATTGCAAAGTCTGGAAACTTGAGAGGTTCATTTCCATTATAAACTGATTCTTAAAGTAAAAGTGATTTCTTCATCAAATATTGTTGTTATTCAGCTAAATGCTGCACATAGTTTTGATTGATCATTGGCAATCCTTTGAGCGCATGCAACCAGGAAAGGATCCTTTTTTTGCGGTTCTCATTGTTGAGTCTGATGCTGAGGAAAGCAATAGAGTATTGATGTTAGAATCTAAAATGCTAATCAGCAGTCCAGTGCATATGGATGGACCAGGATTTGCATGTTAATTCCTTAAGCACTGATCATTGTCCTTGGTTGTTGCCACCAGCCATTAGTTAGTTTTCCTTTTTCTATGGTGAACCATTATTTTTGCGTTTTTTAAGCCTGTGTAATGACATAATGGCCCTTATGATAGTTTTTTGGAACCTCTATTTTATCAAACATATGGCTAAAACCCTAAACCATAATGAAATGGTTCTATGGTCATCTGCAGCTCAAACCTCACTAACCTTTCTTCTTCTTCTTCTTTTTCTCCTTGTGGGGGGACAACACAAAAGTCACTATAGCGGTTCTGTAAGTTGAACCTAAGAATTGCAAGCAGCTCTATTTCTCTGAAGGAGGGATTTATTCTCCTCAACATTACGTGTATTTATTTATTTCATCTGTAACTTGATCTCTATTCCTAATCTTATTATGAGTTTGAAACCATCTCTTTATTGCCCTAGGTAACCGGTGCCGATCTGTGCTGATTTAACTACCTTGGAGTCAAATCAGAGAGCCCAAGCTTCTTTGGATGGCATTGTTAAGCAAAAACATTGGACGTTCATTCTTGTTGTTTCCCCATCCTTATTCTTCCTTTTATCTGTGTGCTGTTTGTTAATGTTCAAATAGTTGAGGAGTACATTAAAATAGACACCTCATTATTAAACTAAGACTACAAGACATGAGGTTATAGTGTTGTAACAATTGTCATTCTTGTCTTCTTAATTGGCAAATGACGCATCTCACTGGCTAGAACTGAAATTAAATGCCAAAACTATGCTGATTGCCTGCTTCGATTTATCTCTCCATGATGATGACATGGAGAATATGCAAAATTTTATCTTAAGGAAGGCTCAATCAAATATTACAAAATTTATCTGTCAATCCCAATAAGAGGCATATCTATGCTGGAATAGCCCTTTAATGGACAACATGTTAATAGTGAGATAATGAGGTTGGAATGAAACACATCTAGCAGGATAGTAGGAACTCAACACTGATCTGTCCGGTAATGAGGTCATTCAGGAGAATCGGATGTTCCCTGATCCCAGAAAAGAATTAAATTTCTCGAACTCTTACTTCAAAGTTTTGAAATTATTGAAGGAACTCAAATTGAACAATTGCCGGATAACGAATTCAATTGCATTTCCATCAAGGCTTTGAAGATGGAGGCATGTCCAATTCGCAAGAAACATAAAATACTTGTTCCATCTGACAAAATCTGCAGAGAGAAACTTATTGAAAGGATAATGTTCCTTCTATAAAGGACGCCAATTAGGAGGCTAACCGCGAAAAGATATGGACATCAGGTGTCCAGGTCGGCCAAATCAAAAGTTCTAGAGACAGCCTTGCACCAGCAATCGGACCTTTTCTGCCTCTTGGACGCATCCAATTGGGGTTGGAAAATGGTAGCCTTTGCATTGTCACCAAATGCAAATATCTGTTCTTCCGACCAAATCCCAACAGCTAGTCCAGCTGCATATGCTGCACCTAGAGCCGTTGTTTCTATGTTCCCAGGCCTCACAACTGCACTACCCAAAAGATCAGCCTGCAAGCAGCAAACACAAATTATTATTATATCAGCTTTCAGTGTTTAATAAATCCTTGGTTTCCCCTCTTGTTAAATCAAAAGGAAAAGAAAAAAAACTTTCCATGTTTTTTTTCTTTTCCTTTTTTGACCTCATGACAAGTGAATGAAGTATGCGATGCCCTCAAGAGAAAATACCAGGTAAAGCTAAAAAGTCAAGTTAGAAATTTAAACATAGTAGCAAAAATGATTTATGAGAATATAAGATATGAGATCATGGGTGCAAAAAAACGAGTGTTTTTGCCTCTGCTATGGGACATGTCACAGTTTTGGATGATGTTAACCTGAATGACATACAAAAGAGCATGATTAGAAAATTTCAAGAAGTTAATTATCCTAAAATAAGTGCTCTGATTGACATACAAAAGGAGGGGTCTCCGGTTTGGGTCCAGGCGACACCACTTCAGACATACAAAAGGAGGGCCTCATAAGGAAATTTCAAGTAGTTAATTGTCCTAAACTAAGTACTACATGAGTTTTTCTACTCATATATGATAAGGAACTTAGTTATTGCAAAAGAAAGGAAATATGCAATTCACAAATGAACATATAGTGCTGGATCTTAAGATATAAGATCATGTAGGAATTTGCTGCAGGACAGAATCAGAGAAAGAAAGAAAATTAAATTACTAGATTCTGGCAAATCACCAAGAAATATAATTGTGCCGACCTCTTTACCTTTCCTTGGGATGGAAAAGAAGACTCCTACTCTTAAAGATTAGCGTAAATATTTCCTCCCAAACAAATATCAGAAGAAATATTTGAGGGTAAATCTTGGGGAGACGTGTGCAGGAAAAGGTCTCTAAAAGTCCATAACATAATACAGAATATGCCAAAAAAAAAAGAAAAATCAAGCTCATTTTGTTTGTGTTGTATTTGGTATGAAATTATATCATTCAGAGGTATTTAAATTTTAGTTTGCTAGCTTATGTAGCCTGCAGATAATAATCACTAGGAATCACAAAGCGATGATGTATGAATTTTCAGATTCTGATGATTACTGATATTTCCCCTTTCCGATGGATATGCGGCATAATGACATCTTTCATGATATATTTTGTAAGATATGAAAAAGGCCACTGCGTATAAGGAAAATAGTTATCAACAGGGAAACTTTTATCAATATTTTGAGATAACAAGTGAATTAATCAGTAAGAAGGTCAATATGGTTTAGATAACAAAAGCAGGCTTCAAAAGTTTGAAAACACATGAAAAGGATGAGACAATTTGAACAGCTAAGAACATCTGGAGTGCCAAAGTGGCTGTCTGATCCAGATCATTGGCCCTCAAGACCATCTCTGCAAAAAGTGGAAAATGTGGAAGAAAACAAACCTGATCATGGTTACAGTTCCAGGATGTGGTGTAAATTTCATCTATAAAAGACTTCCCTATTCCCCAGTCTCAACAACCATGGCATAAACTGGCAATTCAGCACACATCTAAGCAAACGCCAGAAGGAAACCGTATATTACCTGGGTCTGCATCAGAAGATTATTGGCACTGGCACCACCATCGACCCGAAGCAAGAATAACCCATCTTTGCTTTCTACTCCATTGTCCGCAGCATCCTTGCACATAGATTTAATCACATCATTCACCTGAAACATATGCTTTCCAGCACCGCCCGAGCAATGTGTCCCTTGTTAGTGAATCTGGTCATCCCTATGCACACCCCCTTGCATCATCACGCCACCATGGCGCAAACAACCCGTTGAACGCCGGCACAAATACACTCCGCCGGAATTCTCGACAAGCTCTGCCAACTCTTCAACCTCTGCTGCATGCTCAATGATCCCAAGGCCATCTCTCAGCCACTGGACCGCAGCACCTGCGATGGCAATAGACCCTTCCACTGCGTAGTTCGTCGGTGCACCAGGGCCTAGCTTGTATGCAATCGTGCTGAGTAGTCCATGGTGTGATCTGATAATATCCTTTCCAGTATTAATAAGAATGAATGCACCAGTGCCGTAGGTGCTCTTGCCTTCGCCATGCTGACACAACTGGCCTAGCATTGCAGCATGCTGATCACCAAGGCATCCGGCAATGGGCACCCCGGAAAGTGGCCATCCATGGGCAACCACACCGATGATCTCCGAGTTGCTAACAATCTTCGGCAATATCTCAGATGGTATGCCTAAGGTCTCCAGTGTGGACTTATCCCAGTCCAAAGTCTTCAGGTTCATGAGCATTGTCCTGGATGCGTTCGAGCAATCGGTGACATGCAATCCATAGACCCTGTGCTGTACCTCGTCCACTGCACCGACATCTCCGCCGCAGCCTCCTGTGAGGTTCCAGATCAACCATGTGTCGATGGTGCCGAACAGCGCATCCCCGGCTTGAACTGCTAGCTTCACGGCTTCGACTGTTCCATCAGCCACAGGAGCTTGGTAGCACTGAAGCAGGTGCTGATGGGCAGACCACATGTATCAAGAAAATGGTTTTCCCACCTGGAAGCTCACTCTCCAATCTCCTGCATCAACAAAAGGATCCAAGAAAATCTAAACTTGAAATTTTTTCCTCGAATCTGTTATATTAGTGAAAGAACCAGTAACACGTCTGTTGTTTATCTACATTAAAAATCCATTTATTTTTACCCACTCCAATCTCCTTCAATCAATTTTTTTCTTTAAAATAGAAGTCGAAGTCCTTTTTCTCATATTTCATGGATCAGCCAAAAAATTCATTCATGGTTTTGGGCAGTCACAGCAACAAAAGCTAGAGCATCAGAGGCATGGGTCTTTTTATATACAGACCTAAAGACCTTCTTTTCCTCTGTCAAAGAATTCAAGAAAAAAAAAAAATAGGTTTTCTTTATCTACAGCAATTTTAGAAAAATAAAAGAGAAAAACATTTCCTCTCCACTTTCCTGGATTCATATCTACGTTGAAGCTAAAAACAATCCATTATCTGTAATTTTAAGTACAAGTAATTTTCAAGACTAAGACCAGTTTATGTATGGTTTTAAAAGCCTTTTTTCCTCTGCATCAATCAAGGAATATTCCAAAGCACAGTTTTTTGGGGGAAAAAATCCACGCTCAAGAAAAAAACTCTTTTTCTCCATTTTCGTCCATCAATCAAGTATCCACATAGAAGGAATTGCTCATTGGAACAAAAAGGAAATCAAGGACGAGAACTTAATCATCCATGATGCAAAGATTCACCAACCTACAGACAGAGCTGGTTCGGACGTCCATCCAGACGATGGCACTGTGGAGGGGAAGACCGGAGGACTTGCTCCAAACCACAGTGGTCTCTCTCTGATTCGCAATACCAATAGCCTTCAAGCCCCTGTCCACATTGTACCCGTCCGCCGTGGCCTTGTCGAGGGCCTTCGCCGTGCACATCTTCACGCTCTCCAAGATCTCCATCGGGTCCTGCTCAACCCACCTATTGGAGAACCAAAAAAAAAAAAAGGGCACCCAAAGATCCAATTCTTAATGAGAAAGTTTTAAAAAAGCAAAAAAAATGGATTTGGAGAGCAAAGCGGAGAATCTCCATTCGCCTAAAGAACACGCCCGAAGATCGAATTTTTTAACGAGAAAAAAAAAAAAGGGAATCTTGAAGAGCAAAACAGAGAAGAGTAGCGAGAAGGAAGGGTAGATACCCGGCCTCGGGGTAGAACTGGGTGAATTCCACTTGGTGAGAAGCAATGGGGTTGGCCTCTCGATCGTAGATTACGAAGCGGGTGCTGCTCGTCCCCTGGTCGATGGATCCGACGTAGACCTCCTCATTCTCCTTCTCTTCCGCCATCTTCGCTACCTTGGCTTCTCCGTGAGTTTCAGAGAGAAGAAAAGAGATGAGAAAGAAGTGGGATCCTTGTGAAGCTGTACATACGAGCAAAAGAGATCGTCCCGATAGAATGGGAGGTATATGGGGAAGAGTGATAACTAACCACTGGCACTAGGCACTATTTAATAAATAAATATTACTCTTCCGACGTATATATGAGCTTTTTTGTGCGGAAATGTGAGACCTTTTTTTTTTTTTCGGTAAATGAAAAAGGGAGCCGTTAATGCTAAAAAGATTGAACAGCTTATTTTGTTAGAGACAGGTAATTGTCAAAAAGATATAGAATAGCACGGTGAGGACAATTTAATTGTTTACTTGTGTTTGCACAAAGTATAGAGATTAATGATGAACGACAAAGCGGATTATAGCCAATATATTGTTTGACATAAGTGACATGAGATAGTAATTTATGGAGAATTACACATGAAATAGGAATAAAAGTAGTCAATAATCGTTTCTTGTGTCTAGTTTCTACGACTTTTAATTTATTCCCGTGTCTTGGATGCATTGTTTTCCACCTCTTCCATTTAAAGGTGACAATGGGTCGGGATGGCTTGGGCTCTGGATTAAGAGAATATAGAGTATCGGTACTACTTCGGTATCATGATACAAGTTCATCCTTAGCCAACCTACCTTGTTCGAACCCACTGGGAGGTTGGACTACTTGAACCTTGATACGATGAAGATGGTAGTGACAAATGGGAGAAAATGCAAAATAAATATAGAAGCAGATGGACTAGAATGAGTAGTATTTGATATTCCTAGTACTTGATAATTGAAAGCTAATCAGCAGAACTAGAATTTGATATTAAGATTTTGCAAATACTTCTTGTTGCCATATATAGCAGATCTCTCTCTCTCTCTCTCTCTCTCTCTCTGGGGAAGGGAGGAGATTTAGCTAATTCATGTTCCATTTAATTATTCTGTTTTTCTAAAATTTCTTTTGTTGCAGTTCGACGTCGAATTGCTTACAAGCGCATGAGATACGCTTCATTTTTGCTAGAGTTTCGTGACTTTATTTGCTGATTTTATCATTCTTTATTATTATTGCATGAGGTGATTACCATTATTGCATGAGAGATGATCATTATAGAGCTTGTGGTTAAGTGGAGTCTATACAGCCTGATTCCATGGAAGCTTGGAACAAGGCTGGGAAACAAGTTCTGTCTGCATTCCACTTTGAAATATTCAGTGCCCTGATTACATTCTAGGTGTTTGTTTAAAAATAAAATGAAGTAAATAATATTGCAGCTTTTCACTCATTATTTTCTGGGGAAATATGGGAGGATTTATTTGTCTTTGCAATGGATGAAGTGAATTGGGATGAACAAGAGCAAACTTATCTAGTGACGCGCATTGCGGGAGCTGGGCCACGTCACTGGTGACCATGGACATGGATCATGATGCGAAAACATTAGTAAGTTTAGTATCTTGGCGAGAAAGTCTTTGTGGATGGTGTGGTGCAATAGAAGGAGCACGCCATCCAATCATCTTGAAGCACATGGCCATCATTTTCTAGCGAACATTTAATAACGCATTTAATACATACGGTTCTACATTTTCGTTTACAATTTTGAATGACAAAAATATCCCTCCTGCTCTGAAAAAATTATGATATCTTGTGGTTATATTATGACATCCTGCAGTCAAATTATGACTTTCTGACACAAAAAATCATAAATTTTTTTCAAAATTATAAAAAGAAAAATATTTCATCATTAAAATTATGAATTTTTAAATGACGAAAATATCTTTCTCTTCTTTATGACATCATATGACCAAATTGTGAACAGAAAATCATAATTTAACTACAAGATGTCATAATTTTTTCAGAAGATGAGAGATATTTTCATCATTCAAAATTTCAAATGAAAAAAATGAAACTACAGACATTAAATGCAGTTGGAAAGCAGTGGCTACATGATCCAATCAAGTAGGTGGTATATTTTTTCTACACAGTATACAGTGTACAAAAAATTTCTCTACCCCGATTCCACGGGCATCAGCATTGTGTCAAGCCGGGGATTCAAGCTTCGAATGCTTCAGCCCGTTTTGATTACAGGCTGGCCCAAATGGGGCGCGAACTCACTTGGATTAACCTGTGTTCTTGAGTTCATTACTTTGTCTAGAACGGACGGGATGCTGGTCTGGCTTTTATTTGATTGCTTTGGATGCATGGCATGGATATACATGGTGGCATTTCTATCATTCTATACCTATCAAGCCTTTTTTTTATATAGTTTTAGGAATTTTTCCCCCACTTTCCTTGCAGTATCACATTAGCCACATGCTCGCACCTCACCAATTAGTCAAGAGTTGTAAGGTTTGTGTCATTGTATTTGTACTGATTGAATTCCAAAATGGTAGTCTATAACTATTTGGTCGATGAGATTATGAGACAAAATAACTTCAGCATTTGTAGGCTTGAAATGAAGTTGGGAAAGAACAGGTTGACCGGACGCATATCAAATTATGCTGTGGAGGTTGTTCCTATGGATTGCAAAGTGCGACTTATCTTTTGGATTATGCTATTGTTGATAGCAAATAGTTATACTGTAGCTTTTGAATGAGTCAAATAAGATGATCTTTGTTCAACAAAATAAATACAGTAGATAGTTTGAAGAGTTGAGATGGATCGTACACTTAGGCCGTAAGTTTGGTAAACTGGCCAATTGTTCATAGGCCCAGGTATTGGGTCCGCGCAGCAGGAGGTGTGATCCCATAAGAACCATTTCATCCACAATCCTCCACTGGCATATTTCGACCCGCAACACTCTGCAAACTAATCAAATTAATCTTCTTGCACCGCTGTGCAAGATGCTGTGGGCATTCGTAAGCAAAGATTCGTGTTGGAGCTGCCAATCTTGGCCCGTGGTTTTCTTGATGGAAAGGATTATTTTTATCGATTAAAAGAATTGTTGGTGCAAAAATTCGCCGACGTTGAAGAAGCTGGAGTTGAGGGTGCCGCGGTCGCCGTCGAGACCTACAAAAAAAATCTAAATCGGAGTTGGAGTTGCTCCGGCAAGACTCTCCGATACTCAAGTCAGTTCTCTGCCTCAATAAAAATGAAGTGCTCGAACGAAAATTTTAGCAGAATTTTAGAAGGAGACTAGAGCTTAGAGAATAACGTATCTGGAGGTCCCTATTTATAGGGAGAGGACGTAACAGACTGATAGCAATGCCTGCGACCGTCTGGTGGTGGGCCGTTCAGAGCCAAGAGTAGTTTGTTATGGAGAGTAGTGGGATGGAGTCGTGGCTATCGCTGTGGCCTACCACGTAGAGTCTGTTGTGGAGAGTGGAGTAGTGTCCATTGTCGTGACTTGCCAGAGCATAATGGAGCCGCATTGGATCCGTTACAGGAAATGGAGCAGAGTCGTGGCCATTATTGTGGCCTGTCAGGAAGTCTTTTGAAGT
>KE504801.1:871922-889962 GCA_000441515.1 Elaeis oleifera | reverse complement strand
GAAGAAGTTCGGAGAACAGCCGATAGCCGCAGAAGGTCGGTGTAGAGATCCGGTGCGAGTCGCTCTCAGTAGAAATTCGGAGCAGGTCGCTCGTAGTCTACCTGCAACAAAAGCAAGGGCGGAGGTCCGGCTCCCGTAGGAGCTCGGAAGAGGCGGTCGACCGCCGTAGAAACTCGGATAGAGTCCGGTAGTTGTAGGAATCAGTCATTGAGGAAGTTCGGCCGTAGATGAAATTTGAAGAGAGTTCAATCTGGTGCCGATCACTATAGAGGGTCGGTCGGTAGCGGAGTCCAGAGGGCATTTGGAGCAATCTGATAGACGACTGAAAAATCCATCTTGGAGAAACCCAGATAGGTGCCACCTGTCGGGAACTTCGGCTGAGGGTATTTTATACCCAACAGTATGGTAGGAGTTCGCCCGTCGGAGGAGTTCGATCGACATTTGTAGTAGACACCGTAGAAGCTCATTTGTCAACGAGGTTTGGAAACATTGTGGAAGCTCGGCCGTCGGAGAAGTCTGAAAATGTGTCGCCCAAGGTCGGAAGCCGGAAGAGTCCCGGGAGGATCACTCCAGATACGAACTTCGGCTGAAGATATTTTATACCTAATAAAACTATTTACAAGTGTTAGCCATGAAATCCGGAGCAACGTCGTTGATAAATCTAGCATGCATGCATGGTTTGTCTATTTATATGCAGCTTCAATTCCCGGATTTTTTATATGCGACTGAACATGCATTTCATGCAAGAATATTTCCTGAAAGCTTTGGTGTCCTTAAACTCAAGCTCGAAGGCTAGAAAGCTGTGGTGCTAGAATATGGTGCATTGGCACCATGGATATGGCTGCCTTCCAAAATATATATCACTAGGAATTACCTTTTCTAGCTTCAAATTCTTGATAGGTTCTGCGAAAGTCACATAAAATTACTTGTTTAATTTATGTATATAACAGATATAAGATTCAAACAATTTTCTTCTATTGCGACGCCAAAAAATACCGTGAACAAATCTAGAATGGTTGCAGTTAACAAGTATGGTGCACTATAGTAACAAATGTTAATTATGTTTATACAAACTATTAATAACAAATCACACTATAATTTATTAGTGACTTCTGATACATCTTGGAACGAACATAGTTAACGTAGCACATTGATGAACGAGAACTTGCCACGTGGTTGGTAATAAAAGCATGCACAAACTCATTCAAATTTTTGATATTTCTCTATCAATATAACAGTTCAGCTTAAAATCATGTGCAGTCTCGTGACATACAGACGGTTTGCACGAATGAGATATGCATACCTGATGCGCGAATGAGATATGCACATCGTTGCTAAAACAACTACCATACTTGCTTGATTTGCTCTACGATGGATATTGATCCTCATCTCTATAAAACACACCCAAGAGCATCCTCAAGTAAATTCTCTAGACTCCATTGCATCCTATCACTCTGTAAAATTTTTAATAACTTTTGAGAACGTCTGATTTAAACATTAGAGGATCCTATATTGAAATATTCCAGGGCAGATGAACTTTTATGATTTTAATGTTTCAGGCTGGATCTGGTGCGGTAATCCCATACGTGCGTAACCATCGGTCATCCAGCCATTCTACCTCATCTCGGAGATCAACAGCATGCTCAGATCAGTCTTACCGATCTAAACAGGCAATCGATTGAGCTTTCCAACCATCCAATTTGCTCAGCGCCCAATTCAAGCCGGCTTTCAGCGGCGACAGCTGCCATGTCAAAAGTGGAAGTTAATATCATGCCATCATGGCTGTCATGACGCAGAAATAATGTCCGCCTCGCCAGAAAATGTTAGAAGAAGTACCGTGCCAAATAAGTACAAGAACCACCGGTACGACGTTGCGTCCGCCGTTGCCTGAAAAATCACTTGGCCCACGATCTGCGAGACTCCCTCGGGCTGATGTGAAAGCCCACCAAACCTCGGGTTGCGTGACCGGGGTTGGAGCTGACCGTTGAGCCCAACCACAAGAAGTTGAGCAATCCCCGTGAAAGGAGGAATCTGAAGGCAAACAGGAGGTGGAAGATGTGCGCCATCTCATATGTCCTTTAAAAAATAAGCTAGCCTACCAATCCGATGGAAAGCACTCTAATAATTATTGTGGCCCCATATCTAAAATTTGCTAGGCCCATGCACCTCTTTGTTTGTTGTCCCACTATTATTACCAGAAGAAGAATAATGCTTCACAACCATCCCGACGACCGATCAAATCATTTATGAAGCAAACTTTGGGACCATGGCCTGCAAGTGTGGTGCGTGATCTCCATCTGAGTTGTGACGAGGCTATTGTCTCCTTTGCAAGAAGTGGGTCACATCCTTCAAGTACAAAGCATCTAGTATGGTTTTCTCGAATGCCTCTAAAAAAACCTTTAGATTTGTAGTTCACATGATAACCTACGGTTTCATTCAAAAAAAATTAATTAAAAAATATTATTTAGATATTTAATTCTATATCAATATTCAAGATCTATTTAATACATAATTGATGTAAGACTAAATATACATATGCATGATTCCTCACATACACTCTCCATTTTAAGCATCTAAGCCAAGCTAATAATTCAAATCCATTCAACTTCAACCATAAATATCATAAATCCAAACAAACATTATGATCAATCTACGATCAATCCGAATAGAACCATGATGCAGTTTCTCCTAGTCAATATGGATAATTGAGTCTGCTTTAATATCATTGTAATAATTTATGATCTCGTACCAAAAAAAAAATTAACAAAAAATATTATTTAATTTTTTAATTTACATAATATTCAAGATTTATCTAGTATATAGTCAGTTTAGATTTAAATATTTATCCGCACGAGTTCTCGTGGTACAACTTGGTTCTTAGAAACTAATTTACAGTGATTAGATTGACTATATTATAGTTGCAAAATAAAAAGCAACTTTTAGAGGCAATTTGAGAAATTTTGATACGAGAACTACAATTATACGTCTTTTTCTTTATTTTCTAAAGTGGGACTTTAAACATCTCTTCTTTTCTAAAAGTACTCTATTTTTTTTGATGGTTTTCCTCGTCCTCCATTAAGAACTAATAGAAAGATATGCATGTGGTGATTTACTAAAAAATGTGAGGAGAATCCACAAAGGAAACTTATAAAGATATGTGCTTATATCTAATAAAAGATGCATTTTTGTATGACTTTTTGAATAATTTCTCCCATAAAATACCCAATTAACGATCTCCGGCTCTAGCTTTCAAGATGAAACAAGAAATTAGTCTGTCAGCCAAGAATGGTAGCCTTTTGCAAACATTGGATTTCATGAGAAATTATTGGAAAGCGAAAGGAAAGGGGATACTACAAATTTGAAGTTCCTAAGAGCAATATGGGAAAAAACCAATCACTTCTTTTGTTGATGATGAGGAAGAACAAGGGATTTGGCTGGGTGTTGTCCCCATATTGTCTTTCCATTTGCAAAGAGAGGACATGGTTTGACCATGAACTTTGACATTCATAATGTAGTCATGGGTGTGCTTTATTAGGATTAATTCAGAAACCCTCGAGATCTTATTATTAAAGCACCTATCACATGCTTGAGGGATCCATTTGCTCCCCATAATTCCCACCAGCCCTGCAAGCCGGGATGCTGAGCCGTGGAAAGATACACCTTCGAAGTTGGAACACATTTGGAATGTTTAAAAGTGAGCTACCTGGTGGTAAAATAATATTTTTAGGCCTATTAAGTTGGATACCTCTCCACATCAATCTAATGTTACCTGCTGTCATGAAAGGGCTTTGCAAACCAACACGCACCAGCATGTGACACGAACTTTCCATCTCCCAAAAAGGAAAAAAAAATAATCAACACCGTGTTGCGCAATGTCTTATTTTAGTGTTTGCCTTTCTGGATGTGTAGCTCAACAAATATTTATTTTTTGATAAACTGAATTTATTAAATCAATCTAAAACAAATACATCCATTATTATCAAAAACTAAATATCAAGAAATTCAGCAAAAACACCTAACACATATATGATCTTCAAATACCCTCCTACACTATATACATGATTTTAATTTTTTTTCTTTTATAAATTCAGAATAACTATGAATGGTTACTCCAGAGCTCACGGAAGATACGATCAAAAATTATAAAATAAATTAAAAAAAAGGTCCAAGCTTTGTTTGTTACATCACAGGGATTGCGGAAATCAAGTCAAACTTGAGTTGTTTAACCGAACGAACTCGCTCTCGGGGCAAAATAAATTACTTGTATAAATTTTTTTCCTGCAAAAATGAAATAAGTAGTCGTCTCTTCCAACATTTCGTTTTGTTATTATCACCCAGCATCTTCTGAATGGCAACATCTTCTCAACGGCTATTAATTTCCCCATTTAATATCTTGTTTCAAGCCAGCCCACTGTCACGTGTCGTACACGCGATACTTGCGCTGGAAACGGTGATGCATCCCAACCTCGAGAAACTCTGGATGGTTGGGAGTGATGCCTCCGGCGGATAAATATTAAATTTCACACCATCCCAAAGGCATCTTTCTGTCCTGCCCAGTATTTCCTGGTATGCGTGAGAGTAGGCAAAACACCGACATCGAAGAATGCCGAACGCGAAGTATCTGAGAAAAGTTTTATACATTTAAATAATTCAAATATATCATCTTGATAGCATAAAGTAATTTTCATCAAAATTAATTTAGATATTATATAACATAGAGATTCTTAAATTTGTCGTGCATATAAACATCTAACAATAGTTATTATTTGATTTGTATAGCATTTATAGTATAAACAAGTATTGTATTTATTGATATTATTTATTGGTTTAGGATCCAAATGAATTGATGATTAGAAATTCTTTAACGTAATCTTAGGCAGATATTTATTGAGCAATAAATTTTAATTGATTTTAATGAGATAATTATAGGATTAAAATTTATAAAATATATAAAATTATAATAATATCTATTATATAAAAATGTGATGGTGATCAATGATCTAAACCAACCAAAATGGGCCGATCTACGTTTCAATTTTGGATAAAGATTCTAGATAAGATATCATTATGTTACAAAAAATCCCATCAAAATCATTATGTTTAACAAATGAAACCGCCACTATTTATCAAAAGATAATTATTATTTTTATATTAAATAATAATAAATAATAATCTTTATTGATGTTATAATGAGAAATAATAGACAATAACAAACAATAATAATGTTTTTTTTTTACTTTTATTAGATGGATAGTATTTTTTGATAGTATTGAAGATTAAAATTTTTAATTTTAAAAATATCATTTGATCCGGAAGAAGGTACAAGATAAATTAATGATCGTTATTCATATTAAAACAGTCCGTTATAACTGCAAATAATGCAAAATAATAACCCATATTGTTCTATGTGATTAGTGATCCATCCCAGTGGCGTAACAGGGGTGGCAGACCAAGATTACCACACCGTTTTCAAAACCCTGTTTCAAACTTTAGGCTGGAGATTGGTACCATCTGCAATCCCGTGATCACGCCTACCAATGAGTCCGCTTCTCTTGCGATATATATCGGCGCCATATCTTCTATATCCTACGAGAATCAAGGAGATGCGAATATTTTAATGTTCTGGTCGCCAGTCTGAAACAGCGCAGCCGCTGTGCCGCATCCCTCCGTCCCACAACGGAATAGGGAAAAGCCTGTAGGACATCTGGTTCCACTCACTTGCGGTGTGGTCACCATCACCAATAATCTATTCTCACAAGGCCGGCCAGCTGTGGACGCACGCATGCTGTTTCCTAAATTGGACCAGGCAAACCAAGGACCGGCAGCGAGGGCAAAGAATAAGCAAAAATTGGCTCGTCGCATAACCTGGTCCATGCTGTGCGGTTACGTGGCTTTCTTCCAGTGGCCAGTGAGACGTCCGTCGTCCAATACGCGGTGACAGTACGCCCATCGACAAAAAAAAAAAAAATATTATAATCATAAAAGTATTGATTCAGTGTTATCCAAGATAAAGGTAAAAGAGCTGGCAGCACGCCATTTCTACGTCACCCACCGCGCTTTTCCAGAGGTCTTGGATTTTAAAGAAATGGAAACCCCCTGTTCCCTTTCTTTTATTTTATCCGTGACAAGGGATGGCAAACTGATCGGATGACGTTCGATATGGGTCGGATGGGATTTGATATATTATTAAATAATTAAAATTTATATCTGAATATAATTATTTTATTAAAAAACTAATTCCAGCTGTTCTATAACGATTTAAGTTAAACTGTTTAAATAGTGTTATCCTTATTTTTGAAAGACTATAATTTTTATCGTAGTTATTCGTTTCTCTTCTTTTAATATTGAAATTTTATCTCAGATAAAAAAAAGAAGGGTGATATGAATAAGATATTAATATATATATACTAATGCTATTTTGACTTCTATTTCTATCGCGTCTCTTAGCTTGTTCGGGTTTAGCAAGCGTGTCGCATTTTGCGACGGGACGTATCGCTACCGTCCATTTCGAACACTAGTTCACCAATCTGGACCTTTAAACCGATGGAGTCTGTTCTGTGTTTTATGCCACATTAGTTATCACTTGTCACTAATAATTGGTCGCTAATTTCGTCGGTAAGCTGGATTTATTCAAGTTGTACATCAATCAGTAATCACCATCCGGGAGCCGCGTCAACACGGCAACTTCATTTAAAAGCTCCCCGCTCACGTGCTCCTTCAGATGACTTTACTTAACGTGCTCTCATGGAAAGCCCTGTGTTCGGGAACCAAGATGTCCGCCTGTACTGCGTGCGTGATTGTGCCAAAACCATTCCGCAGGGACATCAGAAATGCAGCAATGAGATGATGGAGCTCGCGTCAACAATACGATAATGCGAACCACCGTCCCTGTAATGCCCCCGAAATGGAAAATTTATTCAAAAAACGGTTTTTTTTAACAGTTAATTTTAGCCCTTTTTTTTTTTAGTAAAAAAACCAAACCTCTCTCTCTTCGGCTCTCTCGCTTCTATATAAAGAACCGGAGCTCGTATCGGAGAGGCGCTAGAGAGAGGGCTGTTGAAACCCTCGGCGTTCGGTTCCGCGTTTCTTGGGGAGTGGGAGTTGAGCTGCTCGTTTCGCGATTCATTCCGGCCGGATACGGCAATGGGGGCGACGATCCTCTCCGATCTCCTGACGGAGATTCTGATTCCTGTGGCCGCGGTCGTCGGGATCGTCTTCGCCCTGATCCAGTGGACCTTGGTCTCCAAGGTGAAGCTCTCGCCGGAGCAGCACCCGCCGGCTAGTGGAAACAAGAACGGTTACACTGATTACCTCATCGAGGAAGAGGAAGGCCTCAACGACCACAACATCGTCGTCAAGTGCGCCGACATTCAGAACGCCATTTCGGAGGGTGAGAAATATTTGATTGGATCTTTTGCGTTTCGATATTTCTTTCTTTCTTTCTCTTAGATCTGGTGGTTTTGCGGTCTGAGCTTTTTATGCTCAAAATAAAGATTCGGTGTAGCTTCTTGCTTTCGTTCAGATCTCCCCGACAGTTGAAAGAAAAGGATTTTTTTGCCTTTTTGGGGTCTTGATTAGATCTACTCGTTAATTTTACGAGCCGTCTTGTACTTTTGAATTTTAACTAATATTTCTGGTTGTAACATTTATATTTTTTGAAGTTTTTATCTGACGTTTGGCAGAGAAAAACACTTTTTCCCCTCTAGGATTTCTGTTTTTATGAGTATAATTATTCCAGGAGAGCTTTTGTTACCTTTGTTGACCTCAAGAGGTGAAAATTTTCAATTAGTTCGCTTTCCCGTCATCTCTATGTTATAGTTTTTTTTCTTCCTACTTTCATGTAAACAATTCTTTTGCATTTGCGTTCCATATGGCCTCTATAGCTTACAATTTGTGCTTCAGACATAAGCCAGATCTTATATAAAATTTTACTTTCATCTTCGTTTATACCTTCTCAAGCCATTCTTTGCTGAGATTTCTAATAGATTTATGAGTGGTATTATGCTGGTGTTGGTCTTCGGTTATACTATTTTCTCCGTTTTATTTTTTTCGATTTCTTATATTTCTTCCCGTCACCAAGTAAATTTTTAAGTTTTTGAATTTTTGCCGAATTTCTTCCATGGATATTTGTTCGGTGGTCAAAGGAAAAGTTGCGTGCTGTGGTCCTCAAGGAAGCTCTGGTTTATGTTGGTCACTTTTTTAAGGAGATAAGCAGTTGTTGATTGTGGTCCTCCGAAATGTTTGTCAGATTAGATTTGTCCTGACTTCGCTATGTAATTCTTTTTTACTCTTGCAGCCTTCCTACCTCAACTATTCTTGTTTCTCACAGAAATGATGGGCTATGGCGTCAATACAATATTTGTGTTCTCATACCTAGTGTTAGTTATCCTTATAAAAATGCTCAATTATTCTTTTTATATGGTTATTAGGCTGGCTCTTTGCTAAAATAAAATTGTGGCCTTTATTAGATCGTCATGAGAGGAGCATCAAGGAATTTTGTTAAAGGAGATCCTAGATTTATTCTCTCATTTGTATATTCCACTTGCATAACCTTCCTATCTAGTGATTCTTTGGAATCAACTGCTGGATTTTATGCACTGCCAATTAGATCTTGCTTATAACATGAATGAAAATACATTGTGAAATTAATCATCCCAAAAATTTGTTTATTAACCCGATGTCTTATCGTTACTAGTAGCAACGTAGTGTGTTTCGCATAAAAACTCAACTTTCTTGGATGGCCATGGAAGAAAAGTGATTTTTGACCAATGACCTTGCATAAACACATAATTGCTTTGATATTCATGTTAGGCTGACTGATGTTTGTTTTCTATCTGTATCCATCTATGAGTCATACTTTGTGAAAACGTATGTGATCTGCTGAGATTAGACATTCTTTAATGAAATTGCGAATAGAAGCATGTGCATGGCATGTGAAAAAAATGCAGATCCATGGAGTTATTACATCCAGATCCATTATCCTGTGAAACAGAAAAGACCACATACCCCTGTCTTCCTCTTCACTCTTTGTTATGACCTGAGCTGTTCTGCAAGGACCCGGGTTTATATTTCATTATAGGGGTGTATTCTTTTAATGAATGTTTCCATTAGTATTTTGTCTAATTTTGTATATATTGCTGATTAGATTTTTGTATTGGATTTACCAGCTGCTTTGTGAAGGTAGGTGTTCTACTACCTGTATTGGGATTCAGAGGTGGAAACTAATTTGTTTTTGAAGGTTATAACTGCCTGTTCCTATTATTTTGACCTCAATTTTTAGTCTATTAATCATGGTTTACCAGCTGGTCAAATTGTTGTTTGCTTTGGGTGTGATTGCATTGAATGAAAACTCAAATTAGTTCAAATTCTTGTTTATGTAAATTGAAACTATGTCAGCCTATAACTCGTATTAATCAATAGTGGTAGTACTATGGATATTATTGTTGATACCACTATAAAATTACTATATAGTTAACTTGTGTTGATTTTATTTACGCACCTAACAACCTCATTATTAAGTTGTTGTGAAATGTGTTGTGAACTCTGTCTAGATCCATGAAATTGTTTTGGTACTTTTTTCTTTCCTTTTCTTTAAATTTGTTTCATTTTGTTCATGGTGTTAAGTAAAAAGGTTATTCTTAGTGTGGCATATCATTTTGGAATGTAACATTCAGCCTGTTTATGCACGTTCACAGGAGCTACATCTTCCTTTTCACGGAATATCAGTATGTTGGGGTGTTCATGGTGGCTTTTGCAATTCTGATCTTCCTCTTCCTTGGCTCTGTGGAGGGCTTCAGCACAAAGAGTCAGCCCTGCACCTATAGCAAGGATAAGACTTGCAAGCCTGCCCTTGCTAATGCCATTTTTAGCACAGTGTCTTTCTTGCTTGGTGCAATCACCTCTGTGGTTTCTGGCTTTCTTGGGATGAAGATTGCAACTTATGCAAACGCCAGGACTACTTTGGAGGCCAGGAAGGGTGTTGGAAAGGCATTCATTACTGCATTCCGGTCTGGTGCAGTAATGGGGTTTTTGCTTGCTGCAAATGGGCTTCTGGTACTCTTCATTGCAATCAACCTCTTCAAGTTGTATTATGGAGAAGATTGGAAGGCCTTTTTGAGGCTATTACTGGTTATGGCCTTGGTGGTTCTTCCATGGCCCTTTTTGGGAGAGTCGGTGGAGGCATTTATACAAAAGCTGCTGATGTTGGTGCTGACCTTGTTGGAAAGGTTGAGAGGAACATCCCTGAGGATGACCCTAGAAACCCAGCTGTAAGAACCTCTGCTCTTCATGAAAATTGAAAACACCTAGTTTGGTACACTCATTTTCATCCCTGGCTGCATATTATCGTTTCATGACGCAGGTTCTGCCACGGATCTCTTACATTGTTTTGAGGATGATAAGATACTGTTCTTCTTTTTTCAATGCCATATCATTTTAACTCCTTGTTATTACCAACATCTTAGCTACCAGAATTTTTGTTTATATTTCCAACACATTCTAGCTTTTGTTTAACTGCAGATATTTTTCTGTTCTTCCTGTAGAGGTTGATGTATTTTTTGACATGATTTATAGGTGATTGCTGACAATGTTGGTGATAATGTTGGTGATATTGCTGGTATGGGATCGGATCTGTTTGGGTCATATGCTGAGTCTTCCTGTGCTGCCCTTGTGGTTGCCTCAATCTCTTCCTTTGGAGTTAACCATGAACTGACTGCCATGCTGTACCCCCTGCTCATTAGCTCCATTGGTATCATTGTTTGTTTGATCACTACTCTCTTTGCAACTGACTTCTTTGAGATAAAGGCAGTGAAGGAGATCGAGCCTGCACTTAAGAGGCAGCTCATAATCTCCACTGCTCTTATGACTGTGGGAATTGGGATTGTTAGTTGGATAGCTCTCCCATCAACCTTTACAATCTTCAATTTCGGTGCCCAGAAGACAGTAAAGAACTGGTAAGCTGCATGTAACTTTATTTCTTGTTTGCCTAGCAAGGTTCTGTTGTTTCTTCATCAACACCTTATTTTGTTGTGTTGGAATTTGACAGGGAGCTGTTCTTCTGTGTGGCAATTGGTTTGTGGGCTGGCCTGGTCATAGGGTTTGTTACTGAATACTATACAAGCAATGCATACAGGTCTGCTAATTAGTTCCCTTTTTTTAAAAAATTATGATGGGTCAAATACCTTCTGTGACCTCATGTTCTAGTTTGGTTATCTTTATTTTAATTCTACTTCCCCCTATGCAGCCCTGTGCAAGATGTTGCCGATTCATGTAGAACTGGAGCTGCCACTAATGTTATCTTCGGGCTTGCTTTGGGATACAAATCTGTCATCATTCCAATTTTTGCGATTGCTGTCAGCATATTTGTTAGTTTAGTTTTGCTGCTATGTATGGTATTGCAGTTGCTGCTCTAGGAATGCTCAGCACCATTGCTACTGGGCTTGCCATTGATGCATATGGGCCCATCAGTGACAATGCTGGAGGTATTGCTGAGATGGCTGGAATGAGCCACAGAATTCGTGAGAGAACTGATGCTCTAGATGCTGCTGGAAACACTACTGCTGCCATTGGAAGGTATTGTTGTTACTTGTGATAAATAATTCGCTTCATCATAACTTGTGTTGGTTGTGCATTTCAATGTATCCCTTGTTCTTTTTTTTTTTTCTTTCAGGGATTTGCTATTGGTTCAGCTGCCTTGGTATCTCTGGCACTTTTGGTGCCTTTGTGAGCCGAGCAGAGATTTCAACCGTTGATGTTCTTACCCTAAAGTCTTCATTGGATTGCTTGTTGGTGCAATGCTTCCTTACTGGTTCTCAGCCATGACCATGAAGAGTGTTGGTAGTGCAGCTCTCAAGATGGTTGAAGAAGTCCGCAGGCAATTCAACACCATTCCTGGGCTCATGGAGGGAAGTACTAAACCTGACTATGCCACCTGTGTCAAGATATCCACAGATGCTTCTATCAAGGAAATGATTCCTCCTGGTGCTCTTGTCATGCTCACCCCTCTAATCGTTGGAACCTTCTTTGGTGTGGAAACTCTGTCAGGAGTTCTTGCAGGCTCTCTTGTTTCCGGTGTTCAGGTCAGCAGCGATTCTCTATATTCAATGCTGTTCATACTTTTAATATGGTATTGTCCAGTACTGAATTGTTTTAATATGTGACAGATTGCTATCTCCGCATCCAACACTGGTGGGGCATGGGACAATGCAAAGAAATATATCGAGGTAAATTATTCCATATTTGTTTTGTTTCCCGGCCTTTCAAACATTGGGGGTGAATTAACCGAGCCTTTAACCTTCACCAATGGTTTGAGGTGAGAGATCCAAGTCTTTAAAAATATCCCCTTTTTTCCTGCTTGTTTTAGGCTGGAGCTTCGGAGCATGCCAGGACCCTTGGTCCCAAAGGATCAGATCCCCACAAGGCTGCAGTGATCGGTGACACCATTGGTGACCCTCTCAAAGACACATCAGGGCCATCGCTCAACATTCTCATCAAGCTCATGGCTGTGGAGTCGCTTGTATTTGCTCCTTTCTTCGCCACACATGGAGGTCTTCTCTTCAAGATCTTCTAAAGGAGAAAGAAAGAGTTGCTTCATCACACTTCAGAAAATGCATCCTACCTCTCAAAGCACCGCTACATCATCATCGGTTCTCATCCTCTTTCTATTTATCTTCCCCCCTGATCTTCTATACTTGGAACTCCGATTTTATTTTTATCTTTGGTCCTTAGTTTCAAGTTCTCACGGTGTTACGTTCGAGTGCCCATCTTTGCTGGGCATGAGCAGTTAAATTTTCCTTGTGGTAGATAAATTGTGATGATGATGACAATGATGATCCTCAGAAAGAGTTTATAGACGGTTTTCATAAAATCTTGCGGTTTGCCTGCTTTTCATGTTTCTCGTGTGCCCAAGCTTCCGAGTGATTAATCCATTTGTTCCAGTATTTAAAGGCAGATAGCTACGGTGCCAAGGGCATGAATGAATCTCCTATTAGGTATTACATACGTATTGAGTAGTTCAAAGCCCTGGTATGTTTGGTGTGAGGACAAGCCAACTGAAACTAGGAATGCAAGAGGTTTTCAGTTTCGTAGCTGCTTTCGATTTCCTACCCTTGGTGGTCGTGTGTCAGGGAGCATAGGAGCCTGTTCAATAGGGCAGCAGCATGGGAGCCTGTAAAGCATTGAAGGGTTTCTTGAGTTGGTAGTTTCGAGCTATAAATGGCTTGTTTGCAATACCGTAGCCTGCTTGCTAATGCTAGGCTCTGACTGTTTAGTGTTACTATAGCCCTTATATTAGGTTCGATTGATCGCTTGTCAAAAAAAAAAGGCCTGGTCTTTACGTGCAGGAGTCTCACTAACTTCTTTTAACATTGCTCTGTGCTCTGTTGGTGTGGGATTTTTCTAAATTTTATGCGGAACTAGATTTAGCTGGGGTTCTGCATTTTCTTAAGTTAGTGGATGCCGATTTTGTTAATGATCTAATGGGTGATATAAAATTCTGAAAGACTTTTCTAGTTGAACTTAAATTGATTCTTACAAATGACTAGTCCGAACACCTATAGTGAACTAAAATTTGAAACAAAGAAAGGATCCTTTTTGAGAAAATGAAAATGTATGCAGTGTACAAAAAACCATCATAAGTAGTTGGAAAGAGGATTTGTTAATTATATGCGCGGTCGTCCACCAAGAAAGATAGGCAGTCTATTATAGGATTGTACAGAATATTTCTGAACTGTACAGAGTAAATTATACATCAGTTCCACATGCGAAAGATTTCTTGCAAGATGTTCTCGCTAGAATTTCTCGTAAGATGTCCATAAATTAGATTTATTACATTTTAGTGTCATGATTGGTGGTAAGATAATTACAACAATTACTTTTTTTAATTTTGAACCAATTTACAAACTATACCTCCCTCCTGTATGTCTACACCCATCATTGGAGTCATTGCTGCTATTTCCTACTTGTTCTTTCCTTTCCATACCATCACCTTACATTTCCAAGTTTCCATGACAGATGTCAATAGTTTAGGGATTCTCATGTTGGGCATCAACATGTTTTTTAGTTACAGACATCTCCCATGGATTCTTATTCTATTATCACATTATGGTACTTTTCTATGAAGATGGCAATTGGATGAGTTGGATCACAGATTAAATTGGATATAAATCAGATCAAAAATTTATCAATTAAATTTTATTATTATTAATAATTTAAATTATAATATAAATCTGATTTATTCATCAAACAAATAATCCAACTCAATTCGTACGATTCATTTATTAAATATATCAAGCTAAATTAAATAGATTAGATTAAATTGATCAGAAATAATTTAATCAGATTTTAAACAGATAAAATGAAACGAACATAACTTAATTTAATTATTAAATATTTAAATAGATTAAATATTTGAAAACTAAACCTAACTCATCATTCAATAAATAGGTTTAAATGGATAGATAAGATTATCATCTAAATTATTTATGTCAAATCCAAATTTTTTGGACGGCGAAGTATTTGTACGTCAAATTCATGGGTGGGATCATAGATTGCCGTTGGTATCTTTGTCATACCCCTCCGCCCGCCTGGAAATCGCGTGCTCCCCGTTCTTCAATCCTCCCTCCATCGTTACTCCAAAGATCGAGCGAGCGTGGATGGGAACAGTGTCGTCGAAGCGCTACTGCCTCCTCCTCCCCTCCCCTCACCATTCTTCCCCCCGAGGACGAGAGCCCGATTCCCCGCCTCCTCCTCCCGAGCCCCTCTGCTTCTCCTCTCCCGGCCGCGGGTCTCCGGGAAGGTGGGCATGCACGTGTGCGGTGTCACTGCCTACGACCTCAGCCACACGGGCCACGCGCGGTACTACGTCACCTTCGACGTCTTCTACCCGTAAGTTCTGAAGCAATTTGGTGATTTTAGTGTTAAAATCTTTTAAGGCCCATCCCTCTGATTTAAAGAGTTTTTGTTCCTCTGAGTTGTTTGGTATTCATGAACTGCTAGGAAAGTGGTTGGAGTTGTCTTTTTATGGTTGGATGATTTATATTGTAGTTTTGTATTTGGTTCTCTTTTGATTTTTTTTTTCTTTGGTGAGAAATTGAATGTTGGATTGGGTATTGATAAAGATGGAATCTCGCTACCGGTTAAGCTATATCGATGAAATGTTTTCACGTATCTCCTTGGAAAGTTGTCAAAAAAGGATGGAATATGATATCGTTTATTTGTGTAACCTGAACATGATCACCGAGCTTTTTTCTAATCATTAGGAGAAGATTTCTGCATCCTACCTCCCGTTAATTCTATCAAGTTGCATTTTTCATTATCCCGGCCTTGTCAAATTCTTTTGCTTCCACTGAACTATCCTAAATTCCTAACTTTAAATGGAAAGCCAAGCTGCTCTTTTGTAAGGCCAACTTGGCGTAGAAGAAAAAAAGGTGTACTTTAGCAGTTTGTGTGGAATTATTATTTACATGTACAAAAGAGTAGTGAGTCGAGGAAAGATAATATGCAGTCATGTTGGGCATTCCGAGAATTGAAGGCCAGCTTATATAACTTTATATTGTCGTGAATAATATAATGCTAATGTAAAGAAGTCACTCTAGTGCAAATTTTTGGCAAAGTGTGTCATATTAATTTATACGAGAAAGGTGTTTGATGATAAGTTGGAATTTTTGAAGTAAAACTTTGGTGAACAAGTGTTTAACAATTAGTAGAATTAGAATAAGCTATGTTTAAATGCAGTTTTACTGAAAATGGTAATGAATCTGAGGCATAAACGAATTGGTGGCCAGTGGATTGTCAAAGTGACAATTAATATTATGTTGGATAATTAATAAGAAAAATTAGCCAACTTGCCAAATGAATGATTACATGTAGAATGAAATTAGCTATCGTCGGTGCCGATTTCTTGCCCGAGATGATTTTGGGTGATGCAAGCCTGCATGCAACTGTTGTACTGCGAATCCCTTAATAACTGAAAAGTTTGACTTTAATAACTCAAAAGTTTGGAATGATTATACACTACAAAGACTTGACAAGAATGGAAACAAGGTTCTGAATATGTATTTTCCATGATATCTGTCTGTAGTTGTGGTGCAAAATTTGTGTCAGTACATGTTATTATATATTATTATTTTTAAAGTAATGTTACTGTTTAGTTTATCTTGAGATCATATTGCTGATTTTGATTCCTCTGTTCTTCCACTATATCATACTACATCGTAATTTGTTTGATACTGAAAAAAGAACATAATATTTATACTCATGTATTTGCATATAACAGAGTCAAGCATCAAACTGCTTCAGTTATTTGTTCTAATGCTGTGCTCTAGATTTTATATACCTGATTTTATGGGCACATGCCTATTTTTGCTAGTCGATCCATGTTGTTTGAAATGATTGGTAATCATTATTTTATCTCGGTTAATTTGGCAGATATTTGCAGTACTTGAAATATGAAGTCTGTTATGGGCGGAACTTCACTGATGTTGATGACGAGGTGACTGCTCTAGTCTTTAGTTGATGTACACACCTGTTCTTCTATTCGATCAACTCATCCAATTTGTCCACTAAATACATCACTCAGTATCAGAAGAAGTTAGAATTTTCTTATATATGCTTAATCGAACTGGCTTGTAGTCCATGCTCATAATTTAATAAAGCACTTCTCATGCGAGTAACAAGCAACTAATAAGCACTTTACAACTCTCTTTGTTGAACTTACCAGTGACTTGATGTCAATATCTTCTCTAGAGATGTCTTTAGGGCTTGCTAGATTTTTTAGCTGTCGAGAGTCCTTTGGACCTTCTGGATGGTCCACGGAGACAAAAAAACTAAGTATATGCTAAAGTAGAACTAAAGGAAGTTGGGGATAGAGAAGAGATGACGCTCCATATTGTTTTGCTTAACATAATAGTAATTTCATTTTTTCAAATGTTCGTATTTGAGGTAATTTGATATAGGTGTGGATGAACTTTGTTGTCTGCAGGTCTGAGGCATAGGCCTCATCAATGAGTCAATGTAAGAACAAGAAAGAATATGCAAGAAAAATAGAATGAGATGGATAAATGGATGGAATGATTTGTTCCATATGTCTTCTTTTCTATTTCTTGGTCTCTTATGTTTTATGTACTATCAGTAACCTTTCTTTTGGCTTATTGACACTTAGCTTTATACCAATAAAATAGCTTTTATGGCATAGTCACAGACTGTTGAGATTTTTAGAACATTTTTGCAAGCTACCAAGCATACTAATTTGTGAAATTAAATGCAGTTTCGTAGAAAAGTTACCGGATCATTAGTCTAGACTAAAAGGATTTGGCATCTGGTAGTAGAAATGAAATTTCACGAAGCCCTGCAAATCATGGGATTAGAAATTTCTATTTCACAGAATTTGCTAAGTTCATGACTGTTCCCTTCGTCATCTTATAATTTTCCATTTTAAAATATTCTTCTTTTAGCAACCAAACATCTAAGTAAAAGAAAATCTCAATTTTAAAATCTCAAATTCATGATTTCGATATAAGATGCCCAAATGCAGCTTAAGATGAGTTACCTTATTATAGAAGTTGTCTCCATGCATTAAGGGAAGTGATAAACAGTTGTAACAGAAATGCTAATGGATATTTATGGAGAAAGGAAACCATAACATATATTTGGAAGTGCCAGATGATAGAATTCCTGTTCAAAAGAGAAGAAGATGTACAGGAATGATAAAATGTACTGGCCGAAAGTCTCACCACAAGAATATGCTAGAAACCAAAATGCTTATAATGATCAAAGGCATTGCCAAGCTATTGGAAAAGAGAAAATGCAATGGCCGAAAGTCTCACCGCATAGAATATGCGACTATCTACAAATATTTATAATGAGCAAAGGCATCAACAAGCTCCAGAAAGGAGAAAATGCGAGCTTCTTTAAAACAATTACTGAGAAGGTGATTTGGAATAAGCTGGTACCGGATGCCAAAGTCTTGGGTCATAATGTAAGAAACACACTTAATCTCGAGGGTGGTGTTCTCTTTTTTCTTTTTTTTTTTTTTTTTTTTTTT
>KE504801.1:840878-859203 GCA_000441515.1 Elaeis oleifera | reverse complement strand
AGGAGCTCGGAGTAGGACGTTTGCAGTAGAAGCTCGGGGCAGAAGTCCGGCTCCCGTAGGAGCTCGAGGTAGGCCGTTTGCAGTAGAAGCTCGGGGCAGAAGTCCGGCTCCCGTAGGAGCTCGAGGTAGGCCGTTTGCAGTAGAAATTCGCTGTTGGAGAAGTTCGGCTGTTGACGAAGTCCGGAGGAAGTTTGGAAGTAGAAATCCGGCGCAAGCCGCTTGTAGTAGAAATTCGAAGTAGACTGCTTGTGGGAGGAGTTCGGAGTAGAGATCTTGTTGGTAGGAGTTCGGAGTAGACTGCTTATAGTAGAAGTCCATCAGTAATAAAAGTTCAGGACAGAAACCCGGCTCTCTCAGGAACTCGGGCGAAATCTGGAAGGCGGTCGACCGCCGTAGAAGCTCGAAGGGAGTCCAGCCGTTGTAGAAATCTGCTGCTGGAGAAGTTCGGTCGTTGTAGAGGTCTGTCAATCGCTGCAAAAGTTCGACTGATAATGAGGCCTAGAGAGCCTTTGAAGCAGTCCGGTAGATGATCGAAGGAGTTCGCCGTTGGAGAAGCTCGAAAAATTTGGTAGGAGCTCGTCCGTCGAAGGAGTCCGGCCGACATCGTGGAAACTCGGCTGCCGGAGGAGTCCGGAAAAGATGCCGCAAAGAGTCGGAAGGATCCCGGGAGATGGCCTCTTATGAACTTCGGCTGGAGGTATTTTATACCCAACATCTCCAATACCATGCATTTTGGTAGGTATATTTCCAACAAGATACGTATCCCATGGAATTGTTTCTAGCACAAGTGAGTATAAGATTCCTAACGTGATTGAAAAATATATCTCACAAGCTTATAAAGAACAGAGCATAAATAATGTGAACAAAAACGCAGAGCAGCTCATCATAAATGTCTCTTGCAAGGCCACACAAATAAGATAAAATTTTCATCAATATCTGGTTCCATCTATGTTCTAATTTCGATTCTGTTTTAGATATGATGTTCATGTTGTGCATGCTCATCATAAAATCATATAACATTCATGGCATTGGTTACATCAAAATATAATAGCATCGACAATTTTTTCAGGAAGATGCTTCTCATTTTATAGTGAGAAGGAAGGTAATCTCTCTGGGTCTGTCTTGACTAACATGGCTAGAGCAACCGGATTTAGGCTTTGAAACTATTTGTAATAGTTGTACGAGTTAGATATATTTCATCTGTGGCTACCTAATAACATCACTTGCGCTTGTAATGTTAATCATCTCTTTTTCCATTTTATGAAGAGTTTATGTACTTATGTTGATTCTTGATTCTTATCTAATATACTATTCGCATCCAAAATATTGCAAGAAACTCGTTTGGAATTCTTTTACGGCATACAAATGTGGGATGGCTAATTCGTTGCCGATATCATCATGACTTATGGGAAAAAAAATGATCTTAAGTACATTGAGTGGATGTGAGCATTAGCATAGCCATGGTTGCTTCTATCCACTACCAAAATTCCTATCCATTGCGAGATATACGAACCAGGAGGTGGCCTCCGTACCTGTCTTAGATTGCTCATTTGCTCTGATACTAAATCAGTTTCTTGACTAGAATTCATATCTTTCCTTTGGTTATATGAAAGACTTGTTTGGTGCACCGGTAATTAACTTGGGTTAACATGCATAATTGTACATGCTCGAGTCCTAAAGTACCTATTTTGTGCAAAAATAATCAAAGATAAAAAATAAAAAAATTAAAAAAAAAACAGAGGTTATGTCTAACCTCATTCTGCCCCCTTACAACTATCTAATTCATGGTTAAATATCTACAGTCTAAGCCAAAGAATGTACAGGCTACAGCAGCTCAGGTATATCATGGCATCTGATAGGTTGGAGGTTTGTAGGTTACCATCTATTTCCTCTTAAATCTAGGACTAAAATCCAGTCGAGCTTTGGGTTGTACTCGAGCTTATCGGTCATATCAAAGGTTACTTAAGCCATAAGTGGGTCCAAATTTAGCTAATGTTCTTTAATTAAGAAATTTTAATAAACACGATATTTGGTGAAGCCGTACTTTTGGATGGACCGATCCTGCTGCTGTATAAATTAGAGTTCTGCTTGACTCATAATCCATGATAGCATTATGATATACGATCTCACAATTTTATCTTTTAAAAATTATCTACAAAAAAAAAAAATTTTAATCTCGTATAAGTCAAAATCTTTTTTGATTCACAATCAATATGAGTCTCATAATATTCTTCTATATACACCGTAATAATCTTTATTTGTTGACTAAATGAGCTCGTAGAAATTTGTAACCGAGCAGAGCTTCAGTTATGGTGTAATCCAAATTGCAGCAAGAAGTTTATATCTAATTGGTGGCTACAGCCATCGTCCTTATATAATCTAATAAAGAAGAAACAGCATTTTCTAGATATTCCTTGCTTTGAAGAATTTCTTGCTTTCTACTCGGCAAGCTTGACACGTGTCCTCCAATATGCTGGGAGTCCCAGTCTCATTTAAAACTTGCAACATTTGCGTGGCTGTCGAGGCCTCTCTCGTCGATGGCGTGCATAGTCCGCGGCTGTTCGTCGCGTGGCTCCTTCCGCTCCTTTCAAAACATGAGAAGGAAAAAACAAGAAACTCCATCAAAAAGCGAAAAGAAAAGAAACCTAAGGAAGAAAGAAAGAAGCAGTACCAAAGGCGGGAGGGCAGTTAAGAACCAATCGGATAAAGATCTGGGCCGGATGGCGGCAAATTTCGCACTCCGATCTGACCATTTCCCCCTCCTCTATTCAAATCCCCAGCGCACCCTCTCCCGTCGCCCCACTTCCTTCTCCCTCCGGCCGGCGACGGTCCAGTTTTAGGGTTCCTCCTCCGGCGGCCAGAGGAAAGGGGAGGAGGAGAAGAGGGGTGGGTTCTCACTGGCGTCCAGCGGGATGGGGCCCCGCAAGTTGGAAGGGCTATCGAGGAGGAAGGAGAAGGACGACGAGGGGGTGTGGTATTGGATGGGAGATATGAAGGGTTTGAGTGGAAGTGGCCGCCTTGGAGGGATTTGCCGCAGCGGTATAAGCTCATCGGGACGACATCTCTTGCCTTTGTCATTTGCAACATGGACAAAGTATCGTCTCCCATCCAGGATTTTTTTTTTATTTGTTTGTCGTGTGCTGCTCTGATGTCGAATACTTGATATGGAGGCAGACGAGAAAGATTCGAAAATTTTCTTGTTTTGAGTAGTGATTTGGAGTCTTTAATCTGTTTCTTGATATTATTGCGGGTTAAAGCTGCCATATATTGTCCATATGGAATTCTGTTTGATTTAATTAACGTGACATGTATCAGATACTATGTTAGAATTTTGGATGTTGTTGAAATAAAAATTTGCAACACATGCGCAAATCAAGAAAATCTTAAGCTTGGACTGTCAGCTGATGTGACACTATTCTGTGGTTAATGAACTTTGTACATATATTTCCTAGCACGGTTTCTGTATTCGACACAGCTACAAACTTAGTGTATGAAGGAAAAGTTTGGCGCTTCCTTAAAACTAAACCATCAGATTATCTTCTAAGTTCTATCATCGACCACAAAGCATCTTGTTCTCTATTGCATCACTGTCCTATTGTGATCAAACTGGTCACAGAGCTTGTATGTGTGCAGGATTAGTCTATTTTAAAGCCATTTCCATGGTTGGTATTGATTTCTGGAAGTTCT
Source organism: Elaeis oleifera (assembly GCA_000441515.1). NCBI lineage: Eukaryota > Viridiplantae > Streptophyta > Magnoliopsida > Arecales > Arecaceae > Elaeis > Elaeis oleifera. The sequence goes on along the minus strand of KE504801.1, from coordinate 855,516 downwards.
CTGGTGTATTGATTTCCCTAGGCAAATTTCGACATTAGAATCTGTTTATTGTACATGCTTTGTTCATGGGATCTTTGTTCTGTATATTTTAAATTGCAGGATATTTCCATTGCTGGGTTTTCACTGTCTTGTTTCTCTCCTTTTGACAGCTAGGAATTCACCTGACTGCAATGAAACTCCATCCACAGCTCTGTTGCAGTCAAAATTTTCATGTATCAGTTTGACAATTGAATCACATTGGGCCTTGACATATTTCTAGATAAGATTTAAGAATAACAAGATAGGGAATTTTGAATGAGTCTGCAATAGATAGTGAACTGTTAATCCCTATACCTAGTCAACTGGCAAACTTATAGAGAGCTGGAGAATAGGGGAAATTTTTTCTCCATTGTTCCAAGGCAAAAATGTTATCACAAACAGAGGTTCTTATAAGACCCTATGGGTGATGCAACTGATTAATCTTTCCTTATGGATTTTGGACTCTCAGATGTAGCAGGTTTTCTGTGAGTACATAACTAGAAATGATGCAAGTCCTTGACACACAGGGAAAAATTACTTAGCCTTCATTTTAGTTGACTCTTCATTAGACCTGGCACTTGACGGCTTATAAAAAATCATCATACTTCCTAGTCACTTTTCCAGACACTTATTTTCCTTCTCTTTTCCCTTTCATTTTTTCTTCATTCTTTATCAATTATTAGTGGTCAGTAATTATTGTGGAGAACCGATTAAATTATTTGAAATTCATTATATCTTCTGATATCATTTTTTAATAATACAAATTAAGAAAAACATATTGTATTGTAAATGTTCATATGTGATATTTTAGAAGTTGAAATTGCCAGTACTCATTTTGTTTTATTTCTTGTATTTTAGATTGGTTAGCTTATCTTATGTGCACTTTGTGCTTCATTAAATTAGGATCCTTGTAGATGGGTACCCAAATTCTATTGCAGTAAATATCTCATTCATGTCATATAACTAACAACCTCTCTCTCTCTCTCTCTTGTCTAGGTTAACTTGAGCATTGCCATCATTCCAATGTCACATCAATTTGGGTGGAATTCATCAACAGCTGGCATGGTTCAGTCTTCATTCTTTTGGGGCTACGCCTTGAGTCAATTGCCTGGGGGATGGCTTGCTAAGTTATTTGGTGGAAGGTTGGTTCAAGGCAACAAAGCCATTTCAGCCATGATAAGTAAAATATAGGGTCGGTCATGGTCAAGATTCTTGTTATTATAGAAGATAATAATGGATAATCACCTTTAATCAAGACAAAATTTTCATTGTCTATTGCTATCCTAATCAGTAACAAGTAGATCAGTAGAAAGCAAAAGTTTTAATATGTTGCAGCTTGAAGCGGATATGCTCTTCTTTTGTGAATGCTGCTTCTTTACCAGTTTTATTATAAATGAATTCAATGGTATGCTCCTTCCTTTTCTAAAAATCAAATTAAAATAAATATTAGAAATAATAAATGAGCTTTATACTAGCTATTTTTAATAGCTTTCTTGAATTTCTTTGATGCATGTACCTAGAAAGAATGAGTAAGATGAGAGCTGATATGAGCCCAAAAGTCTATCAGTAAATAGCAACACAAACTAAATTCTACCAATGGAAATGTATGACAATCATTCGAGAGCAAAGCATAACACATTTTATAGCTTAAAAGTATTGCTCTTTAAAATTGCTTCATTAATTTTGAGTCTAAATGAACAAATCAAATTATTAGATTGATAGATGTTCTTTTGCAGCTTATGATTATGCGATATGAATTTATGGTATTTTTTTTGTGTTTAACTTTATTAAATATTTATTTTTTGATTTCCGAAATCTTATTTATATAAAAGGTAATTTCAATATTTGTTTCCTATTTTCACTAAGGTAGGAAAGTTATTGCATATTGTTTGCCCAGTTTTTGAATCTCTAACCTTTCTCCTCTTGTCTTCTACTTCTCTGTTCAGCTTTCTTCTCATTTACAATTTGTTGGCATGTCTTTTTGTCTATCTTGATTCATATTGTACAATGGTTCTCCTAGTTTCTATGTAACTTACTAATATGTTGTGTACCTATGCTGATGAAACATCTTCTAAATATAGGAAAGTTCTTGAAGTTGGTGTTCTTGCTTGGTCTTTAGCCACAATACTTGTTCCATTTGTAGCAGGATTTATGCCAGGGCTGGTTTTGTCAAGGATTTTGGTACGTTATTGCTTGTCTCATGTCTGTTAACTTTCTGATGTTTACTTTTGAACTTTTTGCAAACTCGTATATGAATGACATTGATAATACAGTAAGTTTTACATTTTCATCCATATAGTGTTTTCTCCTTTTGCTTAATATTTTCTTGGGATTATATTTTACTCCATGAACATATTCCTTAAGAAACCAATAACATTTCTCAAGTCCCAAGCCTTAATTCCATGTTGTTTTATTTTAAATACTACGATCTACAAATTATGTGTTTTTTTTTTTTTGTTTACTTGATTGTTGTAAACTGTGTCTGAAAATAATATGGTCTGCATAATTATTTAGAAAAGTCATTTTATGCTAATCAATCACCATCAAGCCTTTTAACTTTGATCAACTTAATTGCTTGTTGTCATGCACAATGGTGACCCATAAGGTGCTAACTTATTCTTGATTCTGATCTTTGTTTGTACTGTCACAATCACTATAGATAATGCCGTACACAACTTCATATATTATTGTAAAATTTCTATAACAATACTGAGCAGGTTTTGTTTTGCATTGTTCAGGTTGGTGTAGGAGAAGGTGTTTCTCCATCAGCTGCAACTGACTTAATTGCAAGGCAAGATATTAGGACTGCAGCACAGTTCATAAGTAAATTATTCCATAGGTTGCATGTAAAACCAGTTTCACTGAATGTATTTCTCTTCCAACAATTCTTACTTAGGCAGCTTAATATTTCCTGATTATGACCCAGTACATATCCATGAGTTTTGTTCCCAAAATATGTTAGTCTACTCAAATGTCAACATAAGACCTAATCAAGTTACTCAAAAACTCCAAGGGAATCCAATAACCATCAATAAGTATGAAGCATGCATTCACTGCTAATTCCACCAAGAAATTTATATATGAAAATTTCATATAAACTATAAAGTGCAAAGTTTTCTTTTTATCTGAAATGAAAATTTCTCATTTTCATATAGTAGATGATGTCCAGAGTTTCCTGATTCTATATCTGGAGTGTGATGACTTGGACATCACCATTAAAATGACATCAACAAATAGAAGATGCAAATATAACTAGACCTTTAGATGAATGACATGTAACTATGTAATTATGTATCTTTTTGCATATATTGACATAATTATGTATCTTTTTGCATATATTGGTGCGCATATGTATACAGAGAGGTAAGTAATTTCTAAGGTTGTGTTTAGTGCATCGCCAGGTGATCTTGAAAGGTAATGTGACTTGCCTTCAACAAGGTTCACGAACTCGGTACCGGAGCATATGCTGGCTGGCCGGCGATATGGTCGATACGGATCGTACTGTATCGGACCGGCGCAAATCGAAACAATGAAAGGAAGGAAATCGGAAGGAAAAGAGAGAAAGAGAGAGAAATAGAGAGAGAGGAAGAAAGAAAAGAAGGGAGGGGAAGGAGTCGGAGGGGCCGCCGGACGGCCTCTGACGGGCCGTCGTGGCCGCCGGACGGTGCAGTCCACGTACGCGGCGCCCCGGGTGTGAACAGGGGCGACGCCCCTGTTTCATGGATTTTTTTTTTAAAAAAATTGGAACTTAAGTGAAGCTTGCAAACCATTTGCCCGCTTTACTATTTTGTTTTTTTAAAAAATTCAAAAAAATGAAGCCGTCAATCCAATTGCCGACTTCACTGTTTTAAATTTTTAAAAAACCTCTTAACAGTGAAGCGGGCAAATGGTTTGCTGGCTTCACTGTTCATCATCATTTTTAAAAGGACTGACGCATGAATAGGGGCTGTCACCCCTATTCTGTGGCTGCAATTCCACCCACATGATTTTCGCCGTCCGCTGGCCATGGTGGCCATTCGGAAACCTCCGGCAGCTCCTCTGCCATTCCGTCCTCCCTCTAGCGAGTCACTCCCCCCGCTCTTTCTCTCTCGTTTAACTGCCCTATCGGGTGAACCGAGCTGCGGAGGCTTCTGTGGTTCTTCAGTGGCTGCAGCAGACCATTGTTTGCCTTCAGCGGTGTCTTCTCTCTCCCTCTCCTCCTCTCTCTCTCTTCCTCTCTTTCTCTCTTTCTCCCTCGATGCTGGTATGCGCGGCTTTCCAAGTCGAAACCGTCCCGTTTCCCGTCGATCCAGTTTGGCATGCCCCAAATCGTTTGGTTCGGGATGGTTCTGAAAACCTTAGCTTTCAAGATAGATTGCTATCATTGAATTGCCAGTGATGTTGATTACTGTGTTTGGTACACACAGGTAATGTTGTAGTAAAATTACTGAAAATCTTAATTGACATGTTTGGTATGACAATCAAATTACTAGTAATGTGAAATTAAATTCTCAAAATACCTCCATAAAATTTTGTAGAATTTTAAATTATTAGAAAAGAGTTTGATTTTATTTTCTAAATTTAAATCAAAATTTTCAAAATATGCTTGGCGAGAGGAGCGGGCAACGGGTGGGTCATTGGAGGAGGGGCAGGCAGTGATGGAGGCGAGAGAGGGAGGTCGATGTCAGTGTAGAAGTGGGGCCGTGGTCGGAGATGAAGAGGGCATAGGCGAAGGTGAGGCAGTTGAGGGCAGTGGAGGCATGGGGGAGTTCGGATAAGAAGGGAAGGTGAAGCTGCCAGGGGAGGGGGTGGAGGGGCGGGTTTTGTGTGATTTTTTTAGAGGTAGTTTGTCCAAAAATTCTTTGCAATATTGCCAAACAAGTGATAATTTGCATAGCCATCTCTCCCCAAAGCAATCTGGATTGTCATCCAAAAAGCATACCAAACATAGTAATTTAGTGGGCCCACTTTAAATTGCCGGCAATCTGGATAGATTGCTAGCTACCAAACCAACCAAAAGGACTGTCTCTTCCATAATATTCACAATATTGCATGTATCATGCTATTGCATGATTTTTTTTTGACACCTTAGAAAATTCATGTATTGACACTGCATGCCACCATCTGCTTGAGGTATGTTTAAACTAGTTGACTTATGAATCTTTTCTTACTTTTTGTAGTGACATTTTAATATAACATCCTTGGCTCATTTCAAATAGGTAAAGCAGCTAAGCATTCCAAATCCATTTCGTGTACTGAGACTGGACTTGATTGATATGAAAATAAACTGAGGCTCTATTTTAAGCCACCTGATAGACCTCAAGATACACATAAAACGGTCGGAAACAAATCAATCTGTTTACGAACTGGTCAAGTTTAACTTGAAGATCGGCTCATCTTGTCTTGTTTGTATAAAAACAAGCAGAGCCCGGCTTGTGTTGTAAACAATCAACCTTTAATATGTAACACTTGAAACGAAAGAAAAGAGAGAGCTTTGATAGAAGAAAAGAAAGAAAAAAATAAAATGAAATAAAATAATACTCACTCTGCGTTTGGGCATCAGAAGAAGGCAAGAGAGGTGCAAGGTGATGGATTTTGACTTTTAGAAGCTTAGATCCAAGACCAACACAGGATCTTCAACCATGGCGGCAGCTAGGGTTTCTGCTGAGATGAGAAGGAAGGAGGAATAGACCGATAGAATCTAGAGAGTTCTCTGCCCTGTTTATCCAACAGGATAATGGGTAGAGGATCAAATCAAAATCGATCCATTAGCCCGACCCATCAAGAAGCAACACAGACAAAAGCCGGCCAATTTACATTTCATTTCCCAAGCATTTCATTTTAATTTCAGTCACTGTAACTGCATATAAATAGACTGTAACCGTGAGATATGAAATAGAATTGAATGGATAATTTTTCCTCCTAAAATCCTCCCTCTTCTCCCCCTCAGATCTATCTCCCGGATCACCTCTCTTCTCTGAATTCTCCTTCTTTTTCTAATTTTCTCTCTTAGATCTATCTGAAATTCTTCCACAACCTTTAACCCTTTCTCTCAGAATTCAAACCAACCTTCCCCTTCACTCACTGGCCTAGATCTGCACTGATATGGGAACAACAGCCAAGAATACTTACCAGATGACATTGGGATGTTACAATTTTGGTATCAGAGCATGGATAGAGCCTTGAACCTGGGGCATGGTGTCCTGCTACAACCAAATTACCTCTTTCCAGTGGTACTGCAGCTGATCATCAGTGGAACAGCAACTGATCAGATCAACAGAAGAAATGACTGAAGATAGGCAGCAGACCTACCAATCCAATCAAATAGGCTACTGATGCATCAGGTCTCTTTGTAGTGATTACTGTTCTAATTAGTTAAGAACAGCAACCTGGCCTCATTAGATCATCATCGGCCACCTTGATTGAATTTACTGTTGCCAGGAGACTATAAAAAATTTTCCCACCAAGTTTCAAAACAGTGCAAAAATAGGGATAAAAAATAGAAACCAATCCAAACATTATAATCAATTTAATTGGAGTGAAGTAGAAGAAGAAGAAATGGCAGAGGGAACCAGATTGAAGGGAATCAGTGAAAACCCCAGAATTTCAGAAAAAAAATGCAAACACTCTCCAATGAATGCCACAGTCATATTGAAGACAGGTTACCGCAAGTAATAGGTGAATATAACACTAAAATAAGAGTGCTAGCAAGACAGTTGGATGAGATGCAGATAGAAGAAAAACAGAGGTATGAAGCTCTGCAAATAAAGGCAGCAAGGAGACATGACATTATAATGCAGGAACAAAACCGCAGGCATGAGCAGTTGCTGAAGCTAATTGCACCATAGCCATCAGTTTCCCAGTCCACTCCATTCACTGCAAACAACACCCCATTAGCCATAAAAATGGTAGAATAAATATAATGGAGCAACCTGGCACTAGTTCTTCAGCCATAGCAGCTGAGGATGGGGGCAAAGGGATATTGCCCATGCCATACCATCATTTGGACAGGTTGGGAGATACTCAGAATAGAGTCCAATTTCACTTATCTTACCCAAAGCTGGAATTTTTCACTTTCAATGGAGAAGAATCCAGAGAATAGAGCAGTAAATGTGAGCAATACTTCAAAATATATCAAATTCCTGTTACCCATTGGGTGGAAATAGCCACAATGCACTTCATGGGAAAGGCACACATGTGGAAGGAAGGATACCTAATAGATAAACTAAATCTGAATTGGGAAGAGCTAGTAGAAGCAGTGAACAGAAAATTTGACAATGACAGTATGAAGCAGCTGATCAGAGAATTTAATAAATTAGTACAAACAAGTACTGTGGAGAAATATCATGAGAAGTTTGAAGATATGAGAACTAGAATGTTGCATTACAATCCAGCACTAACTGAAAGATACTTCATAGAGAGTTATATCAGTGGATTAAAGGAAGAGTTGATACTATACATTGATTTATCTCATCCTACAACAATGGAGAAAGTATATGAGCAAGCTAAATTACATGAACAAGCATTGCTTATGATGTGAAAAAGAAGCAAGATGAATCACAGAACAATCACCACACAACCAACAGGCTATCATAATCTTAAATCGACAGCACAAAAGGAGGATATAAAACCACAATTTATCAAAAACTCAAACTTACCTCAGAAGGACAGTAAGCAGCAGTGGGAACAGAGAAGGGCTGACGGGTTTTATTTAAATGTGGAGAGAAATATCACCCAGGCCATCAGTGTTCACAAAGAACAAACCATTCTGTCAGTGCCACAATAGAAGCAGATGAGGTATTTGATGAACAATTATTGCATGAAGAAGAAGAAGAGGAGACTATGGTGGAGGAAAAAGAAAGGAAATAGAAACTGCTGTGTATGCCTTAGTGGGACAGAATTAGAATGAAACTATTAAGATCCAAGGAGAGGCTGGTAACAAAACAGTAGTCATTTTAATTGATACTGGAAGCACTCATAGTTTATTGATTATCAGGTGGCCAAGGAAGTGAAAGCTATTCTCACTCCAGCAATCCTACTAATAGTAACAGTGGCAAATGGACACAAAGTTTTGAGTAAACTTAAGTGTGTTAACTTCAAGTGGACTATGCAAAGAGAACAATATCAAGCTGATCTAAGAGTGATTAGATTGGATGGATCAAGTATAACCTTGGAAATAGATTGGTTGAGAGCCTATGGCAAGGTAACTTTGATTATCAGGATAATACGATCACTTCACTAAAGAGGAAAACAAATGACTCTAAAAGGTATTACAGAAGGATCTAAACTGAAGTTTACTAAGGCTAAACTCCAAATGATCACTGCCACACAGTGGTATAAGTCTGGATTGAAGGGTAATTACTGTGCTGTAGGATACCTAGTGAACTTTGAAGAGGATAAGACCAAAGCAGAGATACCAACTTCAGTGAAGGTGTTGGAATAGTATGCAGATGTGTTTCAAGAACCCAAAGGTTGCCATCCAGCAGGCCACAGGATCACAGCATACCACTGTTATTAGGTACCAATCCTGTCAATATCAGACCTTACAGGTATACCTTTGAACAGAAGAATGAGATAGAAAGACTAATACAGAAAATGCTCAAGTCTACCATCATTCAGCCTAGTACCAATCTATATGCATCACCTATGCTTTTAGTCAAAAAAAAAGATAATAGTTGGAGATTCTGTGTGGATTACAGGCAGCTCAATAAGGCAACGATGAAGGACAAATATCCTATTCTCTTAATTGATGACTCTTGAATGAACTTGAAGGGTCTCAATACTTCTCTAAGATAGACCTGAGATCAGGATACCATCAAGTAAGAATGAACCCAGAAGATGTGCATAAGACAGCATTCAAAACTCACATGGAATATTATGAGTTCCTGGTTATGCCCTTTGGTTAACCAATGCTCCTGCCACATTCCAAGCCATCATGAACGAGGTATTTTCTACTTACCTTAGAAAATTTGTGTTAGTTTTTTTTGATGATATTCTTGTATACAGTCAGACTATAGAGGAGCATGTGGAACACCTCAAGGAGGTTCTGAATCTATTAAGGAAGAACCAGCTGTATGCCAAGAGCTCCAAATGTTCTTTGGGCAGCAACAGGTGTAATACTTGGGGCATATTATTTCAAAAGGAGTGGCAACTGATCCAGAAAAAGTGGCAGCCATGAAAAGGTGGCCTACCTCATCTACATTGAAGGAGCTGAGAGGATTTCTGAGACTCACAGGATACTATAGAAGATTTATAAAAGGATATGGGGCAATCAGTAAACCCTTAACTGAGCTCCTCAAGAAGGACAATTTTCATTGGGATGAAGCACTCAAGAAGCATTTGAGAGGCTAAAGGAGGTAATGTCAACAGCTCTAATCTTAGCAATGCCTAATTATTCTTACCCTTTACCTTAGAAGTAGATGCTAGTGGGCATGGGATTGGAGCAGTACTCACACAACAGGGAAGACCTATAGCCTACCTCAGCAAAGGGTTGAGTGAGAGGCACAGAGCACTTTCAACATATGAAAAAAAATCTTAGCCATTTTGATGGCTGTGTCAAAATGGAAGCATTACATTAGCCCCCGACCATTCATCATCAAAACAGACCATCAGAGTCTTAAATACTTATTGGAACAGAAAATAACCACTGCAGCTCAACAAAAAGGGATGTTGAAACTCATGGGATTGGATTATATAATACATTATAAAAAAGGAAAGAGAATGAGGCTGCAGATGCACTATTTAGATGGAGTTTTGAGAAAAGAAAGGTGCAGGCCATCACAGCAGTGATACCTACCTGGAGCATAGAAATTACCAACAACTATGAGGAGGACCAGCAGGTTCAACAGGACATAGCAGAGATACTCATAAAACCAGAGTCACAAGCTGAATATACTTATAAGCAAGGGGTGCTTAAGTACAAGGGAAGGATTTACATTGAAAAAACAGGAGAATTGAGACAGAAACTCTTAGAATTGATGCATGCATCGACCTTGGGAGAACATTCTGGAATGAATCATACTTACAAGAGGATCAGGCAATTATTTTATTGGCCTGAAATGAAACAATAGGTGGAAAAAAAAGGTAAAGAATGTGAGATTTGTATCAAAAATAAAATAGATAGTACTCCATATACAGGACTATTGCAACCCTTACAAATTTTCACTCAAGCATGGCAAGAAATTAGTATGGATTTCATAGAATCACTATCCAAATCTGAAGGCAAAGATATTATACTAGTGGTAGTTGACCGACTCACCAAATATGCCCATTTCATTCCTTTAACTCATCCTTATTCAGCACAAAATGTAGCAAGAGCCTTCCTAGATGCAGTATACAAATTGCATGGAATGCCATAAGGAATTATATCAGACAGGGATAAGATATTCACCAGCCAAATATGGCAAGACTTATTCAGATTGATGGGGGTCAAGCTGCATCTAAGCATTGCTTACCACCCACAAATAGATGGTCACACCGAGAGGGTAAACCGATATTTGGAGACTTATTTGCGCTGTTTGTGTTTCCAAAATCCCCATAGATGGCTCAAATGGTTGTCCCTGGCTGAGTGGTGGTATAATATCAACCACCACTCCTTAGGGATGACACCCTATCAGGCTTTATATGGTCATCCACCCCTATGTATCCAGTGGTCAACCTGGACATGGGCAGACAAAGTACAGTGGAAGATTGGAACAAAGAAAGAATAAAATGTTACAAATATTGAGGGATAGACTCAAAGAAGCTTAGAATCGCATGAAACAAAATGCAGACAAGAGAAGAGTAGACAAAGAATACAAAGAAGGAGATATGGTATACCTCCAGCTCCAACTTTACCGATAGAGCACAGTGGCCATCCGTAAGAACCTCAAGCTTACCTCTCAGTACTATGGGCCTTTCAAGATATTAGAAAAAATCGGCCCTGTAGCTTATAGGCTCGAACTTTTTGAAGGATCTAAAATACATCCCGTCTTCCATATATCCCTGCTTAAATGAGGGATTCAGAAATCATGGTAAGCATTACCAACAGTACCCCTCACAGGAGAAGACGGCAACTTTTAGCTCAACCAAAAAGATTTGGACCGAAAATGATCCACAGGGGAACAGGGCAGTTACTCAAGTGTTAATCAAATGGAGTAACCTCAGCGAAGAAGAAGCCACATGGAGGCATATTGGGTTCTTAAGAGTCGGTTTCCTTAATTGATCCTTGAGGATAAGGATCTTTTGGAGGAGGGATGTAACACCTGAAACAAAGAAAAGAGAGAGCTTTGATAGAAGAAAAGAAAGGAAAAACTAAAATAAAAATGAAATAAAAATAATACTCATCTCTGCATCTGGGCTTCAGAAGAAGGCAAGAGAGGTGCAAGGTGATGGATTTTGACCTTCAGGAGCTTAGATCCAAGACCAACACTGGATCTTCAACCATGGCGGCGGCTAGGGTTTCTGTTGAGATGAGAAGGAAGGAGGAATAGACCGGTAGAATCTAGAGAGTTCTCTGCCCTATTTATCCAATAGGATAATGGGTAGAGGATCAAATCAAAACCGATCCATTAGCCCGACCCATCAAGAAGCAACACAGACAAAAGCTGGCCAATTTACATTTCATTTCCCAAGCATTTCATTTTAATTTCAGTCACTGTAACTGCATATAAATAGACTGTAATCGTGAGATATGAAATAGAATTAAATGGATAATTTCCCTCCTAAAATCCTTCCTCTTCTCCCTCTCAGATCTATCTCCCGGATCACCTCTCTTCTCTGAATTCTCCTTCTTCTTTCTCAAATTTTCTCACTCAGATCTATCTGAAATTCTTCCACAACCTTTAACCCTTTCTCTCGGAACTCAAACCAAATCCTTCTCCTTCACTCACTAGCCTAGATCTGCACTAATATGGGAACAGCAGCCAAGAATACTTACCAGATGACATTGGGATGTTACATAACATTTCTGGCTGACATAAGTGGACTCAAGATGCCTCGATAACTACTTTGCTTAAGGCCCTTCAGTTAGAAAGTGAACCAAGCTTGACTCCATCTCTAAAACATTTTTGATAAAAGAGGCCTAGCCTGAATACATAACAATTTGATTTATAATTTGGATACATTGTAGATGCACAAAATTCTATACATATTATTGATTGATACATTGAAATATTTCTCAGAAAACAGATAAATGGAAATGCTCTTCAAATAAACAACAGCATGTAAACAACTTATATTATATCTGTTGAGGATGTTGTCATGTAACCAATTTGGATTTATGCTTGAAAGAGCAACCATGGATGCTATCTTTTTTTTCTCTTTTTAAATGTTATTTATGTAACAGTTAATAGAAAATATAGAAAAAGGAAAAAGATCTACACATGGTCTTCATTAATTTAGAGAAAACTTATCACTGGGTGCCAAGAAAAGTGATTTGGTGAGCTTTAAGAAGGAAGAGTATACGTTAAACAATATATTGAAATAACTGAGGACATGTATGCTAGGGACAAGTGTTAGGAGTGGTTTTGGTTCAAGGATTTTTTCAGTTAGAATAGGCTTAATCAATCAAGGATCAGCACTAGCCCATATCTTTTTGTATTAATGATAGATGAACTCACATCGAATATTCAGGAAGATGTACAATTGTTTATGTTAGTTGTAGATGATATAATGTTGATTGATGAAAAGAAACAGATCAAATACTAAAGACTTGCATGGGAAACTTTAGAGGATAAAAGCTTAAAAATTAGTTGAACAAAATAGAGTACATGGAATGTAAATTTAATAAGGATGAAAATGAAGACAGTATTAATTAAGATTGATGGACAAGAGATACCATAGAGTGATTGATTTGTTCTTTAGGATTTATTATACAGAATAATGGGAGATAGATGAAGATATATATAACAGAATTAGAGTTGGTTGGATGAGATGGAGAGGTGCTTCTGGAACTTTATGTGGTAGGCACATACTTGGGATGCTTAAGGAGAAATTTTATAGAACAGTAATAAAGCCTGCAATGTTGTATGACTCAAAGTGCTGGACAATGAAGAAAGTACATGAAAACAAATTAGGTGTGATAGAAATGAGATTGCTAAAATGGATATATGATAAAACTAGGAAGGATAGATTAAGTAATGAATATAGTAGAGGAGCTGCAGGAATTGCACAAATTAAGGACAAAGTGATGGAAATTAATTGAGATGGTACAGATATGTACAACAAAGATATGAAGATGCTCTTGTTAGCTGAGGTACTTCAATTTGTGCTGAGGGTTGTAAGAAAGAAGAGGAAGCTTCAGATTAACATGGGTAGAGATTAGGAAGGACATGGAGAAACTTGGTATAACATTAGAAGTGGCCTTTGACTGGAATACTTGGCGAATGAGGATCCATAAAGCTGACCCAAATAGTTGGGAAAATGCTAGATGATTTTGATTATCATGATTGTAATTATGACCAAGATGTCTTCAAGATTAAATTTCAATATGCAGCATGAATTATAGCTTTCAACAAAGTAATCTATCTTATGATGAGTTTCAAGATGTCTAAGTTTTAAACATTCGGTCTTATTAAGTAAAGATCTAATTTGGGTGTATCATGGCTTTTTCCTCTATGCAATTAGTGGTGAATCAATGGCAAAATTAATAATCATAAATAAGGACTTCAGGATTCAATATAATATAGTATGTTAAGACAATGATTCATTTCATGATTTCCCCTTTTGTCTTCTAGCAAACCTAACAATTAATTTTTTCATTAAATGTTTGACATGATATTATTCAACTTGTTATTCACTTAACATGGTGGTTATCCAACCTTATGCAGATCTATTCCCTTGCAAGAACGCTCGAGAGCAGTTGCATTTGTTTTGGTGGTTTGAGTGTAGGAAGCATCTTGGGGTACATTTCTGAACTTGGTGGTAGTTAAATTACTTAAATATGTTTCAGGCACCATTTCAGGTATACTGCAGTTTGAATATTGCATATCGATATATCATGCAACAATTGCTTTCATCATGTATAATTTTTTAGCACATTAGCTGTAGCAGCATGTCACAGTATGATCATATAAATACAATATCCTGACAGTTGATTTTCTACATGCATTTCAATGTTGCTAGATGAAATACCTGCCCACACTTTTTCAGAGCAGACAGCATATGATCACCTTAGGTACTAGAATGCTATTAAGAAAATTATTGGGAAACTAGAAATATTTTGCCCCTTGTCCAGGCTCCACAGTATTGTCAAACTGAAGGTGTTTTTCATTGGACACGCAGGGCTACTGGAAATATTGGATCATACCATTTTCTTACTGTAAACAGTATTTAGAATCAAGTTTGATCTGTTGGCTTGAAGAATGTGTGGACATCTACATGTTGATAATTTAGACCAATTGTATTGGTAAACAGTTATTCAGTCTACCTCCTGATTAGATTCTCCAAAACCCAAACAAGTGTTGCTGTAATATATTGGATGATCTGTTTCTAATTAGGCTTCATGTGTATGTTCATTAAAAAGAACAAAGTCAATAATGCATGGTCAGAAAGATTTTCGCTCAATAAGCTTATGCCCTTGATCATAATCTATCCAAAAATTTAACTCATGTATGGTTGTTCATGAACTCTTTTTTCTAATTGTGGAAGGTCGGGGGGGGGG
>KE504801.1:827508-840858 GCA_000441515.1 Elaeis oleifera | reverse complement strand
GGGGGATGTGGTTGTGTGCGCACATGCATGTGTGCGCATCTTATTATCATGATGGTACGTATGCGTGCGCATGTCTTATTATCATGGTGGGAACTCTCCCTTTTCAAATCTATTATTTTAATATTTTCTCGATGCTGGAGACTCAATTTCCTGAGGATTTCAGACTCTAAATACAGAAGCAAGTGAGATTTTATGTCCATTTTCATTCTTTTCAAATACTGTGATTGAGCCACTTCTATTCTTCCTTCCTTTCCATGCTTTCTCTTTAGAGTCTGAACAATCTCAAAGATTCAAGATCTCCCTCTCCCATGCGTATGTGTATTTCCCATATGCATTGTCATGTGCATTGCATGTGCCAAGTGCTAGTAAATTTATAATCTCAATCAACAAGACTAATTCCTAGTTCCTATGTTATGAAGTTGGTTTTATGGATCAAGTTATGACTCTTTCCAAATTCACAAGATTCTTGGAGGTCCATCCTGATTGAATGAGCTTAAACTGCATGACCAACAAGATTGTTGGTCGGATTCCCTATCCACCAACAAGTTTACATTTAGTTACAGGAGTTTATCTTGCCCAGAGTTACCCTAGCCAAGAAGTAGGCACCAAGATAAAATAGTCAAGCTCAGTATAGGAAATCACACTCATCTCTACGGGAAAGTATGCAAATTGAAGGGCAAAAGTAAGATCATGACTAAAAAAATGTGAGAACATTATTCTTTGTGGTCATAAATATACCAGTTTTTTTGTGTATACTGAACTAAACATAATCTTGTGATTGCTTGTACCTGTACGATAGCATATGAAATTTGCTCTCATCTTGTCTGGAAATTTTGCAGGCTTCTCTTGGCTCCTCCCATTATCCAAAATTTTGGTTGGGAATCTGTATTTTACATATTTGGCTTTCTTGGGATTATTTGGTGAGTAAACAAACACTAATGCATGATATACCATTCACAATTTCCAACTTTTATATGAATCTTTATTTGGTTGCAACGCAAAATATAATTGATTGGCAAAGATTACTGTTTATGTTACCAAGTTCTTAATCACTGGTTTTACTGTTATTGATGGCTGTAAAGATTACAGAGATCTCCAAAGTGCTCAATGTTTTTCTAAGATCTGAATCTTAGTTAACACTTGCATGTCAATTTGCTTTTATTGTTATACAAGGTGTTTGGGATTTGAGTTTGTTAAAGAAGGGCGATCGCCATTTGATGGAGACTACCTTTTTGGTAAGTGTGGTTCTATTCCTTTCTTTTTTAAAAATCAAAGTGTCCTGATATATTCAGGGTATTCAGCACTTTTCTCTTGGTTCTTGCTGAGGATTTGCCATTAATTTTTATTGGTTTACTGTCTTGATTTATGTGACATCATGATTGGTGGACTTTCCATCATAGCATTGGCCATGGTCATATTGTTTTATTAACTGAATTTTTAAAATGTTAAGATCTTCACATATTTCATCTTATCTACAACTATACGAAAGATTTGCTTACATAAAATCAGCATTTGAATATTCTGTTCTCTTATATGGTTGCAGTCTTAAAATGCAACTTCCAAATGCATTGTCAGGTTGAGCTGCTTTTTCATTACAAAGAGCTTCTGATGATATAACATTTCTAATACAGAACAAATCATTCAAGTTATTGCTGCGATTGACTTTAGCAAATGTGTTTATCATACTTGTCTTAATCTTAAGTAAGGCATTACATTTCACACATCAGACATACAGTATAAGAACAAAATCCCACCTGCTTGAAGAAGGTAACAAGACTTCATAATATAAAACATGCGAGATGGTTCTGTTGACGAGATGACTGAACTTTATGCTTTTCTTTTCCCTGCTTATAAGCATGTTGTTGCCCAAAGAAAGCATACCCCAGTGCATTTCCATTTCCTCAACTACTCTTGCAGTTTCCTTGGTCTTCTCTTGAAGCTTTTGCAGTTCCCTAATCCATATTTATGACAGATAGCGTGTCAACTAATTAAATATCTTACTAATTATTATATTTACTTGCTGTCTTGCATTTACTAAGCATCTTTATGAAAGAATATATAAGGAGAACCAATATAGAAGGTGGCTAATGTGTACTTTAAGACATTCTGAGTGTAAAGATTCCATATAAACAAATGACTGATGCTTTCTCCTGGTCTTTAATATGATCATTTCTGTCTAAAGAAATTTAGACAACGTCGCTTCACACCAATGAAAAAATGCTGAACTTTGAGAGTTCCCTTCTTCTTTGTATGACAAACAAGTAAACCTCCAAAGCAAAGGAGTCCACCAAGTCCCTAGGACTACCCCGTCTCCATTGTTTCAGACCATCCCCTGTAGTATGAGAGGAGGGAATCATGAAGCTCCTTAGTACTGAAACCTGCAACATTCTCTCAATCCAAGAAGATGTAAGTAGAGAGTTTCGAAAATTTAGGTTTACACTATTTTATAGAGCAAACCTAAATTTGGAATGAGACCAGAGGTGGCCCTAAATAGGAATTCTTGGTGAACAAGGATCCATAAAGCCAACCTCAAGTAGGTGGGAAAAGGCTTGATGAGTATGATCAATGATTTTAACTATTTTATCATATTTTTAATTTACTTTTGGATTTATAAAAATAGAGTGAAAATTAGAAATGTTTAGTCATCATAGCCTTCATCATCATCGTCATCATCCAAGTCTTTCTTTTGTTTCCTTTTTTCACTAAAGAAAGGTGGGCTACAAAGCACAACTTTGATTGAAGACCTAGGAGTGAGCAAATTCTTATAATTGGTTGCTTGCCTCCAATAAATCATGCTAATGATATTGGAAAAGGCTGGTAGGTTGTGGAGAGAAAGAAAAGAGTGCTAACAAAGTAAGAAAGAACAAAATAAATCAAATAAGTAAAATATGACAGTGGATTCATGAAATATGTGGAAAAAACAAACATGTCCTATCACTTATAGTAGTAATCTCCTTTTTAATTAACCCCTTGATTATTTATGTTCCAAACACTGAACTGAAGCTATTCAAGATGGCTCTCTAGATTCTTCTCCATTATTTAGTTCCATGAGAAACCAAGTCAAATGGTCTTCTCAGAGCATTTTGCATTATCTTAACTGTGCAATCTTAGGACCATCCTCTTGCTATTCCCCACTACTTGTGTCCCTTTTCTTATTGACGCCTCTGTAGGTCTATATTGGACATCACCGATCCATCTCCATCAACAAAATATTATTCATATATCTTATGTATTTTTGGGCTTCATATGAACGCATCCCAAAAGACACAAATGAAGAATTTATCTAGAAACCACCTTTTAGTTGGTTAACTATTCCTTTTCAACTAAGGAAAAGACTATTAGTGTCTTTAGAAATGTTGTTTGTGTAATATTTATGTTAAAAAGTTTGGAGGGAATTCTAAAAGATTTAAATCTCTTTCTATATTGAACATCAACTCATTTGAGTCATGAACAGTTGGACAGGGCAGGTCAGTTCCAAGGTTTGATTTTTTTCCCTTAGGAGATAACTTGAAGCTTTTGCTTTGCTTGTTGAACAAAACATGGGACTGCACTAGACACATTAACTGACACAACCAAGATAAGTGGAGCCAAATTGATAAAAGTCACCTGACTAAACAGAAGACTTTTGGGCAGAACAATCATTACTTGATAAGTCACCATATTTAAAAGAATAAATTTGTTGTAAGGGTTTTAAGTAAGAGGTTTTTCCTTTTTCTGAGAGAGAGAGAGACCCATCTAAGTTACATCACCTTGGTCCAACAAATTGGCAATGCACCATGACTTGAATCCAGAACCTTGAATCCAGAACATCCCTCAGGGAGAGTAGGGTTGTGATTGTGACTTCCAAGGCACTTCCTGTTCATTGTTGTTACTTGTAAGGAAGAGGTAATGATGACTCATATAAAACTAATCATATTCATTCCAAAACAAAGTAGCAAACTTCCAAAGTAGACAAATATTTCCATTTTTCATTGTGAGAGAGTTTGCAAAACCTAGTAGTTGTGCTGGCACACTGTCACAATTGGTTTAATAACTTTATTTCAAAAAAGGGATCTCATCAAGCTGCATGGAAACAAATATATGAATGTGAAAACAGACAGATATAATTAAGTCTGAAAGGTGCCTTAAGTTTAAATGTTATTCTACTTCTACAAGAATAGCATAGATGGAGATGCTAATGTTTACATGTGGTGATATTAAGGATGGTTGAATTTAGTGTGTTAAATTGTGTTTAACCTTTTTTTTTGGTAGAATTGTGAGGTTCACTTTAATTGAGGATGGAGATTGGCAACAAAGTTAGATGGCATTGTCATGTGCAATGCAGAACATTGACAATTATAGCTGGCAGGTGTGGATGGATGGAGAGATTCTATGGATAGGAGGTATCAGAAAGGATTTGAGATAGCTTGAAATAACAAAGCCAGATTCATACAGCTGACAACAGATGGAGTAATTTGTGTCGATACTTGTATCATATCAAATCCAAACCATATTATCTTGGAGGGTCTCAGATTCTTTGAACAGTTGGAAAGCGAAGTGAGAGACGAGGGGATCAATGTCCATGTAGATCAAAGTTCTGCAAAGGGTTTAAAATTACTTCTGGCTGACATATGGCATTAGTAGGAACGACGAAAGATAATTTACAAAGCCAGTTTAATGTATAGATAAATCAACATTTCAATTGTGGTTATGTTATTAAAATTGAATTGTTGAAAGCATTTTGTCTATGTAGACCTGAGGAATTTCAGCATCTCAGCCAAAAGAAATCTTCGGCAATTGCATCCTATTGCATTTAACATGCTTTTTATTCTCTGATTATCAACTTTTGCAATCAGCTCGACTTTAATCAATATGAGACAATTTCTATGATTATTATTTGTTTAAATTCTTGCTTGAATAATTATTACCATTGCTTGTTAGGCTTGAGAAAGGGACCATCAGGCATCAGTAGCTCGTTGTTTACATCGGTATATGCAAGAAATTCATGGAATTCATCTCTCAAAGAATTGGGCAACTCTCTCAAGGTATGATGCCATTCCCAAAGGATGATTGGGTGCATGTCTGTTGCGTATATAGTGTTAGTGACTTATTTTTGAAAGGATAATGCTAACATCAAATGTATAGCCTGTGTTAATGAGCATCCAGAAGTGCTGGTCAGCTTGTTCGCACATTCAGAGTTATTAAATTGACTCATGAAGAGCACAAAATGTCATGACTCTTAAATAAATTGCAGTGCAGGAATTGCCAAGAAACAGAAAAGTAAGAAAATTACTTCCCACAGAAAAATGTTACCAATGCGTATGGTTAAACTGACTAAATATGTTATCAATATTTAGAATTTCTATCCTGCAATTAGCTCATCCTTTTCTTAACCATTTAGACTTGACAATCAACTTTTATAACCCTGATATTTATCCTAAAACTTCTCTAGATTTCTTATGTGCCTTCTATCAAGAATTTAATTCTTTCATTATAATTTAAGGGAAAGCTAGTTGGTTTTTGTACTCTTATGGCTTTATAATTTAGCCTTGGAAGTAATATCAGTAACAGAGGATAGTAAAAATAATTAACAAAAATCTCTAACCTACCATCATTTTTAGTCTAATGCATTTTTAGCCGAATGCTGAAATTGCAGGCTCTTGCCTTATTAAATAGCATAGACTCCATAAAGTTACTCTAATATCAGTTTGATCTACTCCCAATTGTTGTTTTTTCAAGGTGATTGCTCTTGGTTTTCTTCATGATAGGAGACATTGTCATATGTCGTAAGCCATGTCCCTCTCAAAAGAAAACATAAGCCATGCAACTGAGCATGCAAACACATGGGTTGCAACTCACATTTTTGGAGAGATAGAAGGGTGGTCTGGGAATGTGGGCCTTTAATATTTGATGGTCTTTATTTTTGCATTTAATCTTTGCTAATTCTGTTGATTTGAAACATGAAGTTTGTATTGTTCACTAATGACAAGAGTAGATGTGTCAACCAATATTAGTCATCATGGTTATCTAATAGCTTGTGTTTCAATAGGATGTACCATGGAAGGCATTTTTCAAGAGTCCTGCAGTTTGGGCAATGATATATGCTCACTTCTGTGGAAGTTGGGGCCACTACACTTGTTTATCTTGGCTCCCTACATATTTTAGCTATCTCACTTCTTGCCTTTTGTTTCGGACCTCATGCATAAGACTCTTTAGATGGCTTATCATCATTGATTTGAGTATTATTTACTATTAAATGTGGTATGTGAAAGTCCTGAAATTAATAACCGAAGCTCCAAATATTGATTCATATATCATTTCTGCAAATTTTACATGAAATGGATTATTGATTTATATGTCCTTTCTATATTGGGTTATGGGCCTTATGGCTATAGTCATGATCATACTTGATTTGTATTTGTTATTTAAATAAGTTTTATGGAAATTTTTGGACATAATTCAGTATGATTTCTTTGCTAAATTACTCCCGACAGCATAAAATTTTTGTTTGATTGTGTATAGCTATATTTTCTTGAGAATGTTTGTGAGCATTTTGATGACATTAAATTTGTTATCAGTTTGACCTCCAGTGTCAGAATTATCTTGTCAACTGGAATATCTGAAGCTGCAACCATCCTACTTGTTTCTTTATACATTTGAGTATTTTTATACCATTACACAACTAAATGCCGTATCTTACTTGATATTCTTCTTTTGTTTCAAAACCATTTGGACTCATTCTGGCATCTATTAAATTTCTTGAAATGGTTACAGTTAGAATTATGCTTATTTAGTAAATCTTTTTATAGGAAGGATATATTTAGTATATCTCTAAACATGGTATATACTTACTTTTCAAGTATGTACTTCTTTCCTTATGTACTTGTTTCTCATCTATTTAAAGAGATAGGATCTCATTAATGAATTGAATTCCTTTTGAGCTTTTCTTTCAACAAGGTATCAGAGCAGGTTGCCGCACTTTCTCCACAACCCTAGCCCTCTGCCACCTCTCCTTCTTCCACAATAGGTCGTAGCAGCCCTCCCGCATCACCCCTAGTTGCAGCGGCCCACGTCCCAGCCCCTCCTCTTCGCTGGCAACCTTCAAAGCCCTAGCCGCACCAAAGTTCCAATTTCCTTCTAAAAATGCTACCTGTCTCCACCCTTCTCAAAGCCTTTTCAACCACCGCCGCCATCACTTTTCCTCTCCTTGTCAGCCTTCTTCATCACCCTCTTCCTCTACTGTTAGAGATCTCTGGCAATGGTTGCCTCTGGTCCTATGCCTATGTATTGTGACAATCGGGCAGCCATTTATATAGCCAACAATCCTGTGTTCCACGAGAGGACCAAACATATTGAAGTAGATTGCCATTTTATAAGAGATGCCGCGATGAGCAAGACCATCATAACACCATTCATTCCATCATCCGAGCAGTTAGCTGATATTTTGACTAAGCCTTTGTCTTTTGGTATTTTCAGCTCTGTGTAACAAGCTAGGCATATTTGATATATATGCTCCAACTTGAGAGGGAGTATTAGAATTATGCCTATTTATTAAGGTCTTATATAGGAAGGATATATTTAGTATATCTCTAAATATGGTATGTACTTGTTTCCAAGTATGTATTCTTCCTTATGTATTTGTTTCTCATCTATTTAAAAAGATGGAAGCTCATTAATGAATTGAATTCCTTTTGAGTTTTCCTTTCAACAGTTACCATTACCATCAGCTTAGTGATGTTGCTTAATTTCTCGTCTGAGTTTCAATATTTGGATTTACAAGCAGTGTTGCTTTTAAAATTCTTCCAAATGTAATATCTTTAGCATTTTATACAAGCTATTTAGATGTTACAACTTACAAAATTAAGGAAATTTAGTATTCTAGTACTTGACCAGTAAGGAACTGATGGTTATTTGTTACATCCTTCTGTTCAGAATTGAAAATTGAGACTGTTGTAGTGGCTATAGAATCAAGATAAGTTGAAAGAAGATAAGCAGCAACATAAGCGAGAAGAGACACAAGATCACTGTCTTCTCAGGTGATTAAGCCAAATCTGAAGCCCAATATCTCCAAAGCTAACAGATCAGCAAGGTTCTATTGTCTTCACAAGAGAGAAGAGAAAGTCAAATTAAAATGTATTATTAAATATGAAAAGGTGTTCTCATTACAGCCCTCCTGCCCCGTTGTGAGACTTGTTTCCTATTCATAACCAACTTGACAAATTGTCAAAGAGAAAAAAAAAAAGAAAAAAAGGAAAAAAAAGGAAGAAAAGCTACCAGGCTAGAACAATAAATTCTTCTGCTCATGAAAGACGATATAAAACAACACTATTACTGTTCTTCTGTGGTACTATAATGAAAGCCAATCATGTTGTGATACTGCAACTCACGAAAAGCTGAAACCAGCTCAAGTAAGCAGCAAAATACGTAAAATCTTTGCTGTTAGGTTGCAATTTAAAATAAATTTCGGCAGCTACCCAATTGATGTAATTTGCTGTCACGTAGGTCCAAGTTACAGTACTTGAATGAGTCAACCAGCTTATTTCCACTTTCAATTGCCTTTCAGTCTCTAAATTGTCATTGACACATCTTCCACTAAAGATGAAGAGAGAGGAGAAAGAGGGGAGTGTGGGGTAACAAGAGTAATGAAAGGGGGGACTGCACAGGCTTGATATCAGTCATGCAATAGTAAGGGAAATTGGCTACAAATCTGGGGAAGTAATGACTGATCAAAGCTGTTAAAAGGTTGGTAATTTACATGCCTAATTTCGGTTATTCCATGAGATAATTTGCAATACAACTTCCTATTTCAGCCCAATGATAATTTAAGTAAATCAGCCTATGATTATCTCATTTTCCAACAACCTGTCGGTCATGCTCTGCTGAAAGGTATTGTCCTTGATCTACCTTGTTGGAGGAGTACTCAAGTGAGCACATCTGCCAACTGTGACTTAGAACTGAATTAATGGTGACAGTCAACCTTAATATGTCAACCTGTTCATGAAACCCTAGTTGCTAACTGCATATTATTTTGTTTATTTGTTGCAAGTGGTGCAATGAGTTGTAAGATAAGTATTCCACTCACCAAAGTTAAGTGCACAGCCTAGTTAACTTGTATGTAATGAACGAAATGACCTGATAGCACCATATTCGACCTCCTTATTTTATTGAGCAACATAAAATCTTTCTCTCTCTTCTTAGTAGCCAAGTTTACTTTGTAAATTTGTAGTATCCTAAATTATATTGTTGGTTTAAAAGGAAACCTAACAAATTGACATTAATACATTCACAAACTTCAAGGTGTCTCGCGCACCTAAAAGGGTATCTCATGCAAAAGCACCTTTAAGGTACCATAAAATGCATTATGCAAGTTTAGGCGTGTAGAATGTGGACCATGCATTAACTTGTTATACATGGACCACATAGATAGTGCCTTATTTGTAGTTTAGATTATGGTGCAACCTTTTGCTGTGATACTATATTATATCCTTATGGTATTTGGAAATATTACTAATTTTCCAGTTGTACAATAATCACAGTGAGGAGCTGGACTTAAACTTGACGGAAGCTGCATGGGTAAGTCCTTGATGACATATTTGATGTACATTGTCATTTCAAATTATGATCTGGAATGATTTATATTGTTAAAATGATTGAGAGTAGAGTCAATAAGATGTTGTTAGCTTAAAAAGAAGAGAGCTGTAAAGTAAATATATTTTAACTGCTGTAATTTAATGGATATTCTGATATGATTGCTTATCTGCTAGTTATGTTGGATTTATATTGTGGTAATCAGTTATGCATTGTTGAGACTTGAGAGTAAGGTTCACTATCTAAGTACCGGTATGGTACGGTACCGAACCTTGCTTTAGACTGTCGGAACAATTCCTGCACATGCATTATCTGCTAGTGAAATTAAAAAAAAAAAAAGGGATCAGGCTACAATCTGTTATGTTCCATTTAAAGAAGTTAATTGATTAGTAGAAGCCAGGGCCTTTGGTGTCTGATGGTTAATTGACTTCTATTAGCCATCAAAATTTGTCAAATGCATAATGTGCTTAAGATTAAAGTTAGAGAAGCCTTCATCAATTTTCTCCCTTTAGTTGCTTCCGCTTTATGACTGCAGGCAAACATCTCTTTACCTCTCCATTTTTCAAATACCTGCAATCCTCTCCTTTCTTCTCTCATTATTATACAACTTTTGATGTCCTTTTCTGTTGACTGGTAATCATCACACAACCTTTGTCCATTTCTCTTTACAACCCACCTTGTGAAAATTATTTGTGATCATAATCCAAAATTAGAATAAATGGACTCTATCTTCTCTTTTATAAATCAGAGGGGGGATATCCCTTTTGAAATCTTGTGGTAGTTGAGTTAAATGAATGCTCCATCTAGACATACATCCCCAATGTAAATGCATTAAGCTTGTTGACTGAGGTATCAAAGATACTAGATGTAGAGCAGGCTTCGGTCGGGCTAGATGCAAGTCTGTCCATCTCAAATATCATTGGACTGGCATCTCACATTGCGCAATTTCTGCATGCTGTGTACATGAAAGTGGAAGTCAATCTGTTGTACCACATCATGGAGGTCGCTAATGCTTATCTGAGACTATTTTCCCATTCTTGAGATCCATGCATGTGAAGAGAAAAGAGTTATTGAAATTTTTGCTAGTGATGTGACTTCCACCCATCACGCTACTTACATGATTGCTCTAACTATTCAACATGGTGTCATGTTAAAATTATGTATTCTACTTGGAATATAAGACCAGACGAATACCAATATCAAATTTGTGTATATCCTGGATAAGGAATTTTCAATGCTTTTCTCTAACATTCTCTACATATGCAAAACTCTGTAGAAGGGCATAAAGCACCAAAACTGGGGATTGGTGAGTTGAAAAGTAGTGCCACATGCTGCCATAAGTGACGCAAAAGATGTATTCTAAATTTGTTTACCCTTGCTGTGGGCAACACTATTTAGATCACAGATGGATTACAATTATATTTCATCTTGCACTGCTATATGTGCAGATCGCTTGATTACTAAAACATGGCATGGTATTTATGTTAAATCTACATCCTCAAAATTATGATCTATGAGATGAATAACAAACAAAAATGAGGAACTGATAATGTGATTACAAAGTGTCATGTAGTGCTACATTTACCTTCCAAAGATTGCTCCTTTCTAATTTCAACTGTGGTTTACATAATGAAAGTGAATCCAGATGGCTTTCCAGTTCATATGGTGGATGTACGAATGCTTGTTTATGGTATACCTACTTAGCGAATGTGGTCATAACAGGATCTTTGTTTGATGCACAAATATTAGTTTGTATTTCTCTAGTCAAGGACTATAGTCCTTGACTATTCCTTTAGCAATTGGTAGATTAAACTTGCCTCAAGCTTTTTGCAATTCATTAAATTATGTATAATTTTTTTTTCTATTTCAGGTTTCAATCCTCCTTCTTTGGTTCGATTCTTATTACCTCCATTGCAGCTCCTTTTGCTGACAACCTGATCTCCAGTGGAGTTGAGACAACAGTGGTAAGGAGGGACACTGATATCCTGACCATTCTACATTTCCATTTAAAAATCATATGACATACTTATGGTTTGATATGTTTCTGCCACTTTGTTTATTTATTAATCTGAATCTAATATGTCGAGTTTCCTTGTTACACTCACCAATTCTTGAAAAAATATTACAGAAGGATCACAGCTGAAATAATTGTAGTGTAGGTACGAATGCCATATTTATATCATACATCTTACCAAGAAAATGTTAGACAACTAGCTAACTCGAGTTTGCACACATAAGCAGGGAGTTTGAATTTCAACACCAAGATGCATATGTAGCCAATTTTTACATGTTTATCAAGAAATTCTTTGCTGGTTCCAGGGTTGTAGGTATCAGTAATTATCTTTTGCCTACAACCATAGGTCCATAACACAATGCCGAGGATTCCTCTGCAGAAAAATGTTCATATTCAAAAATCATACGATGATGAGAACTGGGATATGGGTGTCAAACAGATGTGCCAAGTGATGAGTGTTGAGAACAAATAAACTGACTTGTGGTAATTTGGTCACCAGACTTTCAAGCTGCCAGTTAATGTGCTATCATAATATATATATATATGTGCGTGCGTGTGTGTGTGTACACACACACACACACACACATATATGTTTGTGTGTGTGTGTATATATATATCTGTATACATATATACGTGTGTGTGTGTGTGTGTGTGTGTGTATGTATGTATGTATGTATGTGTATATGTATATATGTGTATATATGTATATGTGTGTGTGTGTGTGTATATATATATGTATAGATATATATGTATATATATATATTTTGTTATATATATATATCTATATATATATATATGTATGTATATACACATATATATGTGTGTGTGTGTCAAATTAGAATAAGGTCGATCGGATTTGAACTCAGATTTGATTAAATTAGAACTCTACAATGGGGGTCCTACATCGATGATCCAAGCTGTTGGATATGATATGCTACCTCAAAACTATTTACGTACTAAAAATTATATGATTTGGATATCCCTAGCCTATGGATCAAGTAGTTAAAATTGGATAACTTAAATAAATAAATTAATTATATTTTTGATAACTTGATGCATAGGTTAGGGGTCTCCAAATTATGTGATTTTTAGTACGCAAGTAGTTTTGAGATAGTAAATCACGTCTAACGGCTTAGATCATTGATGTAGGATCCCCATTGTCCAATTTTGATCTGACGGAATCTAAGTCCAAACTTGGTCGACCTTATCTAAGTCTGCCCCCCCCTGACGCGCGCACACACACATATATATATGTATGTATGTATGTATATGTATATACATAAATACATGTATATATACATACATACACACGCGCGCGCACGCGCACGTGCGCACACACACACACATATATATATAAGGTCAATCAGATTTGGGCTCAAATTCGGTTAGGTCAAAACTAGATAATGGGGGTCCTATATCAATTATCTAAATCGTTGGATATGATCTACCATTTTAAAATTGTTTGTACACAAAAATCATATGATTTAAAGACTCGTAGCCTATGCATCAAGCGATCAAAAATATATCTAATTTAATTTATTTAGGTTGTCCAATTTTTGACTACTTGATGCATAAGCTAGGGATATCCAAATCATATGATTTCTTTTTGTGTACAAGCAGTTTTGAGGTAGTAGTTCACATTTAACGGCTTGGATCATTGATAGACCCCTATTATAGAGTTAAAGACTTGATTTGATCGACCTTATTCTAGCCTCTCTCTCTCTCTCTCTCTCTCTCTCTATATATATATATATATATATATATATAGT
>KE504801.1:810903-827488 GCA_000441515.1 Elaeis oleifera | reverse complement strand
TCTCCTCTCTCTCTCTCTCTCTCTCTACTATATATATATATATATATATATATATGGATGTATGTTAATGCAAGGAGACATCAAACTTAAAATATTGAATGACCTTACTGAGGAGCCTATCAAGCTCTGATCATTTGCTTTCGTATATGTAGGTGAGAAAAATTTGCCAGACAATTGCCTTTATGTCTCCAGTAGTTTACTTAAATATTGAATGATCGTCTTACTGAGGAGCCTATCAAGCTCTGATCATTTGCTTTTGTATATGTAGGTGAGAAAAATTTGCCAGACAATTGCCTTTATGTCTCCTGCAGTTTGCATGACTCTTTCCTCTCTGGATTTAGGACTGCCACCCTGGGAAATTGTAGCATTTCTTACTAGTGGCTTGGCACTGTCAAGCTTTGCCTTATCAGGTACTGCTTGAATCTCACGTTTTGTGTGACTATTGGCTATTTTTCCTAGTGTAAGTTGTACACATCTTTTGTGCCACTGCAGGACTGTATTGTACCCATCAAGACATTTCTCCTGAATATGCGAGTATACTTTTGGTATGCAATGAAACTCCTTGCTTGTTTTCTATTTAGATTTTCTTATATCACCTCATATGAGATATATCATTGAGAGAATGTTTCACCATGTCATTTCCATCTCAAATACTTAGGTAATCAGCATGTACACTAACATTACCATATATTGTTGAAAATGCCAAAGTCATTTAGATTATGTGGCTTTGCCAGTTCAAAGCCCATGTAGAACATATGAGTATGCCTTGAGTCTGGCAAGTAATTCCAATGTTCATTTCCCATGTAATTTTCTTATATCACCATCTAATAAGGTCTTATATCTTGTGTATTTTCGATATGGATTTCTCTCTCTCAAATCTTGTTGTTTTCACAGTTCTATGTTTATATTGGAATTTAACGTGAATACTGTTTCTGAAACCTTGGTATAGGGTATCACAAACACAGTAGGGGCAGTACCTGGGATAGTCGGTGTTGCCCTCACAGGCTACCTTCTTGATTCGACCCATTCATGGAGTGTAAGTCATCAGGATGGAGATATACATGGATTCTTTTCTATGCTATAATTTTGCCAAGTTGGAACATTATTGGACCTCATTAGTGCTTTGTTCTTCTTTGTGTAGATATCATTGTTTGCCCCATCAATCTTCTTCTATTTAACTGGTACGGTTGTATGGCTAGTACTTGCCAGCAGTAAACCTCAGAGCTTTTCTAAGTGAGATTCATCACAACAACACTCTTCCGGAGCATTCTTTGTGAACTTGTGACTAACCATATCCAATGGAAAAAGGATGCACCATTGGATCTGAGAAGGTGATAGAATTTAATGACATCCATCAGTCTTCATTTTCTAATTATGGAGGTGTGAAGGAGAGCATGTGATGAAAAAAGAGAATAGAAGGGGAAATGAGGATATATGTATACTTATGCAATTGTTTAATGTATATGGTCGTAACATATACTTCTGTACAGAAAAGGAATATTGATTGATGAAATATTTAGTTTTCACTCCAGCTTATCCATGTGAATACCTGTTCTCTGTTTGCAAGTATGCTGTGAATTAAACATATTCTTGGTTTTGTCATGATGTTGGTGCAGGAAAATGCTCAATCTGCTGGAGAACTAATTGGCAACTGAAGCATGGCAGGTGCTCGGCTGCAGACTATTCCCTTATCAGGGAACAATCAATCACCAATGGAAATTTATGGATTTATGTATTGAAAGAGCTTGAAGGTTGTATGGAAGAAATTTTCGCTCTAGTGATAAAATATTATGTACTATGGTGCTCGTTACGATTTTTCAGTCCTTGCTTTTGTTCTAGTACTCTCCATACTACAGCAGCTGCTGCTTCCACAACTGTGGTTGTTATAGAATATATGTAACAAATTGACTTGGACGGTCATTCCTTTATCAGACAATACGCGTCTTAGCAAGGTATACTCCACTGTTTGTGGCGTTGCTTCATTGAGAACTGTAATGAACGAAGTGTTAATTGCTATATTGGACTGGTGACTGTTCATGATTTTATTTCTACATGTCTTGATCAATTACCTCTAGCTTGTGCCTTACAGTGAGATTAATTTATAGCCTGTTAACTTTTCAGGTTCACCATCACCAACAAACAGCCTGTTTAGATGGTCAGCTAGCTTGCCCATGTTCTCTCACACGTGAGAAGGAAGGTAGATGGCGCATCATGAGCTATCATGGGAGTCCATAGATGCTTCCATCTGAGGTTCTCAGAATAGCCGAATTCAGCTTTTCAGATTTGTATACTTTCTGAAAAACTTGGGACTGGTTGAAACAATAATGCTGGTTTCTCTTACTTGTACTTCCATAGGGTGCTTGTGTATGTATCTTGTAAATAAGATGATCAATTGTCCAACTAATGTCACAATGGAGATAACCAGAACGTGAAACTTTGCCTTGGTGTTCTCGCCTAGTCACCGTCTCCATTGCTCTTTTTTAAAAACAATCTCTGAGTGTTACTGATCGCCAAATCGGCTCCAAACCCTTGTTTACGGTGCACCCAGCAGTATGGCCGGTATAGAAAGAAGGCTGGTGTTTTTTTTTCTTTTTGGTACAAGTGGTGGCCATGATGCATGAGTAGTCCAAATGATCAAGATACAAAATATTAGATATTCTTGACCTTCAAATTCAATCTTGTGAATACTTCGCCATAAAGACAGCGATCCAATCTGCTGTGTTGTTTGCCTGCTGATAGATGTGCCAGATGGACAATGTAGCGGATTGACGAAGGGAAGTCTAAATGTCACGTTGATTGTTGCCTACTGATAGATGTGCCAGATGGACAATGTAGCGGATTGACGAAGGGAAGTCTAAATGTCACGAATCAACGGATGAGTCTCTTGTTGCTCCAAGCCATTCTGGATCCAGGAAATGATGGTAGTAGAGTCATCTTCGACGAAGATCTTTTTCACACGAAGCTCTTGTACGGCAAAGTTGATGTTAGCCTAAGCAGCATAAAGTTTCGCTCTCGAGACTGAGGGTTTATAGAGATGGAACCCTTCAGCCGCAAGCAACCGAGCATCAGGCCGTAGATGATGAAATCATCTTCATCTTTCTTTCCTGACACTACTATCAAAGTTCACCTTGATACACCTCGAGGGAGGGGTCTCCTAGGAGATAAATAAGGTCTGTTAGAGAGCTGTAGGAGCAGCATGGAAGTTCCAGTGGTCAGGGGTATCAAGGGGATCAGTGGCAGTATTGAACCGAAGGTACTCCGTAGTGAGGTACAAGGCTCTCTCAAGCATCTTATGCGAAGAAGCTACCTCACCTTCGAAGACAAGGCAGTTCTTAGAAAGCCAGATCTGATAAGCTATATAAATAATCTGTCCGCTTTCAAAGACAAGGCAATTCTTAGAAAGCCAGATCTGATAAGCTATATAAATAATCTGTCCGCCATAGGAGTACTCCCCCTCAGTCATATTTTGACGGATCGTGCTTAGGAAAGACTCCAGTCACGAGTCCTTGCTTGACTCCCAGAGTAGATACTGGCTTGTCTCCTAATCAGCTTCTCCCATGGACAGCGCAGGATGGCATACTCAGTCGACTCCTCGAGCCTGCATACCAGACGAGATCGAAATGTCCATGCTCCTCCCTCTGAGGAGAGTGCACATCGGTAGGCGATCCCAGGCAAGCTTCCAAAGGAAGAGCCTCACTCTGGGGTGGGCAGCTACTCTTCAGATCCAGGCTGTGTCAATCCTTCTAACTGTCATTGGTCTGTACATCTGGGTTAGGTCATGCAAGAGGATCTTTAGACAGCAAAACCGACCCAAACCTCATGTCCCCACAGGGATGAATCGAGATCGGAGTGGCGAGAATCCGGTTAGCAAGCGGACCTCCAAACAGGCGGTTGACCTTCTGGACTCGCCAACTCCTACCATCCCCAAACATCAGGTCACAGACTTGCCCCTGAGCAATCGCCTGACAAATGTCGGCCAACGAGAAAGGAGCAGTCTCAAGATCCAAGCATCAAGAGTCGTGTCAATCGAGCGGCCATTCCCAATCAACCAACTGACCTCATCCATCACACTGGGTCCCCGAGCACAGATCTCCTTCCAAATGAAGGAGCAACCATGAGCTGCCTAGATTAGAGACCCCTGGCTCCACTCCCTATATCGGGCCCTCATCACTCTACTCCAAAGGTAATCTAACTGAATAAGAAATCTGACAGCATATTTGACGATCAAGGCCTCCCTCCTGATTAAGAGAGACTGGATCCCTAGACCACCATTCCTCACCGATTGGCAAACCACCTCCCAGGCCAGAAAGTGTATCCCATGATGGTCATGACTCGAGCCCCAGAGGCGGTGCTCCAGCTCTCTGAGGCAAGAAATCGGCACAATCGTGTTTGCTAGGAGATAAATCAGGAGAGAACTCAAAACTAACCTCACAAGGGTCATCTTGCCTATCAAGGAGAGGGTAGAGGCTTGCCATTCCTTAAGGCGCTCCTAGATTCGCTGCTCCATGGGTCTGCACTCAGCTCTTCGGAGCCACCTCCTCGTGATCGAAATGCCAAGATAGGTCAGCATCCCGTTCTACTCTTAGATCCCAAGTCTCATCCCAACCACTTGCTTCAGCTGGATCCTTATTTGGGGGCTCAAGATGATCAAGGACTTCTGAAGGTTCACTATTTGTCCAAACGATCGGCAATATGCCTCGACAATGGAGGCAAATACTCCGCATTCCGAGCTGAGGATCAATCGATGAGGAGACAATCATCTGCAAAAAGAAGGTACGAGAGTGGCTGAACACCAGGAGCAGGCCAGTAGGGCTCCAGTCTCAACCCCCAAACAGTAGCCCTCCAGGCTCGGAACAAAGCGTCAGCACACAAAATAAACGAGTAAGGGGATAGAGGGCAACCTTAGCGAAGACCAAAAGAAGAGTGAAAAAACTCCGTCGGGGTGCCATTGATCAGGATGGCAAAGTTCGGAGACTCTACGTAATCCATGATCCAACCCATCCATCGCTCTAAAAAGCCCAACTCCTGAAGAGTCTATCGGAGAAAATGCCAGCTCATCCGGTCGTATGCCTGCTTTATATCTAGCTTGATCGCCATCAGATTGTAGCGATCAGGGGCACACTAGAGGTTATGCATAAACTCCTGTGCCAACAAAATATTGTCTGTGATGGATCGTTCACCAAAAAATGCACTCTGCTCTGGATTGATCAGGCGAGGTATGATCAGCTTCAGGCGGCTGACCAAGATTCTAGCACACACCTTATAAAAAGTAGTGCAGAGACTAATCGATCTAAAGTAGCTTGAAAGTGATGCATGAGGCCACTTCGAGATGAAAGTGGTCAGAGTCTTCTTCCACTCCGTCAGAATACCCTTGCACTCAAAATCAGTTGAATCACCTCCACAACCTGTCAAACTATCGATCAGTATCTACGAAAGAAAAAGGAGGAAAACCATCAGATCTCGAGGCTTTGTCCTCTTCGAGGGACCAGAAGGCTCCCCTCACCTCCTCAACCGTCATCGGATGAGTCAAGGCAGAGTTCTTCTGCTCAGAGATGCAAGTCACCGGTTGGGCCCCCTAGATGTGGCGGTCCTCCCCAAAGGTGCCGACCGACGATCCCTAAAGAACTGGAGAAGCTGCCCCCGAATCCCCTCACAATCATCCACGGCCCTGCCATCGCTGTTCCTCAGCTGTCTAATATGGTTGGTGGACCTCCTGATCATAGTAAACTGATGGAAGAATCTGATATTTCTATCATCCTTCTGAATCTATTGAACCCTTGACTTCTGCCTCCAAAAGATCTCTTGTTATCTCAACAGAGAGTGGTGCTCTGAGAGCTTGCCACGAAGCTCCTGTAATGTAGGATCTCAGAGTCTTCCCTCTCGATCTTTCCTCAATTGTAACTCTATGATGTCTGCCTTCATCTGCTCGACCCATTTGAATATATCACCCACCTCATGGTGGTTCCACCGAATGAGCCTACGTTTGGCAAGCTCCAACCTCCGAGTTATACATCGCATTCCCATGTACCGACAACCTCCACACCTCTCGAATGAGGTCCCATGATTGCGGATAGAAAGTCCAAAACTTTTTAAATCGGAATGGGACCTAAGAAGATCAAGACCATCCGTAATGATGAGGATCGGGCAGTGGTTTGAGGCGATCAGCAGCAGATGCTGAACACGATACCCAGAAAAATGATGGGCCCACTTCGAAGAAACAAGCACCCGATTGATTCTCTCTCAGACCCAAGCTGTCCCCTGACGGTTATTACACCAGGTAAATCGGAGACCGGCATAGCCCAGGTCGATTCGACCAGTCTCACTGATGAAGTCCCGAAACTCATGAGACTCAATGCCATCCCCTGCCTGCCGACCATCTCTCTTCTCATAAGGGCCCACAATGCAGTTGAAGTCACCGACGACGAGGGACGGTAGACCCTGCAACATTAGCCTGGAGATCTCAACCCAAAGCACCCTCCGCTCCTTGTAGTCGGTGCCCGCATAAATGCTGGACAGGAGCTAGGGTCCGCCAGTCTGCTCCAAGATGATCAGAGCCATCTGCTGCTTACATCTGTGGAAAGCATCCATTTTGATCGAGCTGCAGTGCCACATCACCAGGATGTCTCGAGACAGGTCCTTGGACTCCACTGCATAGGAGCTTCATGTCCTCGAGCTCCACCGTCTCACCCGAACAAGACTTGCCTCAGACAATCGGGTCTCACTTAGGACCCAAACATTAGGACTATGTTGCTTGATCAATCGATCAAAGGTCGATCAAAATGAGAGCTTCTCTGCCCTTCAGATATTTCAGATCAGAAGTCCCATGAAGAAGGCACAATCAGAGGGGGGCCTTCACTAGACCCCTCTCCATCCTGAACTCCTCCCCCAGCCCCATCATCCATCGAATCAAGTTGCTCCACGCTCACTCTCTCCTCTTGGATGGCCTGCTCAATCTGACTACAACATCCTCATGGGGGACGTCCATATCCTCACCTGACTACCTCGGACCCCTCCCACGATGTCCTCCCGGATGTCATCCTCTGAGCATAGCTCTGTCGTCTGCACCGACATCCTTGCCCTGTCAGGGACAACTAGCACCCGAGCTCCTCTGCCTATCATCGAAGCCGCCTTGCCCACCACCTTTGGGGCCCTGGCAGAGAAAGGAAGGCCTCAGACTCCCCTGGGCCATCAGCTTGTACCTTGGAAGGCTCAGATGAAGCATGGGCCTTCCCTTTGACCCTAGTCTTTCTTGAAGACCCCTTCTTGGGCCCAACCAACCCAAACCTTCTCACTGGGCTTGATTGGCGCCCGACCCACATCAAACTTAGAGGGTCGGATGCGCTTGGGTTGGGATGAGCCCCTCGCCCGCGACCCACCTGCCAAGCCAGATGCCCGTTCCGATGGGCTCTCCATGTCGCAGCGCAAAACTCCACTGCCCAATGAAGCAAAGGGGTTCGTGCCCGGCACCAAAGCCTCCGACCCCGCACGCATCCTGGCGCCTTCTGCATCGTCTAGCTTGGCAGGCGATCTTCACCGTGCGAATTTGGTCGACTAGATCCAGCTGTCCGATCCCACGGTCGAGTTGACTCATTACGAGTCTGCCACAGCCCCAGCCAGTATGGGTTGACTCGTGACGGATTGATGCATTGACTCTCCAATCCTCTTCCTCCCTTCGTCTACCATCTCAACCTCCACTTTGTACCATCGGATAGCTAGTAGCCATGGTCCCAGGCGTGGACCATTCACTCCCAGCCACCCTGTCGACTCCTCTGCCCGGACCACATTCTTCGAGTGCAAATCTGCTGTTGCAACCTTGGAGAGCCCTTCGGCACAATGCCTCTCCTCTGGTTGGTGGAAGAAGCCGCACCTCAGGCAGACCCCCTCTAGGTTCTCAAACACAAACCGCTGCCAGAAGGGCCCGTCCGGCCCCTTCATGAGCACCTCTGGCCTCCATGGTTAGGAAAGCTCAATCTTCACAGCCACCCGGGCAAACCCAAGCTGTCTCATCTCCGTCGTGCAGTCGTCGACGGAGGAGAGAACGTCGATGGGGTGCACAATCTCTCGGATCGTCGATTCCTCTCAGTACTCTGTGGTTAAATGTGGCAGTCAGACCCAAACCAACACAGTGCTGATCGCACCGTCTGTCGGAAAGAAATCCGGCCACCATGGTTCCAACATCAGCGGTTGCCCTACCACAATCCACGGACGTCGGAGGACCACGTCATGTTCCCTCAGCATTTCCAAACTGGAAGAGGAGGAAACCTCTCTCAAGGCCAAACGCCGCCACCGATCTCTTGATTCTGACACGAAGTCAAAAATCTTGGGCCACCGAGTCTGATGCCATCCGTCTTTCCAAACTTCTCGCCACCACCGCCATGGCCACCCAAAGCTCCGACCTCTCCCTGAGGCCCTTTATTGGGACCTCGATAATCTCTAAAACCACTGCGACAGGTCACTCACCTCCGTTGACGACGGCTTCAGCAAAATCCAAACGGTGCGCCCTGCATTGCCTTCCTTTAGCTCGATTCTAGCCGTTCAACACCTTTCATGTCCTTCAGATGCTCCCGCAAATTGCTCACCATGACCATCAGCATTGACGTCGATGACAGCCCACTGGATCTCCAACAATCACATCAGGAAGAGTCTCAGCACAAATCTTAAAGTACTCCTCAAACAAACACCGTAACGAACAAAAGAAAAAAAAATGGACAACAAGAAAGAAAACAGATAACAAATATTATCCCGAGGCTTTGGGTTATATAATAAAATGGATAACAAGAAAGATAGGGGATGCGGCTAAGAATTGTTCATAACATAGTTGTATATTTTCTAAACATTCGGAATATGTATATATGTATGTATATATTGTGAAGCATCAGTTATTTTATATATATGTGTGCGCGCGCGTATGTGTGTGTCTATATACATATGTGCGTGCATACGCGGATATAGATATATGTGTTGCTCTTGATTTGTCATTCTCTTCGTAAGTCCCTTGAGTTGCCGTCAAAGAGTCTTAACTGATTGAGATTTTTTAACATGTTAAATAAAATGTATGGTTTCATGAATTGGTATAACATGCTTGAATAGGGTAGAATGAAAATTAATTGTGCGGTTTTGTTTCTGTTAGTATTCCTATTATATAACCATTCCCTATATTTGTTTGTACCTAACTAGCTCTATTGAAAACTAGTACATAAATAATTTCATATTCTTTCTTAAATTCCTTTTTATGTATTATCCATGCTCTTTTGAAACTTTTGAAGAACTTCTCACCTTTTTGGGTCTTCCCCTCCGAACTTAAATCCCTTGCCGTTTAAACGCTGAACTTGCGATCCGGCTGATAAATATGGATTCAAAACTAGTTTTTCTCCTTATTTCTAAAAGAATATAATTGTTTCTTGACTATTAAAGATTTTTGGGTCATCCCTGGGGCCGGCATCCGCGACCTCACCTTCCTGTCACGCCACCTCCTCCCACTAGTATACTTCAGAAAGAGAGCAGGGGGTTTTATGAGAGACTCACGGTAGAGAGAGAAGGAATAATAATAGGAGGATGCTGAGGCGGAAACCCAGTAAGATCGAAGTGAAGGCGGAGGACAGGGAAGAGCTTGAAGAAGTCTTCCGCCAACGCTCCCTCAAACCCCCGCGACGGCCATCACTCCGCGAACCCTAATCCCAATCCCCTCCATAAATACCTGGACCCCTCCCCTCTCGACCCCGCCGCCAAAGCCCAGCGCATCGGCCTCCACCAGCCCTGAAACCCTAATCCAATGGAGGTCGAGGTCAAGCTCCGCCTCCCTGACGCCACCGCCCACCAGCGGCTCTCCGACGCCCTCGCGCCGCACCACCTCCGCACCCACCTCCAGGAGAACCTCTTCTTCGACGGCGCCGCCGGCCAGCTCTCCGCTCGCCTCGCCGTCCTCCGCCTCCGCTTCTACGACGGCGACTCCCGCTGCGTCCTCTCCCTCAAGGCCCGGCCCGCCTTGCCGATGGCATCAGCCGCGTCGAGGAGGACGAGGAGGAGATCGACCCCTCCCTCGGCCGCGCCTGCGCCGCGGAGCCCTCGCGCCTCGCCACCATGGCCGGCTCCTCCCGGATCATGGGAAGGATCGAGGAGGAGTTCGGGTTGGCGGTGAAGCGGTAGAGGGGAGGAAAGGAGCTCTTTTGTTTGCTTAGGGGGTTCCGGAACGTGAGGGCGGTGTATGGGTGGAAGGAGGGGCTCGAGCTGGAGCTCGACGAGACACGTTACGACTTCGGTACGGGCTACGAGGTGGAGTGCGAGACTGCCGATCCGGAGAGGGCCAAGGAGTTGCTGGAGGGCTTCTTGAAGGAGAATGGGATCCCTTACTCCTACTCCGAGGCATCCAAGTTCGCAGTTTTCCGGGCAGGGAAGCTTTTACCGTAGGTCTTGTCTTTCCCTTTTCAAAAATTTTAGATATGTGAACTGTTTGTTTTGAATTGAGAGAGAACTCTTCATGTTGAATAATTTTTGATTCTGTGGAATGTGGATGCTGGTTTAAATGAATTGTATATTTTGATCATATAGAGTTCTTGATAAAAATTTATTTTGAGTAGGTTGACTTGATGCATTTCAATGGATACTTGTATCCATATGGTTCAAAATTAACTTTGTTGTGATCTCAGAACATCAAGCATTTGTCATTTGTTCATCAGTGATCATGTGTAGTATGACCTTCTTGAAGTTGGAATTCTCATGTATTAAACCATTGGCGTAGATGAACTGTTGCAAGGAGCTAACCCTGCTGGCATATCTAATTATGCTCTTTTATTTGAATTAACCAGCTCTCCTTGGTCTTGAAACTGCATGGAAGTTGTGGAAATGATGTTGATGACGGAAGATCAATAGTGAGTAGAAATATTACAATTTTTTGAACGTGGAAATACTTTTATGAATTTGAAGGGATTAGTGCTCATTATTCTGCTGGTGTATAATATATCAAAATAGAAATTAGAAATTTGATCTGAACCATGTTTGCAGGGTTTTATCCTACTGAACATGAACAGAATACATCCATAGTTCTTTTACATGTTAGGGGCAAGATTTTTTTTTCCCTTGTATACAACATTTGGACATGTTCATCTGCAACCACTGGGCCCTTGTTGTGGACTCCAAGGCCAATTAGATTTTACAACCAGCATTACGGCCATAGGGACATTAAGGTTGTAATTGGTGGATCCAAAATTTATCCTAGCCCAAATGCCATTTACAAGCCATCAGAATGAGTCATTTTCAGGTAGATCTTTCCACATTAAAATAGTATGTCCAATTCAGAGGAGACAAAATAGTCTGTCTAATTCAAAGGGAATGACTTTAAGGTGAGTTGTAAGGGAATTTTGGTTATCTGAATGTTTCCATATGGATATGATAAAATATCCCTGTAATTCTAAGTCTTCCATATCATGCAGGTCCTTTCCCTTGAATCCATTGCTTATATGGTATTCCAGTGCATATGTTCTTCAAATACAGTTCCTGCCAACACACTTGCTGTTGGTTTAGGAGTATTTCTCAGCTTGGAATGCATTCTTCCCTCCTCCATCGTGGGACATAATTGGTAAATTCGTCTGCCACTTATTGGGAGCAAACGTTTCTTGCAATCCTAACACAATTCAGCCCTCTTCTCCATCTATGTCAATGTTATATCTAACGAGAAGGGCTGTATTCATGGCAAAGTTCTTCATTACTCTGGGTTGATCTAGTTGGAAATGTGTTGTTTTGAGTGTCAGATTCTTTCAGCATTTAAGATTTTCTTCTTGCAGCCACCTACCCAAGTTTTGTACCAACACCCATGTTAAAGTGTCAGATACCATGCTTGGGACCAAATAAGAGGGTCCCTCCATGCTCCCTCTTTTCTCCTCAATCATGCAACAGGCAATCTGGTCGGTCCCTTACGAAGATCTATTACATCAGCATAGAACAGGATTCAAATTATTTTAAGATGATTGCATCATTTACTAAAGAATAATCAGACAATGCCCATCTCGATTTAGTTCTTCTGTCATAGCTAGTGGATCATCTCCAATAAATCTAGAAAATCAACCCACAGCAGTCGACTTTAGTTAAACAACCCTTCCTCCAGTGGTAGTCGAGAAGGTTATTTCTACTGATTAAGCACTGAATCATTTTGAATTTTATGAGGACCTTGAGTACTGCAATCTTTCATAATCATGCCATCATGCCTTTTGCCGTCTACCATCAACACACAATCTCAATCCTGCTTTTATAACCTGGTGTTATCAGCCATATATTTAATAGCAATTAATTTAGAGCTCACATTCAAGGGGTGAAACATCATGGAAAATCACCTCAAAATTCCGTGGAAATGCTGTGGTTTCCATGACACACGGACACACTTTTACTTATAAGCCTGTTGTTTTTTACATCCTCTTATTTCTCATACATGTATATTTTGGCTGCTTTCTCCTATATATTAACGTACTTTGTGGAAGCCTTGGAGTTGGCTGGTTTAGTAGGTGCTTAGAAGGCCTGGTAACGGTAACATGTAATTTGAAGAACTCATGGATGATGTAGGATCACAGTTGAGTTGAATGGTTGCGTGTGCTTGTGCAGACTTCTGAAAGATTTGCAACTGAGAAATGTACAAGCCTTCTCTATGATCCAACTTCCAAGTTGAAAATAAGGCCCTTGAATCGTACAGTTGTTGTCACAACGGTTCCAGAGACCTCGTTGTCCATTTGGGTTTTGAAAAAAATGGGAACAGACATCCTTATATTATTTTACATGATGATATTTATTTAAAGAATTAGAGATAAATTTTTAGCTTTATTTTCAATTTAAAAGCAACTTTCCAAATGAGTTTTATGTAAAAGTATCTATCTATTTCAAACATAAATTAAAAGCAACTATCCATTTTCGTTAAAATTATTCTTATATCTTTTAAAATACTGCAGTATTATATTATCATCGTGAAGTATTCTTTTATAATAAATAATATGATATTATATTAATGTAATATTTTTTATAATAATATAATGTTATTTTATTGTATTATATTAGTGCTATATTTTTTTACAATAAATCAATATTACATTATATTAGTGTAGTATTTCTTTATAATAATGCACTGTTGCTTTATTGTATTATATTAGTGCCGTATTTTTTTACAATAACATAGTATTATATTATAATAATGTAATATTATTTTACAATAATACAATGTTGTTTTATAATAGTATTGTATAACTTTACAATAATATGATATTGCTTTATAATAGTATAGTGTTACTTTATAATTGTAAGGATAATTGGATCATTTTATCCCATTTGAGTAGTTACTTTAAGTTATGTTTCAAACGAAAAAAATTTTATTTAAATTTAAATTGATAGCTATTTTAAATTTAAATTTAATTAAATATTTTTATTATATTTTTTTAAACGGTCTTGTTCTAATGCCTGTTGCTTTCTAACAGCTGGTGATGTCAGTCACAACAATAATTATTTTTTTTTTTAATCTCCGAGGGATATGATAACAGTAACTGTTGATTTCCAAGAAAGCTAATTCACAGGCCTGCACGAGATACAGAATGGCTATCAGTTCTATTATAGCAGGAAACGAGGACGACTGCGAAAGAATGCAAGGTTTGCACGGTTTATTGAAACCTTGTTTCCAGTGTACTCGGTAATTCTATTCATAATTTGCTAAGCTAATTCCACCAGAGGATTAGAAACATTTTGCTATGATTCTTTGGACACGGTATGCATTGATTACAGATTGATATTTGTGAAAAGATAAGTTGCTCATTGGTAGCCGGAGAGGCAAAACACACAAACAGAGAAGGGACTGCTTCCATTTATCAAGCTGCAATTAGTCACTCAGCCGTGTTGATCAAGGCAACTAGTCTGAGACACCAGGATTGGTCATCCAATCAGCAAATCCAAACACCTTTATATATAAAATAAATATAAAGCCCCAGCATAAACGCCACTAAAATGACAATTGCGATAGTGTTCAGAAAAACAGAGAACAGACAAAAAAACTAAAGGCTATCCACGGTTGTCGTAATCACGCATCAAGGAGATTCTTTTCCGCAGCAAGTTCACCACCACAAATGGCTTACCAACGAAGCACGGCCTAACATAATATTTTGCACAAACAATCAAAAATTGCTGAAAGGAATGCTGACAGATAAAACTAGGGAAAAGCATTATGCTCGACCACAAGTTTGCACTGATAGGCTCACCAACCATAGCAGCTGCACCTGACATTCAAGCATCCACTTTTAAGAGGGATGAATTAGATGGATACCGGCTGTTGCCATATGTACCCACCACCATAACTCACAGAGAGAGATCGCAATTGGAATACATCAAATGTCCAGCAGCAATATGATATTCAGGGTAAACACATAAAGGAAGAAATTTTAAGAGTTCATTCACAACCAGTCACTCCTCTTTTCCTACCCTAAGACAACCTAGACCCCTGCCACAAACTAAACTCCCCACCCCCACTCCCCGTCACCTCCCCCATAATTCTATCCTCTAACCAACAAACGATATCCGAATGAAACAGGTGCTATACGCACTAAATGTAGCATCACCTTGCCTCACTTCCTCTTCTTGGAAGGAGGCTGTGGGAGCTCTTCTTCATCTTCATCATCTTCTTCGTCTTCATCCTCATCATCCTCATCATCATCTTCATCATCATCATCCTCCTCCTCCTCCTCTTCACTACCTCCTTCACCATTAGCCTCGGGTCATCATCATCTTCGTCTCCTTCATTATCATTACCCTCCTCACCTGAGAGATCTTGATCCCAACGTCATCTTGATCGTCTCCATCATCATCATCATCATCATCCTCATCATCATCATCCGATTCACCATCATCCTTGTTCTCAGGTTCACGCTCAGCCTTGCTTCTTCCAAGTGCCCTTCAGAAAAACATCAGATAAAATAAAGCACATCTAAAACAAATTGAACCAACTTTGCATAGGTAAGCAAGCTGGATATAGAACTTAAATAGCAAGGTTGCTATGATGTCCTCAAGAATTGAGGACTAGCCCAAATTTACTAGCCTTCATTCTGTGATTGGATAGAAATGCAAGGAAATCAAGATCCTACCCATAAATTACTTCTGGCCTTTTACCCAATGCATCAATTTCACTTGACGAGCTTGCCTGAGACAAAATTCAATTTATATAAGCAATGAAATGGAGAAAGATTCAGAAGAAGGAAATCTGTAGAGCAATCAATAACCAGAGACTTTATAACAACCCCCCCCCCCCCCTCTTCCGCCGCCACCGCCGCCCAAAAAAAAAAATACAACACACACAGACACACACACAAAAGGAGAGAGAAAAGAAAGAAAGAAAAGGCCCATAAAAGTAAGAAACAGGCAAGTCATGCACACACAAGGGGAGGGGTATTAGCTGTAAAACACCATAATGAAAAAATAAATAAATAAATAAATAAAAGATGATTAATCCTTGCATATAAATGGCACTCTTTTAAGGACCTAAAGACCAAGTAATGAATGGGACATGGCTTTCTACTTACCAAAAAAAAGGATTTTTGACCCTGGGTTAAATAAATTAAAACAGATGGGAAGTAATACCATAGGATTTTAACCAAATTTACCCAAAGAACCACCAGAAACCTGTTATTGGAGTACATGAGATTACATGCAAACACAGAGGACCACAAACAGCAAACACAAGGAACATTCATGTCATGGGTCAATGCCCCAAAATGTCTTTCACGAAAGTAGCATAAGGGAGTCCCCTGCACTTCAGGATAAACTAGCAAAGAAATATGTTAAACGATAATAATAAAGGCATCCTTTGCCTCAACCCATTAAAGGCTGAACCCTGGAAAACCTATGAAGATAAAAAGAATAACAGTTGATAGTATGAAAATAGCCAACAAGAACACAAGCAATTCATAGATACAGAATCAGTAATGACATCAATCTACAACTAAAATACTTTCAACAGGAAACTGTTATCTAACATATGGGCTACAGGCCCTGATTTAGTCTACAAAATAAATTCTTTAAAAATCGATTTGCTATAAATTATTAAAATAAGAGAATTAATGCATTCTTTACTTGCCCTGCCAGATAAAAGAAGAAAATAACATTAAAAAACTTATTCTTCGATATTTGTATATCATAAATTGAAAGCATGAAAAATAGATCTGGATAACACCAAAAAGTTTAGAAAACTAAGGAAGTGTCCAACTTCCCATTGACCATGAAGTAGAGCAAGTATGTTTCAGTTTGCATATAATACCAGATATAGTTAAGATGAATACAACAAGCTCGACCCAAAGTCAATATTTTTTCTTAAAAGGCCTGATGTAGCTTTAGAAATATGAAGAGCAATCATGAATTCCTCAATGGCCCTGAATGTTGATCTAGAACTCCACATCACATAGCAACACCTCACTTCTCAATCCTTGCCCCTGTAATTCTGAGGAATATAGGTGGTGCTACTAGCCATTCGACAGAACTTAATTCATGTGCAGGAAAATATAGATTGGAACCTCTGCAGCATACAGATTGGAACTTCCGCAGCATGGTAATATATATATATATATATATATAT
>KE504801.1:757249-789215 GCA_000441515.1 Elaeis oleifera | reverse complement strand
TCATAGGATCATCATGAAGATGGTGATAGATCCGGATAGACTGGTGTATAAATCACTTTCTTCGGGATAGATGGGTCTCTAATCTACTGTGTAGAGACACAGGGCGACGAGTGCGGATGGTTATTAGAGAACAACTAGCACTGAGCATGACCATACGAGAGATCACTTGGATTTCTATTCAATCGTCAGTAGTTGTCTCGATGCTGTAGTTGTGTGACTGGTCTTTTAACTTGAGATGGT
This sequence comes from Elaeis oleifera, assembly GCA_000441515.1. Taxonomy (NCBI): domain Eukaryota; kingdom Viridiplantae; phylum Streptophyta; class Magnoliopsida; order Arecales; family Arecaceae; genus Elaeis; species Elaeis oleifera. The sequence goes on along the minus strand of KE504801.1, from coordinate 788,975 downwards.
ACTATTGCTCGCAGTGAGACTGTTGGAGTTTGATTGACACATAAACATGGGTCTCAATGAGTCCTTGTAGTGAATATTGATGACAGTTGATCCATTGTATGAGTAGGGTGCGCATCAAGATAGGATCTATCAACTTTGATAGAGAGGAGTAGTCCTATGGGATTTGAGAAGCTAAGTCCATGAATCTGTGGTCACAGTAGAGTGATTGATGGAAAAATTTTTATAGATGTTACATTTGGACTTAATCTAATCGAATCTATCATATGACTGATATTGAGGTTTGACGATTTATCCATGACTTGCCATCTAGTCGGGACTCTCGATAGAGGGACTGAATCACACATTAACTACACCTAGAGGTTCATTTCAGTTCTACTGGGTTGCCACTATATATTGCTAGGTGTCACTAGTGGATTGTGAGAGCTCACTAGGGTTGTTTTGGATCAACAATCTTTGATTGAGTTAGAGTGAAATTGTTTCGACCCATTAAAAGAGTTTCAATGATACAATGATAGAGATCATTATCTATCTCACTACCAGATAGAATTGAACCTATGAGGTCACACAACAAAGAAATTAAGTCTGAAATAAGAAATTGAGCTTATGAAGTATCAATTGGGTTTAGAGAAATCCATTGGGTCCATGGTAACCTTACTAGCACATGGTTGGACCCAATTCTTCTTTTCGTTAGGATTACTTATTTGATAAGTTAATTCTAACTTAATTATCTATTAATTACCTATATGAATAAGATTCATGAGACTCTAATTGTTGGATGTCTAAAGTTTTAGATCACATAAATTAAGGGTGCAAGTCCTTTATGAATCTCCATGATAGTTATTATGGGGTGCCACTTTGATTTGATCAATTTGAGCGTGTCCATTAATTAGAGGGCCTTTGATTTTCATATAAGATGTCTCTTGGGTGCAAAAGAAGGTGTCTAATTATGGGTGCAAGGGCTTCAATAGTTGGCACCTAATGGGCTTCCTAATGTAAGTTGGATAACTTAAGTTAATAGAAATCCTAATACAAGTAGGACTTATATTATATGATTGAATAGGATTCAATCTTTGTGCTTATAAAAGGGGACCTCCCCTAAGATCCTAAGATCATCCAAGTCTCCCCCTCTCCATGCCCAAAAAGCTCCCTACGCCCTCTTCCTTCTTCCTTCTCTTCTTCTCCCTTGGGCATCCCATACATGCCCCATACTTGGGACACGCATCCCAAGTGTTGCACACACCCAAGGTGTTGGGCGGCCCTTCATCTGTTGGTTGTTGGTCTCTCGTAGCACTACAAGACAAGGAGAAAGGTTAGAGAGGAAGAAAGATAAGGATCAAGGAGAAAGATCAAACGTTGATCGCGATCTAGGTTTCGTTCAGATTCAGCAGGCTGAATTTTGGAGAATCAAAATTCAGATCTTAGAGGACTGTTTCAGGCTGATCCCGAGTGGATACTCGTAGAGATCGGATATTTGTGCGGCTAACAGAGAGCCTCATCTCTTTCAGATCCAGATTTGAAGAAAGAGATTGCGAAATAGGTATGTGATTTGATCACAATCTGAATTTCAGTATATGAAATAGATCCATATGGTTTATATTTTATGCATGCATAATTCAGATTAAATTTTTTAATCTTATTCTCCGCTATGGTGTTTAGAAAATAAAATTTTGAAACACACATGCATGCACCAAACCCCAAATTCCAACAAACACCACTCTGTGGGAGTACACAGACCTATTCTATGGGAGTATACAGATTTTTTCTTGACTGAGGGGCTATGTTGTGGTGTAGAAGAAAGGACACATTCGTCCCACATTGATTGGAGTTAAGAGAGAATCTAGCTTATATAGGAAAAAACCATCCTTCCCATATGAGGCACCTTTTGAAGAGTAAAATCGTAAGGTTTAAATGATCAAGACACACAGAAGCCCAAAGATGGTCATGAGCCAAAGCGGATAATATCTCACGTGCCAAGCCATGAGCCCTTGACTGCAACATTGGCGTTAGAGAAAGGGTTACTTGATTTTTTTATGGGAAAGATGGTCAAAGCAAGAGCTCAACATTCTTCTCCCTCTACTTCAGAAGAAGGAATACTGAAGGCGCCACCACAATAGCTAATTACTGTTGATTCTCAGCAATTCAGCTTCTTTGTCCAACAAGTTCAAGTTCTGATGGCAGTTGTTCAACAGCTTCAAAAGAGGGAGGAACAGCCATCAAAAGAAGCTCCCCTCTAAATACTTTATCTCAGCATAGCCCTCAACCAGCCTATCAAGACGAATACCATATTGATGAGGCTGACGATGAATTTGCCCCCAGCACTCTGAAAGTTCAAAAAGGAGACGATTTGGAGCACAAGGTCCTGGATCTTGAAATGTGTATGATGGAGCTTCGGGTAGGAGGTCGATCTCAGAATAAAGATAGTTTCAATCTTTGATCTCTTTTCTGTCATAAAATCTTCGGTGAACCTATTTCGAACCGGTTCAAGATGTCCGACATCGAGTCTTTTGATGGCTCTATCAATCTAATGGATCATATCGAGGGCTATAGGGCCCTTATAGCTTTACAAGAGGCTTCTGATGCTCTATTATGCATTACTTTCCCTGCAACCCTCAAGAAGTAATGAGGATTTGGTTCTCTGGACTCCCACAGGGGTCCATCTCTTCTTTTGAGTAGCTCAGAAGGTTGTTCATCGCTTATTTGGCACTAACAGACCTCATTTGAGGCATATGGATAGTCTCTTCTCTATTTAGCAACAAGAAGGAGAAGATCTCCAGAAGTACGTGGCTTGTTTCAATGCGGCCACTTTAGAGGTGAAAATTTTAATGAATCGATTGCTATGTCTGCTTTGAAAAGGGGACTCCAAAGCAACCATTTGATTTTTTCTGAATAAAAATTTTTCAAATACTTATGATGAGATGCTGGATCGAGTACCTAAATACGTCTGGATCGAGGAGGAAGAGGCTATCTTAAGGCAGGCGAAGAAAGATAAGAATGAAAAAAAATAACCAAGAAAGAGTGATGAACAGGCTGAAAATTCAAATCAATCCCGAAAAAATCCGAGGTCAAAGAGCCCACCTCGATGTTTTAATTCATATACCTCTCTGTTCGCTCTCCGAGCTCAAATTCTAATGGAGATTGAAGGAGAGAGATATCTTCAAAGGTCTGATCCTTTGAGGGTCCCATCAGAGAAAAGAGACAAGCTAAAGTATTGTCGCTTCCACAGAAATCATGGCTACGACACTGATAAATACAGACAGCTACGAGATAAGATAGAAATCCTAATACGCTGGGGTTACCTCGATAAATATGTCAGTCTGGCTAAATCTGGAGAATATAGACCTTTAGCAGAAGAAACTTCTGATGATCACAACCGACCAACTGTCGGTGTTATCAATATGATATCCAAGATTTTGTCTGGCACTGATGACCCATCCCCCAAGAGACAGAGAATTGAAGATATTATTTTTTTCTGAAAATGATGTAAAGGAGATCCAAATTTCTCATAATGATACTGTCATCGTCTCTATGATGATAGTAAAATATGATGTAAAAAGAGTTCTTGTTGATAATGAAAGTTTTATCGATGTATTATTCTATGATGCTTCCTCAAAAATAAATCTGGTCGGACAGCTTAGGTGAATCAGTACTCCTCTCATTGGGTTCTCAAAAAATTCGATGGTAGCTGAAGGAGAAATTACTCTACCAGTTACGACAAGACAAGAATCAAGACAGTCAATAGTACAGTTCACTTTTTTGATATTTTGAGTCCTCTCTGCTTATAATACCATCCTCGATGATCTGGTCTTAATGCCCTCAAGGCCATTGTCTCTACTTACCATCTGCTAATATATTTTCCAACTAAGGAAAGAGTTGGTGAAATGCATGGTGACCAGACGACTGCTCAGCAATGTTTCATGATTTCTAGTAAAATAAACTAGAAGACAGAAATCATGCCAGTAGATGTACCAGATACATTGGATGAGGTTGAAAAATTTGGGGTGAACCGGTGCAAAAGCTTGAAGCCATTCCTTTGAGAGATGACCCAGGAAAATAGTCCAGATTGATGTGAATCTTAAACCTGACTTAAGAGAGAGACTAATTAAGTTTCTATGAGCAAATGCTAACGTTTTTGCTTGGTCAGCTTCTGATATGTCTGACATCTCAGTCGAGGTGATTATTCATAAACTAAATATGGATCCAAACTTCAAGCAGTTTAGCAAAAAAAAGAAGTTTCACTCTAAAAAAGCAAAAAGCTATTGATGAAGAAGCTGATAAGCTTTTAAAAGCTAGATTTATCAAGGAAGCTTATTATCCGAAGTGGATAGCCAATGTTGTTATGGTCAAGAAAGCCAACGGTAAATGAAGGATATGCATTGACTACAAAGATCTCAACAAAGTTTGTCTGAAGGATAATTTTTTTCTGTCGAGAATTAATCAACTTGTAGATGCTACCTCTGGTCACAAACTCCATAGCTTTATAGATGCTTTCTCCGGCTATAATCAAATCCAAATGACTCCAAAAGATGAAAAAATACTACCTTCATCATCGAAAGAGATTTGTATTATTACAAATGATGCTTTTGGTCTTAAAATGTAGGTGCTACATTTCGATGCCTCGTCAACAAAATTTTCAAGCAATAAATTCATCGAAATATAGAGGTCTATATTGACAACATGATAGTAAAAAGTATCGAGGTGGATTGATATATTACCGGCCTGCAGAAAGTATTTGGAGAACTTAGAAGACATCAGATGAAACTCAATCCAAATAAATATGCTTTTGTAGTTAGCTCGGGTAAGTCCCTTAGCTTTCTCATTAATCAAAGAGGAATAGAAGCTAACCCTAAAAAGATTAGAGCTTTATTGAAAATGAAACGCCCAACTTCTATTAAAAAAATCTAACAGCTTACCAGACGAGTGGCAGCCCTCAGTTGATTTATTCTTGATCAGCAGAAAGATGCCTTCCATTCTTTAAAGTATTGAAAAATATCAAAAATTTTAGTTGGACAGAAGAATATCAGACTGCTTTTGAAGATCTAAAAAAGTATCTTGGTTCTCTACCTCTTCTTTCTAAGCTAGTCGAAGGCGAAGAATTGTGCATGTATATCTCCATTTTACCTTTTGCAGTTAGCTCAATTCTTATTCAAAAAGAAAGAAAATTCAGAGACCTATTTACTACACCAACAAACTATTACAGGACGGAGAGACCCGGTATAAAAGATTGAAAAATAATATATGCTTTGATCATGGTAGTCCGAAAACTCAGATCTTATTTCAAGCTCATATTATGGTAGTATTGACAGAACAGCTACTCAGATCAATTTTGCAAAGAGTTGATACCTCAGGTCAGATTGCTAAATGGGCCATTAAACTCAGTGAATTTGACATCCAATATCGACCTCGAACTGCAGTTAAAGGTCAGGTATTAGCTAATTTTATTGCGGAATGTACTATCCCAAATGATGGGTCAATCTCAGTAGGCTCTAAAAGTGATGATTCATTTTAGATTCTTCACATAGATGGAGCTTCAAATTCTCAGAAAAGTGACGTCAGATTAATTCTAGCTAGTCCTGAAGGGTTCATAACTAAGTGGTCTAGAGGTTCAATTTTAACACTTCTAATTATGGCGTTGAATATGAAGTCCTAACGGTGGATCTCAAAATGATAAAAGAGCTCGGGTCAGAAATTAAATATTTTCACAGACTCACAGCTTGTGGTCGGTCAAGTTCGAGATCAGTTTGAAGCCAAAAATTCTACGATGCCCATTATCTACAGAATGTCAGAAAGCTATCCAAAATTTTAAAAGCTTGAAGTGCTCCAAATTCTTAGGTCGAAAAATGCCTGGACTGACGCTCTATCGCATCTCGCCACTTTTAGTTTTTCTAACTAAATCAAAAAGTATTGATTAAACAGTTGGACAGGCCTAGTATTGAAGTACCATCCATATTTCAGGTCGGTCATGAGCCGAGTTAGATTTATCTCCTCGTGGATTATATATCTAAAGGTATCTTGGCTGATGATTTGACCAAGGCCAGAAGCATTAAAAGATAAGTTTCGTGGTATGTTCTCTAAGAAGGTCATTTATATAAAAAGTCTTATCTCTTCCTCTGCTTCAATGCTTAACACCATATGAAGCTGACTACGCACTTCGAGAAGTGCATGAAGGAATATGTGAAAATCATCTGAGGGACAGATCACTTGCTTATAAAGTAATCTGACAAGGCTATTTCTGGCCAACTATTCAAAAAGATGCAGCTGATCTTATCAACAAATACAACCAATGCTAGAGGTATGCTAATATCCAATATCAACCTACTGCTGAACTTATCTCTATCATCGCCTCTTGGCCTTTTGCAATTTAGGAGATGGATATACTGGAGCCTTTCCCGATGGCAGCAAGTCAAAGAAAATTTCTAATGGTGGCTATTGATTATTTCATAAAATGGATAGAAGTGAAATCATTAGCCCAAATCATAGAGAAAAAGATGTAAGATTTTGTCTGGAGATTTATAATCTGCCGGTTTGGTTTACCTCGAGTCATCATCATTGATAATGGTCAGCTATTTGATAACACCAAGTTCAAAGAATTCTGCTTCAAGTTTCATATTAATCACCGACTCACTTCTATTGGACATCCACAATCGAATAGTGAGGCTGAAGTAACCAATAGAACTATCCTTCATAGTTTGAAGACAAGGCTCACTGATGCTAAAGATTTGTGAGCTGAAGAGCTGCAGAGCATATTATGGGCATACCGAACCACACATCGGATTTCGATAGGAGAAACTCCTTTCAGGCTCACTTATGGGACTGAAGTTGTGATCCCAGTGGAAATCGGCTTATTATCTGGTAGAGTAAAAATTTTCATGAGGCAACCAACTCTGACCAGTTAAGGACCGATATGGATCTTCTCGATGAAGTGAGGGAATAAGCCTATACAAGAATGGCAACTCATAAACAGAGGATCGCTAAGTATTACAATGCCCGGATGAAGCTGAAATCATTTCAGAAGGGTGACCTCGTTCTGAGACGAGCAAAAGTTTTAAAGCTTATTGAGCAAGGTAAACTAGCTTTCAATTAGGAAGGACCCTATCAAGTCACTGATGTAGTTCACCCAGGGGTTTATAGGATCAAAAATTTAGACGAGTCTGTTGTTCTCCGCACTTGGAATTATGAAAATCTCAAAAAATATTATTAATGAAAATGCTCTAATGAGCTCTTTCTTATACATCATGTCCTCCCATGCATCGATATTTGGTTCTTAAACGGATAAAGCCCCATAGGGCATGATATCTTAATCTGAATTCTAGTTTGGTGAAGCTCCATAGGGCATGATATCTTAATCCGAATTTCAGTTTGACAAAACTCTATAGGGCACGATATCTTAATTCGGATTTCAGTCCGGTAAAGCCCCGTAGGGCACGATATCTTAATCTAAGTTTCAGTCCGATAAAGCTCCATAGGGCACGATATCTTAATCATATCCTCTCATGCATCGAGATTTGGTTCTTAAACTGGTAAAGCCCCGTAGGGCACAATATCTTAATATGAATTTCAGTCCGATCAAATTTCGTAGGGTACGATATCTTAATCTAAATTTCAGTCTGACAAAGCCCTATAGGGCACAATATCTTAATCCAAATTTCAGTCCGACAAAGCTCCATAGGGTACGATATCTTAATCTAAATTTCAGTCCGATAAAGCTCCGTAGGGCATGATATCTTAATCTGAATTTCAGTCCGATAAAGCTTCATAGGGCACGATATCTTAATCTGGATTTCAGTCTGATAAAGTCCCGTAGGGCATGATATCTTAATCCGGATTTCAATCCGATAAAGTCCCGTAAGGCATGATACGTGTTAATCCAGATTCTAGTTCAGTAAAGCCCCATAGGATGCGATACATTAATTTGGATTTCAGTCTAGTAAAGTTTCGTAGGGCATGATACGTCAATCCACATCTCAATCCGATAAAGCCCGTAGGGCATGATATGTCAATCCAGATTTCAATCCGACAAAGACCCAAAAGGCATATGTGTTCCTCCAAATCTCAGTGCGAAAGAGTTTCAGAGGACTTTATTCCCCCATTGACCAACGACTTATGTCGGATACAAAATCAGAGGGGTTTTATATCGGTTCTTACTGACATGAGGTTACATTGATACCTAGAGCGAGATTATCTTTGGATTCTCTTGAAAACTCTGACTTTCGAATCTAATTTAAAGCTTGATCCGTCTGCGGTCATGCAAATAAAGGTACATCAAGTCTGTTTTAATTAATTAACGGTGGTGAATTTGAAGTTATCAGCCTTTGATTCTGTTGAATTAATTATTGATTTTTGAAATTGCTGATTTGCAAAGATACGTATGATTATTTCATCTTGACAAGTGATGAGGTTTGCTAGACTACATGATTCAAATATACTCGAGAAAATACCCTTTGCATTGATATTTAAAGAAGTTATAAAAACAAGAACCCACATCAAGTTTACATATTTCAAAAAAGAGAGAAAATAAAAGGCCTGTATCAGGTCGATACATCCTGAGAAGAAAAAAAATTCTACTGAATGATCATCGATGCATTGGAGCTCTCCTTAGTCAATTCCTTCTTGGGTTGCTTCGGCTTCCTGATATCAGTAATGGTAGGTTTCGCATCTGGGGCAGGCTCCGATTTCTTACCGACCTCGAGGTCTTCAGTAGTCTCCGTCAGAGGTACCATAGATATGGGCTCCACAGCGATGGCTTCTGTTGCGTACACCTCGGTAGTTGACCGATCTGATTCCTTTGCTGGCTCCTCTGCTGCTTCGAAGAGTAATTCAAGATCCCCCTTCATGCCCATCTCGATGGCCACCTTTGGAGTGACCTTGGAGATGTCCACCTCGAGATATAGCTTCTTGATCAGGTTGTAACATTGGCTGAAGGTGTAGTCATATGCACCCTTGGAGCTCTCGGACACTTCATCCTCAAACTCCTCGAAAGCCTTATACAGTTCTACTGCCTTTGCCACCTTATCCTGCTCCTTCTTTATTTATCTCTTCAAGGCCTTAATGGCCTTCTCGTGGGCTTCATTGGCTTTTTCCGCCTCTTTAAGCCTCGGCTCCAGTTCTTATTTTTCTCAGCATCAGTGTATAGGTCAAAGATCTTCTTCTCCTACTCATTTATTTTTTGCTGAAGGTCCAACAAGTTTTGGTTCTTTCCTTCAAGGCCTTCAGCTTCTTTTCGAGTTGGTATTTGAGTCCGACGGCAAGTTCGAACTCCTTTTTCACCTTCTGGAGGATGAGTAAATTAGCATCCATGACCTCTTATTTTAACAGGTATACCATATTCTCATATATGACTTTAAAATCTACAGCGACCTGTACGACAAGAAATTCAGATCAGTCGTACACCGAAGCAAAAAAGAGAGAGGGAGAAATACTTACATGCATGAGTTGTTCAAATCCATGGTTGGCGATCTCCTTGGGCTTATTCTTCTGATGTGCCTCCATATCGACGGTCGGTATGATAGATTTGAGGAGATCTCGACTTAGTCGGGGTCACTCTAGGAGTGACATTCTTGTGATGGCGTCCCTTCAATCGAACTTGATGGTGCCCTAGAGAATGTGGTCAGTTTGTGCATGGGCTCTTTGGAGGGCAGTACAGATCGGGCACTATTATTTTTGATCCTCACCATGGCGGGTTGGCGAGGTGGCTCCAATGACAATGCCCAGAGAGAGTTCTGCGGTCCTTGGGAGGCTTCACTTTTCTCCGAGGTGACTGGAGGGAGTCGCTGATGAAGATCGGGATGGCATCGAAGCAGGAAGAGGGTTCGCACTTTTAACTCTTTTTGGCATGGGAACAGTAGCAAACAATTTCGGTTGATCCTTCCTTTCCTCTCCTCCACCTTTGCCAGATTGAACCTCATCTCTGCATCAAATATATGGTTTAAAATATTGGAGACAAAAAGAAAAGTTAAAATAAAACAGTCTGGTCTTACCCCGAGAAGAGTATAGACTGATTCCAGCATCATATAATGCCTGATCGTTTATCAAAGTGGAGAGCTTGGATGTTTTGGTGGTGATCAGGATTTAGTGAGCCACCTCATCTTCAAAGAGAATTTCATCATGAGAATTATGTTTGGTATCCGGATGTCCCTATGAAATTCTAAAACCCCATTGAATAGGAGTTCGGACAAGAAAAAATGATCTTTCCAGCTGTGAATGAAAAAAGATAGGCTAGGTCCGAATTTACAATCCTTCTAAAGTGAAAAGTACCATCGGCTTTTTCACTCGAATGCCTTTTTAAAAGGACTAAAGATCTAAACAAGGAGATCCTAAGGTCTATATGAAGGAAGTCGCACATGATGATGAATACTATGATCATTCTAATGGCATTTGGAGTTATTTGAGTGGGGTGGACTCTATAGAAATCCAAAATATTACAGAAAAAAGGATGCAATGAAAATCGTAGGTTAGGCCGAAAAGACTCATCGTAGAAGGCTATGTAGCCCTCAGGAGGTTCAGAGACTCGACTTTTCCGACCTGGCACTAGCATTTCATATTCATCGGGTATGTCGTACTTATCTCTAAGTGTTGTGAGGTTCTCCTCAGTCAAGACAGATCCCTCTGTCTTTGGATCGAGGTAGTCTGTGAGACAATGCACGAAAGATTTCGTACCGTGATCCGAACTCTCCTCACTTAATAGGTCAGTCTCAGGGTCCCAGGATATATTTCCTAACTCTATGGCCAGTAGGTGTTGGGTCGACCTAACCTGTGGCTCATTTATAGTCTCTTTCTCTTTCCTAATTCTGTGGGACATGTTTCTCGAATGAAAAGTATAAAGAAAAATAAGAAGACTCGAAAGAAGAAGAGGGGCTACCCTACGATTAAAAAAGAGTGAGGGAGGATTGGTACTTAAAAAAGACAGATGAAATTCTCCAAGAGATGAAATAGACTCCTCCTCTCTCACTCCGGTGAGGCTCCTCACTGTCTCTGATGATCGTTCGATGTTGAGAAGCTTCTGAAAATATTTCAACAGTGCCTCCGCAAGGTAACGAAAAAATGAACAGTGTTGGGGGGCAAAAACCTTTTATAGGCGAACCGATGGCCAAGATTAACTGGTCTCCTTGCCGATTTGTGTCACTTGGCATCAATCTAACACTCGGTCAGACGACGGTTAGGCACACCTTTCCTCAGATCCTGCCCCGTCGGACTGATCCATGTCCAAGCTGATAAACCAATCGGGTATTGACATTTGTTGCGCTGTTATTTGATATTTTCAACTTGCCTGTCCAAGCAATGATGAGGGAAGCTATGATGGATCATTTTCTGAAAGGTCAATTCCCTTCATTTTCAACTAAATAATTAATTTCTCTGCTCTCGAGGCACGACGCATTTATTTCAAACCATCCAAAAAATCTTGAAGTAAAATATGGAGATAAGATATCCTGATCGGTTGAATACCAAACCAAAAGTCAAATGCGGAGATAAAATTTCCTAATCGATGAAAATCGGACCGAAAATTTAAGCATGGAGATAAGATCTCCTGGTCGGTTAAAAATCGATCTAAAAGTCAAATGTGGAGTTAAGATCTCTTGATCGATGAAAATCAGATCGAAAATTCAAGAGCGAAGATAAGATCTCCTAGTCGATAAACAACCAAATTGAAGCAAACACGGAGATGAGATCTCCTGAACAATTGATATCCCAACCAGAAAAGGCTTATTCAGAAATAAAACATCTCGACTGGTAAAATCCGACCTTTATGGCGAATACTTCTCAAATTGATGAAAACTCTGAAGATACTCTTACTTCCTAGTCCGATAAAAAATTATCACCTCAGACATAGAAAGTGGGGGGCAAAATGTTGGTGCATTAAACCATCTTCAAGATACGTGGCATCATCATATGAGAGCAAAGGGATATCAATCTTAAAGTGCTGGATCCCAGCATACCAACTTACCTATAAACTAGATTCAGATCGATATTTTACCGATCTGTATGAAAACATCTTTATACTCCCCGAACAACTCTTCTGACAGAAATGTTCAGGTCAGATATATGCCGATCTGAACTCTGGTCTTCTCTATAGTAGAATGTTATGGCATCTTTATTTCACCCCGGCCTTCTACCGAGGTGAACTATTCTTATGACGTACTTGGCTATTCTCTAAATGCTCACAATGATTTCCTCTATCAGGCCACAGCTGGCTACGATCTCATGTCCAGTCTGTATGCACAGCTGTATGCCAATTCATTTATAGGTGGCTCTCTAACCACCTAACAAACTTTTCTAACGGCTTAACAAACTCTAGAACGGTCTCATCATCTCCTCTATAAATAGAGGATCAGGGATCCTTCATCGGTAAGTCCAACTCTTGAAAATTAGAAAAAACTCTGTCAGTAGGAAATCAAGCCAAATTTTGGCTCCTACTCAGTTCTCTTCCAGTTCTATCTAGTTTTTTTGCTCTTCTATTCTTTTCCATCTCTATTCTCAAGGCTTGAACTGACTTAAGCATCGAAAGGTCAAAAATCGGAGGATCCCCACTCAGTTTCTTGATTGATTTTGCAAATTAAAAGAGTTTTCGTCGGATCACAAGGATTACTCCAGTCCTATCTCGCTCAAATTGATTCACTCTACTCCAAATTTCGAGCCCTGAAGCAACACGAGCTATTATTAAAATTATTTTTAATATGTAACAGATATTAATGATTCATGTATTAAGATATTTGGTTATCATTAAATTTATTGTTGAACATATAACAACAATGTGATTATTGAAGTTTTTATTTATTATATTATTATATTATATGCTAAGAATAGTTAAAAAAGAAGAAGAATTATATCCTAAATATTTTATGGGGATGATATTAGTGGCGGTAGTTTCTATAAATAGACTTTAGCTTGTGCAGAATTTTACATTTACTGTATAGATATCGGTATTAATGAGATTAATATTAATGATGAAAGTTTCTACTTGATTACTCAACTTACATAAAGTTTTCATTCATCATGTGAATATTGTTATTAATATACTGGATATCATTCAAATTTAATATTAAATATATCAAAAAATTTGATTATTAAAATATTCTATTTATTATAATTTATTATATTTATGTTGTTGCTCGATACATGAGGTATTATTCGTTTTGGCCCATGGGCCTTACGATTTTATCCTATATAAGTCAGAGTCCTCCTTGATTCACAACCAATATGGGACTAATCTCCAATCAAAGGGGAGTCTATGTGCAAATCGAAACTGTCTTTCTCCTTATTTTTATCTCCTGGAGTCCCACAATCTGAAGGAGGCACATAGATCCCACGATGGACGTCAATATTGCGGTCAAAGGCTCATGACTCGTTACATAAGGTATTATCTGTTCTGGTCCATAGGCCTCAACATTTTGTTCTTTAAAAATCGCCTCACGTGAGATATTATCTGTTCTGACTCATGGATCTTATGATTTTATCTTTTAAACATATCTCATATAAAAAAAATGATCCATTTCCGTATAAATCAAAATCTTTCTTGACTCATAGCCATCCAGAAGAAATCGGCGCTCCTCCTGATCACGAAAATTTCTGTTCAGTTGTTATTAAAATTTATTACTCAAATATGTAACAAACTTTTATTTGTTATATAATTTATGGTGTTTTGAAAAGTGGTGGAAAAAAAATTTTAGAGCACGTATCACGCATGTTTTATGCTGGTCATCGGTGATCACCATTCGGGATTTCCCACCTCCTTCCAACTTCCGTTTGGACCTAGCCTTGTTGTCTCTCTCTCAGAGTCTTACGGTTTACTTGCATCAGAACGTAGGTTCCTTTCTTTCCGCCTTCCGCCTTCGCCCAAAATCAGTCAACCCAGCCGTCGTCGTCTTCTTCAATTATATCTCTCTCCCTTCTTTCGGCCCCCAAACCCCAGCAATCTGTGTCTTTCTCCGTCTTCGCGTTGTGGGACCGCGGTGGGTTTCCAACGGGCGGCCGCGGCCCGAGATGGCGTCGGAGATCGAGGTGGTGGAGGAAGGGCCTGCCGCCGGCGCCGGTGGTGGCGGAGGTGGAGCGGCCGTGGAGGAGGAGGCACTAAGGAACGACGTCTACACAGCCGCGGCGTACGGCGATCTGGAGAAGCTTCAGCAGCTGGTGGAGGTGGAGCTTTGTTCCGTCTCCGAGCCCGACGGCCTCGGCTACTCCGCGCTCCAGTGGACCGCCCTCAACAACCGCACCGCCGCCGCCCAGTACATCATCGAGGTCTTCTCTCTCTCTAATGATTTTTCGATAGAAATTTTGGGTGTCTATCTAATTGCATATCTATTGTTTTTTCTGCTATCCATTATTTTTTTCTTTTTTGTATTTTTACGAAACAAAAGAATCTTGGGATGTCTCGAGATCATTTAATTTGGATACTTTTATTGTGTGATTATAGTTTTTTCGGTTGTTTCTGTGGTTGATTATTGATGTTTGGACAGCACGGAGGAGATGTGAATTCGGCGGATCACACGGGGCAGACGGCACTGCACTGGAGTGCAGTGCGCGGCCATATCCAGATTGCTGAGCTCTTGTTGAAAGAAGGAGCTCGAGTGGATGCAGCAGACTTGTATGGTTATCAGGTTTGGATTCAAGTAGTGTAATTTTCTATCATGTATTCTGGGCTTTGAGCTCTCTTGCCTAATATTTTTTTCTTAGTATGACACGTAAGGAAAGTCGTATTGTCTTTCATGCTTGATTTTCTTGAACCATGGGTAGCTTTAAGTGTCTTTGACAAGGGCAGGTTGTGGATATTTATGTTCGCATATTTTGGCCAGGCCTGGTTCCAGCTATGAATTGATGCTTGCTTTGTGAATCTTCACTCTCCAACTGTACATTGTAAATATACCTCCATTTTATTACAAATTTTCTGAAATGCCTGCTTTAGGTATCCCCTCCTCTGCATAGACCATAGACATTTGTTCAAGAATTTCTTCTTAGTGAAACCTCCATATGTCATCTCTATTGGTTCTTCATGACTTTGTCCTCAATTGGTGGAACTCTTGTGCCTTCTTTGATACCCTTGTGTTTCACTTTACATTTTGAGTTGTACTAGAAATTCACCGCAACTATTTTTTTTTCTTCCACTTTCGTCTTGTTACTTGCCTTACATTCTAACCAGCAACATAAGCCTTAGTACCATCTTATGTTCTTATTTCCTCACGTCATCAACAATTTCAGCTTATACCGATTTGTGCATCTAGTGAATGCCTTGGGAGCAATTTAATGGTTTTGAAGCCCAATTCTCCTTCTGAAGGTACAAAAGCTAAATAGATAATTCAGTCAATTTTCCTAATCCATGATAATGTGCTGACAGATGCAACCTTCCAAAGAAGGCTCCATTTCATCCTTTATGTAATGCCTTGATGAAAATCTTGTGCTTCTAGCTCATCAAAATGCATGCCTTGCCAACAATCTAAAGAAGCTTCAGCTTCAAGCCTGTGTCTTATTCCTACACTTCAAGTCCATGCATTCCTAGGCATGTTTCACCAAGCTATGTTGTTTATGGACCCCATTCATCTTTCAATGATAAAATCTTGCCATAAAAATTCTACACAGTAAGTTTTTGTTAGAAATGGGGATAATATCAGTCATGTTTGCTTATCTAAATGGACTTTTAATCAAGTTTCCGTTGATTGCAGACTGCACATGTTGCAGCCCAATATGGACAGACAGCATTTCTGTATCATATCGTCACAAAATGGAATGCCGATCCTGATGCTCCTGATAATGATGGAAGAAGCCCTTTGCACTGGTATGCAGCACCTTGTCCTTTCCTTTCAACTTATGCTGTGTAGAATAATACTATTAACCTGGCCAAACATAATTCTACCTTTTTTCCCCAAGCATCGAACTTCTTGTCTTTCATGTTCCATCAAAAATGTACCTTTGTGAATGAGTTATCTCATTGCAGTATACAAGTAAAATAACAATCAAAATTTTTTGTCCCCCAGTTGGCTGATGATGTGAATTCCAATGTAGTCCTTTTCCATATCTTCATGTCATGGTGTCATAGCATTGCAGAGTATTTTTCTTTGTTTTTGCCAAAATATATGCTATAAGAAATAAATGTATTTTATCATCTCAGGATGATTGTGGACTATGATCTTTCTCTATTCTAAATTTTCTAATTTGATATTTTGGATCTTTTAGGGCTGCCTACAAGGGATATGCTGATTGCATACGTCTTCTTTATTTCTCGATGCTTACAGAAGGCGGCAGGATAAAGAAGGTGCACATGACCTTATCTTTGTCATCTCTTTTTTTTTCTCCCTCTCTGTTGTTGGACCATAGAGTGCCTTAGCCAATGCATCTCACCTTTTTTTTGTTGTATTATGATTGTGTTTTCAGAAATTTTGGTACCTTGCACTGAGTCATGTGCTTTTGTTGTTAGGTTGCACTCCTCTTCATTGGGCTGCTATCAGAGGGAATCTAGAAGCATGCACTGTGCTGGTTCAAGCAGGGAAAAAGGAGGACCTGATGGTGACAGATAATAGTGGCTTAACACCAGCACAGCTAGCTTCTAGCAAGAATCATCGGCAAGTTACTTTTTCCTTGTAGGTATTCTGCGCATGGTGTTGTTTACCTATTATTGTTGGGAATAATCAATGGTTTCTTAATTTTGTATCTAGCAGCTTTTATTTGCCAAATGCATGAACAATTTGTCTAAGCTTTTCCTTAATATTTATCCCGCGCTGAAAGAGGCTAGTTCTAAGTTTGTAGTGTTGCTTTAAGTTATCATCTGTGCGCTTCCTGGCATTTTTGAAACTACTTGGAAATGAGAACCTCTTGTTTTCTCATTGTTCAATCAGTTACTTGCTTTCTTTTATAAAATGCTAGGCATTGTTTCCTTCCGTTTGTTATTCTTTTGCTGCATTGTTCTTTGTTCATGGATGATTGATCGTTTCATGGATATTTAAGTAGAGGTGGATAATTCAACATGCAATGCTGGGAAGTAGCTTTATCTGCATCTACATTAAGTTTACTCGAACAACTGCCAAAAACAGGTACAACTCTCTGAGTATGGCACCCAATTTAGGGACAACCACATAAGACCAGGAATAAAACTCATAATGACTTATAATATATACAGTGTACAAGATCAAAAGAAATATGAAGAAAGATACAAATGTGTACTTTCTTTAGGATTCATGTTCTACTCTCTGCAGACTCTGATAAATGTTGGCAAATTAAATGATTCATGTAATAGACCTTGTCAGTTAAGTAGATTGATGAATTCGTTATGTTTTCTTATTTCCAATTAACCATTTCATGTTTTGAGGAACTTTGGTTTCAAAGAATGTTAAGTCATGCCTCAATTAAGTCTGTGAGCTTGTAATGAATGGAACTGCTTCCAACCTATTGTCACATCATACACTTCTTGCTCATTCCTATACTCGAGAAATGAATTTAAGGTACTTCAAAATTTTAGTATTAAATTGAAATAGTTATTTGGAATCTTTTTGAGCTCCATTTATAGGGTTCCCCTATTTACTTGTACATTATAGAAACCTTCTTGTAGAAAAGTAGAAGAAACTTTTACAAGATCTTATAATGGATTAGGGAATAATAGATAATTATAAATGTGAAACCAAAAACAACCCTTATCCCTTCTATTTATATTCAGCTTCCTGTTTATCTTTAATTAGGTGATAAAACAAGACACTGGGGGTTTGTTTGGTTGGTGTATGTCAAATTATGGGGTAATTTGACAATTCTTGGAAATAATTTATTTGAAAGAATAAATGTGGAGAAAAAATAAATTTTACAATATTTGGTTGGTGAAAAAGTACTCTAGAAAATAGCAGTGGAAAAAGATTATCATCCTTGGTTGGAGGTAATCTTATACGGTATATTCTAAATTTCCAACAATACTGTTGAATAAACAATTCGATTAATGATTTTTTTTTTTGGTTCAATCCATTTGTTGGCCTTTTGTGCTCCATTTATATGAAGGCCATCAATATGAGACATTTCAATAGAAATATATTGACATAAGTTAATAAATATTTTAAACTAATTATACATATATTAGAAAATATATTTATTATTATAAATAAATTTATTATATTTTGCTATATAAATAAATATATTAATTATTAATTAATCATATGTTAGATTTATTGATAATTAATAAATATTTGTTAATTATTATTAATAATTAATATTTATTAATAAATATATTAATACATTAAATATATCTTGTTAATCAATATATTAATATATCTAGAATATATTAATATAATATTGATATAATGTCTGTTAATATAATTAATATTAATTTTATAATTTCATTCATACAATATTAATATAATATAACTGAGGGCATTTTTGTCAAGAACTCGCAACATTTTAGATTCCCTCTATTCGGTAACCAATTTAGGAAACGAATACTACCTTTGTGATGGTATTGTTTACCATCTCTCTTATCTACTTTCATACTATAATAATCTGACATGGGATTATTTTTTATGCTATATTACCCCCAACCAAACAGGCCATGGAGTAAACAACATATGCTGCTCATGTTGAGAAGTTTGAAAGGTTTGACAGTAGCAACAATTTTTACCTTCATTGATGTTACTACTGGATACTTCTATAATTTCGTCGACTTGTACCTCTTCCAATTACTACCATGATAAGCATCTGTTAGTCTCTAAACAGAAGTCTAAAATGTTTGTTTTGAATGACATCTACTTCTACTCTCTCTCTCTCTCTCTTCTATATATATATATTTATAAGTTGGTGGGTAGGCTTGGCTACACTTGACCGGGTCTCCACTTAGATCCAATCAGATTTAGATTTGATGATGGGGTTCTATATTGATGATCCAAGCTATTGATGTGATCTATTACTAAACTATTTACAACAATCATGCGATTTAGATACCTTTAGCCTATACGTCAAGTGGTCAAAAATATATTGTTTCATGTTATTTGAACTGTCCAATTTTTTAACTACTTGATGTATAAGGCTACGAGTCTCAAATTACATTATCTTTGGTGCCTAGGCAATTTAGAGATCACATTCAGTAGCTTGGGTCATTGATGTGAGACCATTATCATATGATCTAAATCTGACAGAATTTGAGTGGTGATCCACTCAAGTATAGCCAAGTCCAACTATACATACAAAGAACGTGACCGGCCTCAAAAGGCTTGAAGTTGTGCATATGTTGTTCCCAAGAAAAAAGAAACATTATAGTACCTTTTTTATTTCCACATGGGAGCCAGCCATAAATAGCATGGATGCCCTGACCCAACTGTCGAGAGGCATGGTTCGGGACAGTTCGGGGCATACCAAATCGTACCGGTGGCTAACTGATGTGGTTCGAATGTTTGATTCGGAATGCTGGTGAAAATGGAGCAAGAGAGAAAAAGAGAAGAAAGAGAGAGGCGGGAGGAAAGGAAGGAAAAGGTCAGTGGTGGCCCGTCGAGGCGTTTCGGGCTTCGTGGTCCTCCGCGAGATGGAAGAAGAGAGAGACAGAGAAAAGAGGAAGGAAGAGAAGAGAAAGGAGGGGAAGAGGGCGGAGAGGCCGCTAGAGGGCCATTGTGGCCATTGGACGGCCTAAAACAGCCTCGCTGCTGTCGTGGGTTCGAACAAGGTCGAAGCCCCTGTTCGTTGTGTTTTTCAGAAATACGGTACACAGTGAAGCCGGTATTGGGTTTGCCCTTATTTTGGGCTATCCGGCAGCCTCTCTACTGCATTTCCTTCCCTTTTCTCTCCCTTCTCCTCTTTTTCTATCTTTCTTTGCTCTCATTTTCTCTCGCAGAGGACCGTGGAGCCCAGGTCTCGATGGCCCTCCAGTGGCCATCACCGGTGTCTTTGTCGGCCTTTTTTCTTCCCTCCCTCCCTCTCTTTCTTTCTATCTCTCTTCCTTCTGGTTCATCCCTCATTTCCATATTGGTTCGGGCCCAGTACGGTTCAATATGGGGTGTATCGACTCTTACCGCCGGCCGGCTAGCATGGGATCCAGTTCCAAGTCAGCGATCTTTGCCAAGAGGAAAGAGAAAATTCTTATTTTCAACTTACCTTCTTTAATTAGAATTCTCATATATCCAAAACTCTTTATGATTAAAACTAATCCTCTACAATTAGATAGGTTTATGGATGATAATAATTTTACAAATGTATTACTTTAGAATAAAGTTCATATATTTCTTTTGAAAATCATAGTTATCTATGCGCAAGAGATGTGCAAGTTCACTGCACATGCGAGACTCTAGTTCTGAAAAATGCTTCCTTCAAAGAAGTTCTTGCCAACGTTATGACACAACTTTGATTTTGCTACTGTTGAGCTTGAATCTATTGAATTTTGATGAAAGTGCAATTACAAGAGCCTATATGAGATCGTCTTGATGCATTAGAAATTTCTTCTGTTATATAGGGCATTACACCTGAATCCATTACTGTTGCTTTCCTACTTTAAACAAGTAAAGAATTTTCTCAAAGGTTGCAGCAGGTTATCAGGGTTCTAATGGAATTAAATTATGCAGGGAAATGCTAGAAGGTTGTTTGACAGGCAATGCGGTGCGAATAACCATCTTGGAAAGTTATCAAAATTAGGACTTGCACCTGCTCTTTGGTGCATCGTTATTGCCATGCTTGTTACATATATACGTTCAGTCGTTTCAGGTATATGTGTTGCATGAATGCATGAGCTGAAGCATATCCATTTATTCAAGTGAATGTGTTTGTGTTATTTATTTTTACTTTCTTTTTGGATGCAGGATCCTATCTTTTGAAGTTAACATCTGCACTTGGGATTTTTGCATGGCTAGGTGTCTTACTGGCAACTGTTGGACTAGTTATGTTTATAGATGTAGCAGGTATTATAATATTCTTTAGCATGATTTTCTAACTGATTAGTGCTAAATGGATGCGAATTCAGGATGCAGTATGCTGTATGCATATGAATATTTTGGAACTATTACAGCTGACATCTGACAGCTTTTTGTCAGTTTCGTTTTGGAAATATTTAAGACTCTTTTGAAGCAATTTATGTTTATAAGTTTTAGTATAATCATTACATTGTGATTATGTTGCATGGTTTGATAATACACTTGATGCTAGCTATTTTATTTAATACTTTTCAGAAAGAGTCTATTGAAATGTTATTTGGAAAGAATATAGTTTCTGAAGCATTCACTTATCAACATCTAGACACTGCTCATGTACTTAGCGCCACCCTTTTTATGAGAAGATGAATGGCAAAGAAAAAGATTTTGTATATCACAATAGGTAGGATTTATTTGTATATATATATTTTTAAGTTTTATTTCTCATGGCAAATATCATGTTACTTATATTATGTTGTTGTCTGTTAAAGTTATATGCTTCGTATCATCAGCATAATATGTTTGTTCTTATTAAATTTGTTGGCATATTAAGATATGCATAAAATATTGGTTTTCAGATTGTAAGGAAATTATTGAAATCCAAAGCTAACCAAGATTCTACACCATTTAGACTGACTGATCCCAAAAATATGGACACTAGGTCAGGTATTAGGCTAATTTTCACCCAATTCTCTTGCTGGCTGGTGCATGGTCTGCCAAAATCTAACACGAAGAAATCCAACATCATGGACTAGACATGATCAGAAATTGTTCATAAGAATTGGCGCTAAATTCTTCACCATGACTACTTAGGCTAGAGATGCAATGCCACAGGACCTGGAAGACTAGTCAGCGCATTAGAAAATCTACCTTTCTGGTTGATGTTTGAACCATCGATTAGATTAATGACTGTCACATTTTTTCAGAGGTTCGTTTGATGTTATACATTCATATAACAGCAATTATGTAGCTGTTAGAAGTTTTAACGGTTATGTAATGTCAATAGCAGTTGTTATTTGGTCTTCTCACTGTTTGACATAGAACGTTAGTAGTTTTTATATCAATATCTTGAAACTAGTTCTTTGTATATGCAATGCATATGACTGTTTCAAGAGGAGTATTTGATGGATGACTGCGATTCCATCAATGGAGTTATGTGGCACATAGAATGCTTGTCCATAAGTCAGGATGAAGGAATGTTTGCTGGACAGTTGCAATCACATATTTTTGATGAGAAATTACTCATTACTTGCGATGAGGAAATGTACAATTGATAGTTATGATTTGAGAGGAATATTAGCAAGATTTGCCATACCATCTCATACCGTTCGGTATGGGGTATACCATACTGTACCGTATTGTACCGAATTACCAATACGGCATACCATCCCATACTGACACTACCATACCATATCCAACCGTCTACCGACATTGTAATAGGATCGTACCTGTATGGGGTTCAATACCGAGATGGCGAACCTTAAATATCAATTTACTCGTTATGATCATTTCTATTCTTTGATTCATCATATTGGATACAATTTCCAATATAAACCTGACTTTGGTTCTGTTTCAATTCCTTTCTCTTACTGATGATGAAACCAAGTCACTTCCTCATGAATGTGGTTGATTCAAGTGGATGGAACATGCGATGGATAATTATGATTTAAGAGGAAGAATTGTTGGATAGTATTATGTCTATCTTGAAATATTAAGGATTAGATTTTAATTTCCCTTCTTCTATGAAAGTATATTGATGAATACACTCCCTGTTTGATCATATTCTCTTTCTTTTTGTCTGTTTATTTGAGATTAAGATACATTTATGTAGTGTAATTAGGCACAATATTTAAAGCAATGATCCACATTAGGGATAACCCTGATGGCCTGACCTTACCCTTCGTGACTTTTATACTAATAAAACAGAAGTATTAGTCCAAAATTGTTATATTGCAATTGGTGCAATGATGTTACTTTGTCATTACATATTATAGTAACTACCACGGCTGTTTTAATAGCTGTTCTTTTATTCCTCGAAGGCTGGATTGGGCAAATAACAGCCATTATTTCCATTTTAATGGTCTTTGGCACTTGGCAGTAACCCTTGGGGTATAATGGGATGAGTTGCTTTTTGGAACCTTCAATTAAACTCTTGCACATATGGTGCAACCCTCTAAAACTCCCCTAGACCTAAAAGGATTCTAGATGAAGAGAAAACTAGCAGGTGAATAGGAAGGTGTACTTATCTGAGGTGCAAGTTATAAGCTGGAGTGTTAAATCAAAAGTAAGACAGACACATGCCCACACGTGAAAGCATGCATAACACTACTGTGCATCACTTTTATTGTCATACTCTGATGTTTGCTGGTGTAGAGTTATGCAAATTATCATCTTATAGTCTATGCCACATGGTGCAGACATTAATATTTATGCATCATGCTCCATCTCATCGCCATACTTTTGTGGTTTGCTGCAGGAAGGACCCTGGTTATATCAAAATGAATGTACGGGATTCACAAATCTGCGAGATGATGTGAGTTGTAACTTTGGCCTTGCTAAGTAAATCTAATCACAATAACAACTGATTTTCTCTTCTTGTGCATGTGCTGACTGTAACATAACAACAAGTTGTTCTTTCATTCTGTGGTTGTTTAATAAGTTAAGAGTACTGCATGCATCTTTGCATTAGGGTAAAAGCACATAAGTTTTCACTGTGGCTGCTTTCTTGCAGTTAAGGTGCATTTTGAGTTATACACGTACAAGGTACTGGAGACACCAAGGCACATCTCTTTTCTATCAAAGTTTTGTTATGCAACAAATTATAGCTTTTTGCCTTCTGTGCCAAGTTATGTGCCTTATCAATAGACACATTCAACAAGTGCTATTAATCATCCCATTGAATAAGCTATGCTTTTTTAAATAGCTATAATTATATGTATATATTTTAATCTTAGGAAAGTAATGCATATGCTGCACATTTTTAAAATACTACTTTTTTTCCCCCTGTTCAAGAGAAAAGATTGAACCTCTATCCATGATAGAAACAATTTATGAATTTGTGACTCCACATGTGCTATAAAATTGTCTTATGCATTGCTGAATGCAGTCAGAGGCAAAACTTCTTTAAGATAGCTTGATGTTTTATATACTTTATCTGATGTCACACAACCTTAGTAAGTAAGATATTTTTAGTAAGATTCTCTTTGTCATAATGATATGTTCCCTGCCAACATGTCTCTATTTGAAAATAAGGTGATTTAAAAGATTTATCCCATGTTAGATCATGTATTCTCCATCTATGCTGGTTTATATTCTGATACATGAAGGTTCTAATGGAAGGTTTTGAAGCTATAACTATGAAATCAAATCATAATATATATCCAACAAAACCTATTTTTAATTATACTATCCAATATGTCGAAATTCATGAACAAGGACATTTGTAAATTTCAAAATAAGCTATTTCAGGGTTCTTTAATTTTGTGTCACTTTGTCAAAGAATAGCCTAAATAATAACATGGTGCACCACCTAAAATCAAAGTTGGTCGCATAGCACATGTCTGGAGGTATGCTAGAGCGAGCATATCCTTTTGCAAACATATTTGATTTTAGTGATCTTGGTTCTGTTGGAAAGATATCTTTGATATCTACAATTGATAATTCATGGCGCAATGTTTGAAAATCAAAAACTGGCCGATATTATGCTTCCGTGATGAGTATACTCTGGTTTGGAATATTTTAAGTAGGATTCCTTTTAGCTTTATCTAAAATCTGAATAGAAGTTCCCTTGGGTTAGTATTGTTGATGATCTAAGCAGATTGGCTTTGAGACTTGAGAATTATGATAGATTGATTTTATCTTGGAGAATTAGAAAATATCTTTTCTTCTCTCACCTTTCCTATTCTTATTCTATCTTGATGGTTTCTTCTTCATAAGGATTTTAGTGACCCACCAGATTCACCTGCAGTGTAACTATCTTAATGTTTGTTGTTAGCTGTTTTGATATTCTGAAAGTAAATCCTATATTATATAGTTTTCTGTTAGTTGTCTGACGAAAATGGCACTTCACATACTCCTGGCTGCTGTTGGAACCTTATCAACATAGTATCTTGTGAAATCTCAATGTAGCGCACAATAGAAGATACCAATACAGGCTGTTATTTATCCAATTACCTAATTGATTGGTTGTTTGATAGATCCTTGATCATCAAGGCAATAATTATTATCCTACTTTCTTTAAAAAAGTTGACAAGATTTTATATCTATAAATATTTATACTTACAGGAGCCTTTGCTAAAGATGGAACTAACAATCCTTCTCTGCTAGCTGGAATTGGTCTCAGCTCTGTGCAACATGCAAGGTACATTTTCCTTTAATTGTTAATTTAAGTTTTTTTTTTTCTTTTCATGTCCAACATTCGTGTTTGAAAATTTCTCATTCAGCCTATACTTGAATATCTTTTTTTCTAGATTGTCAGGCCTCTGCGTTCAAAGCATTGTTCCACTTGTGAACGCTGTGTGGAACAGTTTGATCATCACTGTCCTTGGCTATCAAATTGTATTGGCAAGGTGCTTTGACACTCATTACTTGCATCATTGTTTCTTGCTCTCTAGACTTTTCTGTGCCTCAAAAGTCATCTGGAGGCACTAGGGTTTTCTCCCGTCCATATAACATTCTTCTTGTTCTTATATTCATTAAATAAATGATGGCTTGCAATTGCAGAGAAACAAGTGGGATTTCTTCATGTTTCTCATTCTAGAAGTTTCTGCTATGATCATTACTGGTGCGGTAACTATAATCAGTATGTGTTGTTGGACTTTGTTTTGTTAAAGTTTTAGTTTTATGTTGATCAGAAATGTTGTGTTTACTTGCATTGAACGGGAACTAAATTTGTGTTATAGGAATTGTGAAAGATCCAACTGCGTCAACATCTTTTGGTGCATGGTTGAGCCATTCTGCTACTTATCATCCTGGAGCTGTATTGTTTCTGATAATGGACTTCTTTCTTTTCTTTGGAGTTGCAGTTTTGACTGTTGTACAGGCATCACAGGTATGTAAATAAATCGTGTGATTGTATTTCTCTAGTTTTTTGATAAATACTTAATTTGGCATACTGAGAGTTTGATGCATTTTGAAATGACAAGTGGTATCATAAAAGTTTTGTTGTGATATCACTTGCTTTGATACCACTTGTTGCGGATCCGGTACCATCCACTGCGGCAGAAAAAAAGAAGAAATAAAAACAGGGAACATACAATCAAGTACATGGAATAGTTCAAGTGCTACTTTCACGAGGCATGCAAGCTTCACTATGAAAGAGAAAATAAGTATAAGAGAAGATTCTCACATTCTCAACTAGAAGCTACCCTCACAAAAGCTCTCTCAAATCTCTCAAGGAGATCCTCTCATAGGTCGGCCAGTATCAGGGTTCTCGACGTCTCTGGAAGTTTTCTGTGGAGTAAATCGCTACATCATGCCTCACGGCCACTCACACGATCGTTGCCTCGCTCTGTCTGACGCTTTGCTCTGCCCTTGGTACTCTGTGTGCGTCTGCTCTGCGGTTGCTCATGCTCGGTGCTTGCTAAACTTCTCTCGACTGCTGTCTGAGCCTCCCTCGGCTTCATCGCTTGGTTCTGTTGCCCACAGGGCCGTTTATAGCCCAAACCTCACTGCATCGAAGGATTTTGATCGGACTCCACATGCCTCTGGACCGTCTGATCAGTGCCACACGTCTTTCCTGGTTGCCCGATCGTGCATTTGCGCACCTGATCACATCCGATCAAGCCTCCAAGCCATCTGATCAAGATCACAACACCCACAAGCCGTCTGATCGTGCCAAAATGACCATTGGTCCACAAAAATCTCCATGGACCATGAGAAACCCCTAGGAAATGGCATCGGTCCATCGTGGACTGTGCGAAACCTTGGGGAAAGCCGGTCGATCCACGCCTCGCGCGTGGACCGCGCCTGCACGCTCACTTGGGCCTGGGCCGCGCATGCCTAGGCTGGTCCGCACGCCGCGTGCTCGTGGGCCGAGTCCGTGTGCTACTGGGCCACGCTCGCGGGCCTGGGCCGCCAGTCTTCTGGTCCGCACGCTACGAGCCCCATTGGTTCGTGCGCTGCAGGTCCCATCGCTCTGCATTTTCGGACTCCTCGCGATGTGCTCTTCGAGCTGGGCTTCTCCGCATTTGGGTTTTTGCTCCTGTGCGTCGAATTCGAGGCATTTTTCCAACAATCTCCACCTCAACTCGACATTCAGCCTCCACTTGACTTTGAGAGCTTTTGGATCTTTTCACCTCCATGCATTGGGGCAAACACCTGCTACTCATGGATGAACAAATATGGGAGTTGAGTCAGATCGCTCGATCCCATTTCCGTCGTATCCTCTGACTCGAGAACTGCTCGGGATAGCCTCTTCGCGATGTCGCTCATTATCCTTCTGAGTCTCCCATCTCGTGCTCGATCCACCTCCATCTCGCACTGGGCTCCCGTTGGCATCTTCCATGTAAACGGCTTCTCCTTGCACCTAAGAGCATTGATCAACTCTTCACGATTGATCTCCACTTTGATTGCGTTTGTCTTCTCCATCTTCAATCTTGATCACCACCGTCGCAACATGCACCTGGTACTAACCTAGCTCTGATACCAATTGTTGTGATATCACTTACTCTAATATCACTTGTTGCAGATCTGGTGCCACCTGTTGCGACAGAAAGAAAGAAGAAATAAAAATAGAGAACACACAATCAAGTGCGTGGAATAGCCCAAGTGCTACTTCCATGGGTATGCAAGCTTCACTATGAAAGAAAAATAAATACAAGAGGAGATCCTTATACTCTCAACTCTCCGTACACAAATCTCTCTCAATTAGAAGCTATCTTCACAAAGTTCTCTCAAATCTCTCAAAAAGATCCTCTCACAGACCTGCAAGTATCAGAGTCCTCGACGTTTTTGGACGCTTCTAGTGGTGCAAACCGCTACATCATACCTCACGGCCACTTACACGGTTGTTGCCTCGCCCTGCTTGATGCTGTGCTCTGCCCTCAGTGTTTTGTCTGCGTCTGCTTTGCGGGTTACTCACGCTCGACGCTCGTTGAACTCCTCTCGGCTGCTGCCTGAGCCTCCCTCGCTTTCACCGCTCGGTTCTGTTGCCCACAGGGCCGTTTATAGCTCCAAAACCCTCACTGCATCGAAGAAGCACTCCTGATCGAACTCCACACGCGTCTGGACCGTCCGATCAATGCTGCACGTCTTTTTTGGCCGCCCGATCGCGCATCTACGCGCTTGATCACACCCGATCAAGCCTCCAAGCCATCCGATCAAGACCACAATACCTGCAAGCTGTCCGATCGTGCCAAAATGACCATCAGTCCAAAGAAATCTCCATGGACTGTGAGAAACCCCTGAGAAACGATGCCGGTCCACCGTGGACTGTGCGACACCTAGAGAAAATGTTGGCCGGTCCACGTGCAAAACCTAGAGAAACGTTGGCCAAGGCGTGGACCGCATGAGGTCGCGGGCCACGCTAGCGTGAGCCCGCCTAGGCCTAGGCCGCACGGTCGTGGGCGCCTGGGCCGGCCCGTGCACGCCTGTGCCGGACCCACGTGCGCCTGCGCCTGAACCGCCAGTCCTTCTGGTCCGTGCACTGCAGGTCTCACCGCTTCGCATTTTTGGGCTCCTCGCGATGTGTTCTTCGAGCTGGGCTTCTCTGCATCTGGGTTTTAGCTCCTATGATCGAATTCGAGACATTTTTCCTAACAAATTCTAATATTGCAATTTTTTTTTATTGCAGATGAAACCTGCACATATCAGTCTAAGTTTTATGATTTCCGATATACTCTGTTTCCTTTGGCTTAGTGATAGATGTGTTGAATATTCTGCAGCATGGTTTTATTTGCACATCCTTGTGCTTGAGTTTGGGATCATGACTTGTCTTCCAATTTAAGTTTCTATTGAACTTAACGTCTAATCATCTATTAATTATTAAGGTGAATTGTTTAATTATCTTTAGAATTTTTTTACTTATTGGCATCTCTCTGTGTCTGTGATTCTCTTAGACTCTTGGTTCAGAGTGATGTTGCATTTACCTGTATCCTATTTGTCCATCTGTTTCAGAATCTGCTGCTATTCTCTGTATGTGATCGTAGACAAGAGAACTCGATCCTCTTCCCCAGCAGTCCATTAATATGCAGGATGTTGATGAAGCACACTTTACACAAATAGTAGCTTTAAGAAGAAAATGCAAGCATTAATTAGAAAGAAAAAAAATAAAGAAAATGTCAGAGCTAGCAAGTCTTAAATCAAAATAGATGGTCAAGTTCATTCAAAATTGAAATTGATTTGGGAATTTTATTTGCAAGATTTATAACCCAGCAAGCAGTTAATGGCTCCAATAAATTATGTGCATCAAAGTTCATCACGTCTATTTCTCAGTGCTATACTTGCAAGCTTCCTGAATAATGTTATAGTGCATTCTTGTATCAGTAAATTTGCTTTTCTTGTGTTTAATAGCTTTTGTTGATAGAAGACTAACCCTTCCTAATTGTTTCTTCTTTTTATGCAGATCTCGAGGAACATAACGACAAATGAGATGGCAAATGCTGTGAGGTACAGCTATCTCAGAGGACCAGGTGGTCGGTTCAGAAACCCATATGATCATGGCATTCGCAAGAACTGTTCAGACTTCCTTCTTAATGGTTATAATGAAGATGTCGAGTGTCCGGAGCAAACAACACCTTCTGAGGAAATGGGGATGATCCAAATGACAAGAAGGACAAATATTCAGAATGGAGGCACCCATTCTCAACGTGGTAATGGCAATGGCCATGTTTGCATTGATGTGCATTCCAACGATGGACACGTAAACTCTTTACAGTGCAACCATAACGGTAAGACTGATGGGGTTGCTCTGGCGTTGGGCCTTGGGCGTAACAATGTTCGCCACAATCCACGATCAGTTCTGGCCTCATGATTCGTCATACCACATGGAGCACGAGATCATGCTCTTTGTAGATGCAACTGTCGGAATGTCCATCATAGATTTTGTCTTTTTGCAAGTTCTACTTAATGCTAGTTACTGTTCTTTGAGACCAGTTTTGGCCTCGTGTAATCGTCTGGTCAACTTGTGCATGCTGTGGTGCATCGGGCTAGCTTTTATTGTGCAGAATCTTTTTTACCGATGAAAGCCAGTTTATTGATGTGAAATGGAAGTGTGACAGTGTGTTGCGGCTTTAGCTAACGAAAGGGTACGAATTCTCACATATTCATGTTGGGTATCTCATCACGATGGAGAAGGCGCCCGAGCCTAGACCTTGCACATCAGGTGGTGGCATGTACAAGGGTACCACCAGCAGAAGCAAATAGTTCCTATAAATGTGATGTTGTTGGAAGCAATAACTTTTCTCTACGTCACTGGATGATAATCTCAACCCAAACAGCTCTATGGGCATGTTTGAAAGCCATGATAAACCATTATATTCCAGGAAATATATATCCATACATGGCAACCAACAGGGAGAAAGGGATAGAGGAGAAATAATTTAGCCGTTCAGGACAGGACTCTGATCTACGATCGCCCCAATTTATGCTTCACATTGCTCCGCTGCTTTCCCCTTCCAATGTTTCATGAAATGAATTATCCCGATATCCAAACAAATCTCCATCTTCAGCGGTGCCTCCAACAGTAATCGACCGAAACAATGTGCATACAAACCACAGGCTTTGATAGGTAAATCAACCGTTTACATTTTTTTGTAGTTTTAAATCTGGCCTAATTGTCTAAAAAATTCTATTCTTTTGCATTTTTTTCAATTTTGGCATATAATTTAATTTTTTAATTGGGTATGTATATTTTGTAATTTATTACAATGTTAGTCTATCATCAACCGTTATCTAACTGTGTAGTTAACATACCAATATGAAAATAGCGTGGAAAATAATAAAATAAGATGGAAATGACATGAAATAAATCAAATTAAATATGTTGGGTATAAAATACTTCTAGCCGAAGTTTGTAAAAGGCCAATCCTTTCAGGGGATTTTCGGCTTCCGACCTGGTGCGACGTCTTTCTGAACTTCCTCGACGGTCCGAGCTTTCATAACGCTCTTCCGGACTTTTCCAATGACAAACTCCTTCAGTCGTCCACCGGACTGCTCCGAGTGCCCTCCGGGCTCCACTATCAGCCGACCCTCGCAGCGATCGACTGGTCTCCAAATCTCTTCAGATTTCTTCCAACCACGATTGACTCTAATCCGAGCTTCTTCCGGACTTCGTCGACGGTCGAACTTCCCCAATACCAGATTCCTACAGTGACCGAACTCCATCTACGTTCTACGGCGGCCGACCGCCTTCCGGATTTCGTCCGAGCTCCTGAGAGAACCAGATTTCTGCCCCGAACTCTTATTGCAGGTGGGCTTCGTCCGAACTTCTACAACGAACAGGCTCCGCTAGCAGGAGCTCTATTCTGAGCTACTACTACAAGAGCTCTACTCCGAGCTACTACTACAAGAAGTCTACTTCGAACTTCTACTACAAGCGGTCCACTCCGAACTTCTACTACAAGTGATCTGCCTCGAGCTCCTACCGCAAGCGGTCTACTCCGAACTCCTACCGCAAGCGGTCTACTTCGAACTACTACTGCGAGCGGCTCACGCCGGATCTCTACTACAAGCGGTCCACTCTGAACTTCTACTACAAGTGATCTGCTTCGAGCTCCTACCGCAAGCGGTCTACTCCGAACTCCTACCGCAAGCGGTCTACTTCGAACTACTACTGCGAGCGGCTCACGTCGGATCTCTACTGTAAACGAATTCCATCCGAGCTTCTACTATAAACAAATTTCTTCCGGACTTCTGTTACAGGCGGACTTCAGCCGAACTTCTTC
>KE504801.1:741997-753065 GCA_000441515.1 Elaeis oleifera | reverse complement strand
GCAGGCCCACCTACTTCCCTTTCCCCTCCTTTCCGACCCCTGGCACTCCCTCGGGATGGGCCTCCGAAACGGAAACCTCGGTGGAGAACTCCTCGAAAAGACTCGGAGAACTGAAGGCTCGGCGTCAAAAGGGACGTCAGCAGCCAGGACAGTCTGGGCAGATATGGCTGAGCTCGCCTCTCCCACTCTGACCTTCTTCGCCGGCCTAATGGTCGCGGCGCCTTTTCTCTTGTGGGCCTTGAGGCCCCTGGCCAGCATTCGTATGGCTTCTGCGTCCATGCCTGCAACAAAGAGACAAGGGAGAGAGGTCAAAAAAAAAGAAAGAGAGAAGAAGAAGAAGAAAGTCCCAAAAATAAGGAAAAACCGCAGATAAACTCTCGGAAGCTAAACAGACGGAGCAAGAAGAAGAAGGAACGACGAAATGACGAGAGAGTAAAGAAGTTTCGGGACCAATCTGGATTGGCCCGAGGAATACAGGAAGGCAGCAAAGACGGTGGAAGTTGACTCGAAGAACACCTAAGACCGAAAAGGACAATGGAGAGGAGCGGAGCCCTCAGGAAGAAGAAAGGCACCAACTGGACTATCAGGCAAAGTGAAATCTATAGAGAAAAGGAGTGGGTTTAAATAGGCAACAGGGCTCGGCGCAATAATGGTAGCGGATATCCCCAGGCCAACCCATATTCGCCACATGTCCCGCTCACCACGGCAAGCGGCTGACCGTTGACGGGACCATTATTATGCAGTGCCTAGGACGACGCTCCCATGCAAGTTCCGAAAAGTCTCTTCGGATCGTCTCGATTTGAAAAGACTCCGATATTCGTGCATTGAATGCCAAAATATCTGAAGGCAGTTGCGCACAGGAAGCAAGGGAACAACTTCGGCTGTGGAAATCTCTGCGTACTTCCTTCATTCGGACTCCGAACTCGGAAGTAGGGGGATTGATGTTGGGTATAAAATATCCCCAGCCGAAGTTTGTAAAAGGCCGGCCCTTCCAGGAGATTTTCGGCTTCCGACCTGGTGCGACGTCTTTCTGAACTTCTCCGACGGTCCGAGCTTTCATAACGCTCTTCCGAACTTCTCCAATGACAAACTCCTTCAGTCGTCCACCGGACTGCTCCGAGTGCCCTCCGGGCTCCACTATCAGCCGACCTCTCGCAGCGATCGACTGATCTCCAAATCTCTTCAGATTTCTTCCAACCATGATTGACTCTAATTCGAGCTTCCTCCGGACTTCATCGACGGCCGAACTTCTCCAATACCAGATTCCTACAGCGATCGAACTCCATCTACATTTCTACGGCGGCCGACCGCCTTCCGGATTTCGCCCGAGCTCCTGAGAGAGCCAGATTTCTGCCCCGAACTCTTATTGCAGGTGGGCTTCGTCCGAACTTCTACAATGAACAGGCTCCGCTAGCAGGAGCTCTATTCCGAGCTACTACTACAAGAGCTCTATTCCGAGCTACTACTACAAGAGCTCTACTCCGAGCTACTACTACAAGAAGTCTACTCTGAACTTCTACTACAAGCGGTCCACTCTGAACTTCTACTACAAGTGATCTGCCTCGAGCTCCTACCGCAAGCGGTCTACTCCGAACTCCTACCGCAAGCGATCTACTTCGAACTACTACTGCGAGCGGCTCACGCCGGATCTCTACTACAAGCGGTCCACTCTGAACTTCTACTACAAGTGATCTGCTTCGAGCTCCTACCGCAAGCGATCTACTCCGAACTCCTACTGCAAGCGATCTACTTCGAACTACTGCTGCGAGCGGCTCACGCCGGATCTCTACTATAAGCGAATTCCATCTGAGCTTCTACTATAACAATTTTTTCGGACTTCTGTTACAGACGGACTCCAGCCGAACTTCTTCAATAAACGATCCTCATCTGGACTTCTACAAGAACTGGACTCTGCCTGAACCTCCATTGCAGATGGGTTCCGGACGAACTTCTACAACAGACGGGCTCCAGCAGCTAGATCTCTACAACGGTCAACCGTCTCCGGCGCCTGCCATGTCCCCCCCAGCCATCAATTTCCGATAGTGTCCGCCGAACTTCAACAACGCCAATCCTCCAGACTCCTCCAGCGGATGAACCCCTACAGCGCCATCCGAAGTCCACTGTCGGTCAACCCTCTGCCAGATTCCTAATGAAATCGAGCTTCGCCAACAGAAAATCTCCGTCCGAGCTTCTACAGCAGATGATTTTCGCCTACAGTGTCAGCACCCAAGGCACCCGGCAACGGTGGACGCGTCAGCAACCTCGAAATATCCGAGCTCCTCTCAGACGGAGAGCTGCCCCACTCCTTCAGACGCCCCTACCGAGCTTCAGCCGGCAGGCCCGAACTCTCTGGCAAGCCACGATGATGACCACAACTCTACTCCACTTCCTGTAACGGATCCCATGCGGTTCCGCAACTCTCTGGCAAGTCACGACAACGAACATCACTCCACTCTCCATAACAGATTCCACGTGGCTCTGAACGGCCTCTGACGCCACTACTCTCCGTAACAAACTCCGCGTGGCCCCGAACGGCCCACTACCAGACGGTTACAGACATCGCTGTCAATCAGTTACGCTCTCCACCTATAAAAGGGACCCCCAGATACGTTCTTCTCTAAGCTAAAAACTCTATCTCAAAACTCTGCTAAAATTTTCATTCGAGCACTCCATTTCTGTTAAGGTAGAGAACTAACTTGAGCGTCGGAGGGTCTTGCCGGAGCAACCCCAACTCCGATTTAGACTTCTTTTGCAGGTCCCGGCGGCGACCGCGGCTCCCTCGACTCCAGCTTCTCCGACGTCGGTGGAATTTTGCACCAACAAAATGGAAATAAAGGCTTATCTGTCATTTTTCTCCTATTCAAACCCTCCCATCTTCTCAGTCCCTCCGATTCTCTCTACCTCCACCTCTCCCCTTCCTTCAAATCCCTTGCCATCTCCACCTCCCTAATCTCTCCCATACTGCCATCTCCCACCCTCCTCTTGGACTGCACCTGCACCCTCTCTTCATCCCGTGCATTTAGTGTCACACCAAGTCCTATGAAAAATCTTGCAAGTTAATAGTTATAGTGAAATACCATATTGATGCATATGTGAAACAAAGAAAAACAATATACTAAGAAAGATAAAAGGATGCTGATGGTTGAATACCTTGAGAAGTGCAAGGTATTTGATGAAATGCCGGAGAGAGAAGAGTGTGAGGGGATAATGAGGCAAACATGGTTGTAGGTTGGGGAGTAGGAGTGAAAGAAAAAAAGAAAGCATAGTGAGAATTGCCCCTTTTTGGTGCTAAGTGAAAACTAACCATGCATAACACTATTTACTCACATCAACTTACAATATGTCATAGCCTAATCATAACTTACAAATAACAGAATAAAAAAGACAAATTATTTGAAACAATTCAAACAACAAAGGCATGATATTGCTTTGCAGCCAAACATAGAAGGAAAACCACCTATAGAGAAAAGAGGAGCCAAAACTAATGAAAGGAATAGAGGGAAAATGCAAAATATACAAATATTTAAGAACTATTAAGCATCTCCATGTAGTACATTATAGACTCCTGCCTTTGAATCCTCATCTCCTAGTACAACCTCTCTACGAGCTTCTGTACTTTTTGATTAACAAATGATGAATCATTCTCTTCCTATGGCTCTAAAAGTTTGGATACTTTTGCCTAGCTTCATCAGCACATGATGACAATATCTTCCATTCATCTCCAATGCTTTCTTTAACAATAGACTCAGTGTCATTCCCACCACATAGAAAACATAAGAAATAGCTCTCTTCTTCAAGGAAGCATGAGGGTGGCAGACAAGAGGAGTGTTGAAAGGGGAGAACTTGTACTCTCCAATAAAGGCATAGTTGTAGTGTTTACAGAGTTTGAATCTTTTAAACATTTTGAAGAGCTTTTGGCTGATGGGTCTCTTCACTTAGGCCATTGAAGAGATGGAGAGGGCTATGAGGTCCCATGCCTCCCAAGAATGAGATTTCTTTTTTGGCCATTGCTTGCTCTTGACTCTATTTCCTTTCCTCTAGATTGCTGTTTTATTTCTTTCTTCTCTGCACTAAATGGCAAGGGATTTGAAGGAAGGAAAGTGGTGAAGATGAAGAGAGTTGGGAGGAAAGGGATTAAGAGGAGGAGAGGGGTTGGAATAGGAGGAAGATGACAGACAAATCTTATTTCAATTTAATTATTTTTTCATGTCATTTCCATCTTATTTTGTTATTTTCCATGTCATTTCTATGTCTACAGTTTAACAGCAAAGTTGGATGCCGGTTTGACAGGCAGGCAAACATTGTAATGAATTACAAAGTATACATACCCGAGTGAAAAATTTAAATGATATGCTAAAATAGAAAATGAAACAAAATGTAGGATTTTTTAAGCAATTAAGCCTTTGAACTTTTACCTGCTTATGGAATAGGGTAATATTGGAGAAGCAATTCTCTTTGTGATTGGAAGGTGGCATCTTGATTGAATGAGGATGTTGTAATCGTCATCAATGCCTCCTATGGTAACCAACCTGACATAATTTTGTTGAACACCTCAATAGAATTCAAGTCTGATATCAAGGCAGAGGTTTAACCTACTTGGGTCAAACCCTGGTGCATAGATCAACCATTCTAGTTCTCTACAGATAATTGTAAACATGATTCTCTGTATAACAGATTTTAATTTACAGATTTTGTGTAAAGAAGAGAAGACCTGTTCTCCATAGAAAATTCCTGAACTTTTGTAACTTAATAGAAAAATAGGTTTAATGGAAGGCAACTAAAACAACAATTTTTGTAGAACGTATTCATTGTAAGCTTTTCCTAAATCTGCTTTAGTAAAAACCTGTCAATCAAATAGCCCAGAGTGTTCTACTCACTTAAACATTGGTGTAAGGTTTGACAAGGAAAGACATTTTTGACTTTGAGAATAGATATGTGCCATTTTACATTTTAGCTTTTATGCATGTGATTCTTTGGCCATGAGCTTGAAACATTGTTGATATCTTCCATCGGTACTTCTCTTTATTTATTAATTTTTCGAAAGGAAGTCTTCCATCAGTATATGAAGTAATGCAACATGGAGGTCATTCCTACCAATTTAATTAGTAGAATCTGAAAAACACCAGGAAATTGTTTTGAGGTTGGAAGGTTGGTTCCAGATTTACCTGTCCAAGGAGTGTTGTCATCGAACAAACCAGCAACCATTGACATATCAACATATATCAAGTTTGTCTGGTGGATTACCAGGATAAACCATCCGTTTAATATCCAACACACTAATTTACTATATTCTACAAGCATCAGACAGGCCAGACACCATGGTTCCTTGATTTGCTTGATATCCATGCATGTCCACAAGCAGATTATCAAGATGGTACATGCACACAATTAGGTGGACATATTATATCCCTCATTTTCTAGTAGAATGAAGAAGTGAACAGAACTGGTACTGCACAAGCAACCATCTGGAGGCAATGGCTAACTACTAGGCATGCAGTTTAAAGTTACAATTACATGAAATTACATTCAGTCCATGTATATCTTAACAAATAAACAGAACAACTTAATGCCACTTTTCATACCCATGTTGCAGATAGCCAAATACTGAGGTTTATCATCCAAGGTCAAGGAGGAGAACCAGAGCTAGATGTAAGCATTGAAAGGTTCTTTTCATTCAAACACACAAAATCTAAAACATTATTGAAATAATAATAAAAAAAGAAATGTAGAATGAAAATGCACCTCAAGCATGGAGCTCTTAACCATCACAGGCATAAAAGAGCTGGCAACAGTTTTAAGTTCTGCATCCAACTTCATCGATCACCCCTTTGCTTGATCCAAATCCAAGGTTTCAGCTTGAGGTGCTGTGGACATATGGCTTGTGGAACCATTCTCAGCAGCAGGAGGAACACCCCATTTACCTTCAGATTCCAGAACTGATTCAGTTCTGATGGATGTGCAGCAATCACAAGTGGATATATGTTTAAGCTGAAACAGGAACGTAAAAACGCGCCCAATGGTAGTTGGTCATGGCATCTTGCAAGTGCCTTCATAGCTCATGCCTCACATGTTTGCAATTGTCTAGTACAGGTTTTGTATAAAGGTTGCAAAAGCATGTTCAACTACAAAATTACAAGAAGCATTTGTAGCGTGGGTTGGACATAATTCTGACCTAACAAAACAAGGCATGCATGCATTGTAAGTTGCTTTACAACAAAGGACAAATTTCAATCACCAAAATCAATGAAACAAAGCCCCTGAAAAGTAAATGACCAAATCAATGTGTTATGTGAAAAATGATACAACTTACTTACTGCATTAATACATAGATGCTGATCAAATGGTTAATTGACCAGTTGTGATTTCAAAAACATTGCAAAGCTATCATGCAACTGGTTTGTCTGATAACCAATCACAATGTCAGCATAATTAAGCAGATAGCATCCATGTATGCAGAAGAGAAAAGCAGCTGGACTAATCTGACTCTAACAAACCCCTGGTTTACAACAACTTGGACTCTTACAAATATAAAGAGAAAATAATCCCTTGAAATCCCACTAACAGCCAACCTATTTGACTCCTACTAGGTCTCGCAATAATAAAATAGATAAATCAGACCTGAACAATTTTTAAACCATATAAAATAGAAAAGCTTGATTGTTGGACTTTTATTGACTACTCTATGGACCTAAAGGATGCTCTCTTGCTGACTGTATAATATGAACTCTAATAAAGTCAGAACCCTTTAGTTTGTTAATACAAATTATCAGGTTCAATTGATTGAGTGTCATAAGATCATATCATTGCAGGCTAAGGTTCAAATGCAATTTTCAGTCCAATATTGTCAAATTCTGGGACTAACAAATAGAAGTAAGAAAGGGATGGCATAATCAAATCACATGTTTGCTGGGTGTATGTTAGCAAATGCAAATGCTGCATAGCGACCTGAATATGAATAACCAGCATGCCTGTAGGGATAAAAATGGAGTACAGAAACAATAGAGCAAGGTGATGTGTTTAATCAGATATGCAACATGAAAGATTGTGTGTGACAACTTACGGGGAAATTACACCTCTAACATTAGGAGATTTAGCCAGGCCAGTTACTCTGAGCCACCCATCAAGTTCCTCTTCCAGTTTGTTGGCTGTCAAGATTTCCTGAAGGCACTCTTAGAAAATCTTTTATAACAACAGGAAACACTCCAATATAAGCATGGGAATTCTTTTCTCTGAAAGTTGCAGTATAATCAAACACTGGTTAAATGGAAATAATGTGTATAAAAGGCATTCGAAAACTAGGAAGAACAAGAGTAGGAGAACTATCAGATGAGGAATCCAAAAGTCCTTGATAGCGCCTTTACCAGATAGTATTGAAAGCTTTTCAAGATTCAGAATTTAAATCATTGCCTTAACTAAGATTCAGAATTAACAGAACAAATTTAACCACCCATGCAATTAAATAATTCTAGATATCGGCAGTAAATTCATACTTTGCATTTTTTTGGTGGTCTGCGACATATATGTGTTCCAACATGTCATTCTCTACTCAATGGAAAAGTAAATAGCACATTCGTTACTACATCTTATTCCAGTTTACATACTTGCAGTGGTATTCCTTCTTTTTTTATTTGTGTGTTCCTTGTTCTTCGTTTTGAAGATCACAGCACAATGCTCAGCCCATTTCCTAGGAATTTCTCCGAAGCCAAAACTCATTAATTTCAGCATAAGGTTGTCTTTTTTTTGCCTTTTTTGATGGAACGGAAAGCAAAGAAGCCACCCAGATATTATTAAGGGCAGCCCAAGGTTGTTAGAACATGTTTTGCTATGCAAATGTTAAAACCTGATCGATGATCACTAGTTGAGTTACCTCAAAAGTCAAAACATTTCACAGCAGTCTGCAATGTCTTCCTTAATCTCCAATTTGAACATTCTGCCATAGGCTAATTATTTTGATTACCTCTTCACTGCTTGGATCTTAATCAGTAATTGCATACTGATACAACTAGAATTTCCACACCATCGGTAATGCAGTTTCTATCATATAAACTTACACTTCATAGTTCATCCTATTGGCATTTTATGTTCAAAATTCAAACAACACTCTATAAGTTCATCTCCACTCTAATTTTCCATTTTCAACTTGACTACAAACTTCCTATCAATCTATTCATTAATATAACGTGTTGAAGTGTCATTTGTACCATTAAGAACATATCATTCTAGTGCCTTACCAGCACATAGCCATGTTGGCTACTTGCCACTTCTTGGCACACCACAGCACCATATAAATGTCACTGCAGTGTCAAGGCAGCATGAGACCAGCAAACAGTATTTCATCATTGTTAAGCAGAGAGATAGCAAGTATATGATACACCGCCATCAAATTGAATAAAAGCTCCGATTCCATTTACTACTTCAAGAATAATCCATTCGTATGCACAATCATATTCTTCAATGGCACTTTCCCATCAAATCAATCCTCCATGTATTCAAGTACCGATACATGCTACAATTCTGCACCAATGAACACTACAATAGTCGCAACTCCAAACTAATCTTCAACAATATCATGCAACACTTCAATGGACGTTCTTTTGGAAAACCTAGTGCTTTGGCTCAATGGAGTCATAACCTCATTCCACATTAAAGCAAACACGAAAGTTCATATTCCTTGATGATAATTTCTATTCTCTTTCTGAAAAAGAAATCAAGTTGAATATACTTTATGTTAGATCCAGTCATCGTAAATGCACAAGAAAAGACTATGCGCAAACCTCATCCACATCCTTTTCCCACTAAACGTTCATTAAGAGACAAATCTAAAATAGGCACCAACAACAATTCACTATAATAAATAGACTGTTCAACACAATCCGAATCTCATCTATATAAAAAACCATCACGGCTGGAAAGCTAAACTGATCCATGAACTTATAAATGATGTCTAAACAGTTGCAGAAACGACCAGCTGCCCCCATCCATTAGATTCTGATTCAGCACACCAAGCAATGCAATCCATTCCCGATAAATCCTCCACTAACCATTTAAACTCTAATATAACCAATAACCACCGACATCCATAGAATTCCTTCAGAACAAATGGAAGCAAACCCGAGGAAAACTGTTCTCTCAGATTAATACTGCAAAAACCTCCGTGAAAAGACCCAAAAGAAC
This sequence comes from Elaeis oleifera, assembly GCA_000441515.1. NCBI lineage: Eukaryota > Viridiplantae > Streptophyta > Magnoliopsida > Arecales > Arecaceae > Elaeis > Elaeis oleifera. Next base: position 743,891 of record KE504801.1, on the reverse strand, counting down.
AGGAGAGTTCGAATTCACCGTTGCTGGTGGACCAGGATCCGGCATGAGCCCCCCTTCTGACCATCTCCATCCCGAATTCTGTCAACAGCGACCGAAAGGGAAAGCGACAAAAGAGAGGGGGAATGAACCACGCCCTAGTTTCTCTGTGGAAGGATTCAGATATGGAAACAAGAGAGATCGGTCCTTTTCGTACGGGAGCCGGAGCGGATGCAGCAAAAAAAAAGCGGTGAAGGTGGGACACGATAAGGAGTGTTCACGATCAGCAGCAACAACTTATCGTGGAGCGGATCCCGTGTAGCTAAGCTTGCATTACTATATCTTGAATTTCTCTCGGACGCGCCACATCTGTCTTGATCTAAGGCTGAGAACTTCGAGAAATGTGTCGATCGCGAGAAACACTGTGCGTTAGGATGCGTTTGAAGCGGCCTTTTTGTTACGAGAATTAGAGGAATTTTTTTGACCATCACGTCAGGTGGAGGAAAAAAAGCATCATTTTATTAAATTATATAATACAGTACAGCTAATAAAAATAATATTTAATATAATTTTTTTCACATTTTGTTGTTTGCCATAAAATTATCACGTCCTATTAATTTTATGATATCATAAAAATTATCTATAAAATACAATATGATATTATAATATTATTATAATATTTTTTAATTTTATAATATCTTAATAATTATTTTTAAGATGCAACAGGATGCCATAATATTATTATGGCATCCTATTAATTTGATGATATTTTGATAATTATTTATAAAATATAATATATTATCATAGGATTGTAATAGAATGTTATAATATTATTATGACGTCCTGTTAGTTTTTATTATATTTGATAATTATTTATAAAAAATATTAAAATTAAAATAAAATATTATAATATTATTATAATATCTTATTAATTTTTATAACATCGCGATAATTGTCTATAATGCAATAGGATGTTATAATATTATTATGATATTAGTTTTATGACATCTTGACAACTGCCTGTACGATGCAACAAGATGTTATAAAATTACAACAGAATGTCATAATATTATTATGATATCTTACTAATTTTATGATATCTTTATAATTATATATAAAATATAATAAAATAAAATTTTATAAATTTTTATAATATTTCGATAATTATGTATGTAATGTAATAAAATGATGCAATAGGATATCGTACTATTATTATGACATCATATTATTATCTACGATGTCCTGGTTGAGCAAAATAAATAAAAGAATGAGCGGATATTTGATTAAAAAATTTAAAAAATTATATTAAATATTATTTTTATTAATTATATTATGCGGTCTATTCCACTGATGCGGTGTATTTTTTTCCATCGAGGACTGCGTACAAAAATTTCTCATGAGGATTAATGGTGATCCTGGGTTGAAGCACGCGCGTAGGCTAGGGCCCGTTTGACGAGTGGGCTGAGTGGTGGCTCATTTCACTAAACACACTGAAGTAGTTTCGTGCCCTTTTGTTTAGCCTTCATTGGCCCTGGGACTGAAGGCCTGGGGAATTCAGTTCAGCTAAAACGTCAAACAAATGGCTTAAGTGGATTCTTCCAGGTCCGAACTGAGCTTGGATGCTCAATTACAAGCACCGAACAGACCTTACATGATGAGTATTGTTGGGATATACCGACTATCCCCGACGCCGATCGCGTGCCGACTCCCCAGTGGGTCCCGACACCGACTCCGCCAACCGAAACGGGCGTGACAACGGCGACTGCCGATGAGGCTCGGTCTGGGCATGTCGGTCTGACCGGTCAGCGCCGACTCTGACTGCCCTGAAGCCGACTCCATCCCGGTGCGACGACACCGACTCCCAGTCGGGCTAGACGACTAACGTCCGACTCCTGCAGGCTTCCCAGGCGCCGACTGT
>KE504801.1:714352-741977 GCA_000441515.1 Elaeis oleifera | reverse complement strand
CCTGGAGAATTCATCCTGCCAAGGACGCCAATTAATTCCTAGGACCTGCCAGCCGCCAACGACAGGGCAACCCCGGCGATGTGACAGCCTAGGCGACTTGACAACTCCACAGTTATCAACATCACTGACGGCGGAACCATACCACCTCCAACTATAAAAGGGGTAAGACAATAGTGACAGAAAGGGCCAAGCAAGGCTGGGTAAGCTCCCTGAAGCCCTCTCGAGTGCTCTTGAGCCCTCTGGTTCTCTCCTTTACACTGTTGCCCATTCTCCTCCCTGATTTGACCGTCGGAGGGTCCCCGCCGGAGCTGCCTCCGGTCCGTGAGGACTTTCCCGTGCAGGCGCGACGAGGAGATTGGCCGCAACAAGTATTTTATTGTTTGTAGAAAAATGGTGGGCGCACCTCAAATGAGAAAAGCTGTGAGTCGAACATTTGAGAAATATTATTAGATATTTTTTTTTGGGTAACCAAATACTAAGAATTTAGATTTTAAATCTTCCTCAGCTGAAGAGATGCATACACTAAACTAAATATAGTTTGCAAACTTGCATTCCATTTTCAGGAAAGGCCCAAAGGAATGGCAATTGGTGTTTATGACTGACAATGGAATGGGCTACCTTGTCATGCCCAAGCAAAGCAATGGGATATGATTCTCATGTCTCATTTTTACTTTTCACATCCATTATTTATTAGATAAATTATACTTTTGATCCTTCAAATTTTATAATTATTTTTAAATGAGTCCAGTAGTTTAAAAACCTCTAATTAAGTTCCACATTTTTTTGAGTATGGTTTTATCACATTTTCTATTCGAAATTGTAAGTTAGGAGTCATAGCAACCACCACATATTTATAGAAAACTCTCTTCATAAATATACAAATATTTTTTGCAATATCATAAACAACAGTAGAACAAATAATCAATAAATTAAAGTTTAATTTAATTTTAAAAATTAAATCAAATATCTTACAAATAATATTTTTAGTTTATTTATTTTAAATAAATCATAATCTAAAATAAAATATCATATTCTACTTCTAACTTGCTCTTCTATATTGAATCTCCAAGTCAAGCCAGTCCTTTAAATTTATAAACACAGTAACATATAGATAATGAGCTAGACAGTGCAACAAGCAATATATACTTTAGTTAAATAAATTAAATGATAATAATATATTAAAAATAAGCATGTAAGGTATATCATTTCAAAATGTGTAATGTTAATCAAAATAAGATCCATACGAATTCATTTTTATTCATAAATCGATTTCTTTCAAAATATCATATCTATTTTGACAACCATGAAATAAATCAAAGCATCACTATATAACCTCCAATGATAGTGTATCAAAATACCAGTATATAGGGTTGGAAATAGGCCGAGCCAGGCTAGGCTACACCGCTGTCCGAGTGTGGTCTGAATATTTTTGGGCTTCAAGCTGGCTTAGGATCGAAATTTTTAAATTCATGTCCAAGCCTGACCCAAATCTAATTAGGCATGCCCGAATTACTTATTTGCACCAAATATTGGGCTAATCCAAATATTTTTAGATGCTTTTCACCATCGTATCACCTTCCTACTTTTGGTCCGCATAGAGTCAAAGAGGTCGCGGGCGGCATAGAGCTCGCCAGTGCAGCAAAGGCCATCGAGGAGGGTGTTGTAGGTGATGAGATTGGGCTGGTAGCCATGGCAGGGCATCTCACGGAAGAGGTGGAAGGTCTCAGCAGGCATGGAGTTCAGGCAGAGATAGCAGATGAGGTATTGAAGGTACAGGCATCGGGGCGAACTGCAGGGTGGCACAGAGCATTTCGTCAGATAGGAAACTGGTGGCACTGGTGTGGCTACAATGGAGGAGGATGGCAAGGAGGGAGTTGAAGGAGAACATGGAGGAGGGAGGAGGCGGAAGAGGGAAATGGCAAAGCGGAGGCGGCCAGCATGGGTGAGGGAGCGAAGAAGGGTGTCGAGGGAGTGGTCGGGGAGGGAGGAGAGGGGAAGGGAGAGGGTGAAGTGGCAGACGGGACGTGAGTCATGGGAGTGGAGAAGGTGGAGGGTCTTGGCGGCGAGGCAGCGGTCAAAGAGAAGGGAGGGAGGAGGGGTTGGGCCCAGCAAAAGTACTAATGGAGGGTGGCGGTGGGGGTGCGGACAAGGCCGAGAATGCGGAGGGGGATAGAGGGGTGAGGTGGGGATGAGGCCGAAGAGGTTGGAGTTAAGGGGCCATGGGAATTGATGAGAGATAGGAAGAGAGATTTTAAAGCTCTTTGAGAAGTAATTAGATAACTGGCTAACTAATCAGATCAGGCTCGACTTATTAATCAAACTAAATCCACTTAAGATTGGACTTGATCGGATTATTGATTAGACTATTCATGAGATTTTTTTTGGCTACTAATCGGATTTGAATTCAAGCTCGAGCCTAGACCGGGCCAAAGGTATGCTCGAGTCCGATCTGAAAGACCAACGGGCCCTATATTTAGGCCCAAGCCCTGCCTGAATTGTTATGGGCCTAGCCCAAAGCTTGGCCTGATGGGCCAAGAGCCAGCTCAAGTCCGACTCCAATCCTACCAGCATATAACTTTCACTGGTAAGTTATCAAATTACTAGTGCATAATCCCTACTGATAGGATATCAATGCAGTAGCATACAATCCTCACTAGCAGAGTATCAAAATACTAGCACACAATCCTCACTAACAGAATATCAAAATATTAGTACATAACCTCCACTGGCAGAATATTGAAATACCAACATTTAACCCTCACTGGCAGAGTTAGATATATAGTCAGATTGTAAATCAAAATCCATCTTAAATCAAATATTTTTCATCTTCCAATTCAAAAAGTTCATAAACCATGTAACATTGAAATCAATTGATATAATCTATAACAATTTCAAAACATTCGATCATAAATCATTTAACATACTGAAAAAGGGCATATTCGACAATCCAAAATATCATACATCAAATTTATAAATTATGAATAATTTAATATAAAAAATATTTTATAATTCATTGATAAATCTAGAAAAATAGAAGCATTATTTATCTTGCAAGCAAAACTAACCAACTAATTAAATTAGTTTTGGGAATCTATCTCAGAACTCATCACCACTACATCGAAAACTTGTATATCTTATTATATAAAAGTATAGACCCTTTCTTGGATCTGGGGTTTCAAACTTCTATCCTTATTATGTTTAGTTATTAGGGTAAGTTGACTCTCGGTTCTTTGTGGATATTCAGCTATTTTACGGTCTTTTTGACTATAATCAAAAATATGCATCAACATTCCAAGGACAATCCTTTTCCCTATGAGCTTTGCTACATGTAAAATGCTTGATGCTATCAATGAATTCAGAATTATTACTTACTGGTCTCTTATTTAAACTCTCGATAGTTTTACTATTTATCCTTGATATTCATTTGACTTATTTTCCTTCTTTTGATTTTTTTATCTTTCTGCATGTTTTTCATTGACTTTTCTTTCAATTACCAATGCTTTATTCACCATATTTACATAAATGGTTAATCCATATGGCACAACTTATTTTCTAATTTCTATCCTCAATTCCATCTCAAATTTATGCATCCCATCATGTTTATCCTTCACCAACCATGAGATAAACTTGGCAAACTTTATAAATTTAATTTCATATTCTGTAATCGTCATATTTCTTTATTTCAGATAAATAATTTTATTTTTTTAGTCCTTACACTTTGGTTATAAAATGCCCTTCAAAATTTTTTCTAGATGATTTGTTCCCCATCTTATTCATATTTATGTTGTAGCCTCTCCCACCAATTGAATGCCTTATCCTGCAACATGTATGATGCATACAAGATATTTTTATCATCACAGCATGTCATAACAACAAATATTTCTTCTATCTTCATAAGCCAATTCTCAGCTTCCAAAAGTTCTATAGTCCCCTTGAAAGCCAGTGAAAATAACTTCTTAAATTTTGTAACATTACTTCATTACTTTGGCTGCTCTCCACATTCTTGTAGTGACAGCATTTGTTGTTCACTTGCCATTATTGTGGTAACTATTGCTGCAACTATTGTTATAATTACACTAATCTTATTCATATCTGCATTATATAGGCCATGCTTAGTTCTTGTTGCTCCACTGGATGTTTCTAGTAAGATCAATAACTCCTTTTGTTGAAAGGTGCCATCGACTTGTTGAGGAATACCACCATCCTATTCGTTAAATGTCACTCTAGCAACACCTTGAGCAGCTCTTTTCTATCCAACATGGAGCCATCTTAATCTTACATGAACAATGAGCTTATCGAAATTCTTTTTCAAAAGTTAATATCCAAAATCATATTTTTGTCAAACTTTAAGCATGATTATTTGAAATAAAATCTTAAATTTTGAAATCCTTATAGGGTTGGCTAAATGATTATGACTGACATTCTGATCAGTCCAATCAAAATTAGTACTATCAAAATGGGCTGGCCCAGCCCGGCCTAGCCCAGCCCATAAGGGCTTAAAATTTGATGGGCCGGTCCGGGCTAGGCCCAGCCAAAAAATGAGACATAATATAGCTGGTCCAACCAAACCCTTTAAGGACCGTGGGCCGGACCGGGCCAGCCCATAGGCCTTGAACCTCAAATGACTGAAGAGTGAAGAGTAATAAAAAAAGAGGCAAAGAGCCCGAGAGGGGGAGAGCCTCGAGCGATCGAGCCTAGAGAGTAGAGAGGGACCGAGAGAGCCTGAGGGAGGCTGAAGGCGGTGCGGATCTGACTCAGAGAGTGGAGAGACCGAGAAAGCCCGAGAAGGAGAAGGAGCCACAGTCGGATTTGACTCGAAGGTGGCGGCACCTCGAGCGATCGAGCCTGGAGAGTGGAGAGAGATCGAGAGAGTCCAAGGGGAGGCAACGTGGATCTGAATCAGAGAGTGAAGAGACCGAGAGAGCCCGAGGAGGAAAGGAGCCATGGCTGGATTTGACTCGAAGGTGGCGGTGCCGACAAGGAGGAGAGGGAGGGGGTTTGCCCAAAGGTTGAATGGAGGGGCATCCATCGGCGGAAGGGAGGAACGACTCGGAGGAGAAGGAAGGGGATCGCTTGGAGGTTAGATGGAGGGCATTCCTCGGTAGAAGGGAGGAGGGGCTAGCGTATCTTGATTCGTAATCGGACTCGAAGGTTAGAGGCGGCGGTACTGGCGATGAGGAGGGGAGGAGGGGGATCTGTAAAGCTGGGAGACGAAAGAGAGAGGAACCGACAGAGACGGTCGTCCTGCTGGTCTGCAGCAGCGGCCGGCAATGTGGGGCAACAGGGCTCAGGTGCCAAGGATTAAAAAGCAAATAAGATTTTTTAATTTTTTTTAAAAGTCTTCATGGCCCATCCAGGCTAGCCCGATCCAACCCATATTAGCCCTTGGGCTGATGTGGGATGGGCCAAACAGGCCCGATTGTTATTTAGGCTATTCATCTGGCAGCCCAGCCCACCATAGCTACAGGGTTGGGCCGGCCGGCCCTGTGGGCCAAGCCCATTTTGATAGCCTTAATCAAAATAATTTAATTGGTCAACAACAAATCAAGGATTATATTAGGATGCTGTGATGCAATCGATAATAAAATCTCATAATGCTCGATCTGATTAACATGGAGGTTGGCAGCCGACAGTCAATAGTCAAGATCCTTTCATCAGGATCTATTAAGATATTAAAAGATCTTTCTAAAATCTAAATAATCTAGAAGAGAGACATAATCTAGAGAAAGACACTTTTAGAGAAAGAAAATAAAAGAGAGAGGAAGGTGAGAGGAAAAGAGAAGAGATAGAAACTCTTTTGTATTTTTTATTTTTTCTTTTTTTTCTTTTTTTTCTTCTTTTTTTTTTTATTTCTTCTTCCTCTGACATTTTAGTCGAAATAGGAGAGCATGTGCCCTCTCCTCCCATCTTAGAATAGGAAAGAGGAGCGAAAGAAGTGTGGGTGGTGGCTACCAATCAGAGAGGATGATGGTCGACCACCATCAGCAGCAGTCGATGGTAACAACAGCTGACGATGAAGAGATAAAACAAAGAAAAGAAATAAAAATAGGACTTTGCCTTTTAACCTATAAATCTCTTAATATCTGATGATTGGGCTTCACTATTAGGCACAAGCCAACACAGGAGGTTGATCAAGAACTCTGACGACATAGACTGGCGGTGGGAAAAGGCTGGAAAAAGATAAATAAGATTGAAAATTAGATCTAAAAAATAGAGATTTTCTTTGATGAATTTCTGGCGAAACCAGCAGCCGACGACAGTGCCTAAAGCTATAAGGAGATAGCAAAGAGAGAGAGGAAGGAAGGCCAAGGCCACCTTAGGCTCTGAGGAGCTCTCCAATCTCGATTTCAGCTGACTACGATGATAGCTTTTGGAAAGAAAACTGTGATGATTTTTTGGCTTGAGACCTTGATCCCTGGTGGAAAAAGTGGAAGCTTTTTTCTCTTTAAATAGAGCTGGAGGGAGGAGTCCAACTCCTCCCAGCATTTATCTTCATCTCCAATGCTTTAACATTTGTGCATCTGGGTTGGGGTGTCACAGGTTCAATATAGGCTCTGATTTTGACCAAATTTTGATACTAAAAAATTGCACGTGATATACATATGATTTTTCTTACTAGCACCAATGTTAACATATGGATGATAATGAGGCGTAATGATTAAAAATTTTATTTGATGACAAAGTATATGAGTAATGTTTGATACATAGATGATGATATAGCACCTAACACACATCACAATGAAATTTCTTGCTTGAAGTATCTATTCATCGAGTGTTATATCATAATGTATATATCACATCATCATCCATATGCTATGTCAGCGCTCATATGCCACATCGTCAAAATAAAATTTTAATCATTATGCCATGTTATTACTCATATGCTGATATTAATACCAACAATGAAAAGAACGTCACATGTGCATTATGTACAGCTTTCTAGCGCTAGAAATTGGCTAGAATCAGCCAAAAAATTACATTAGATCACATGTTAAATTGAGAGATCCAATTAGAAGTTTTTAAATTATAAATATTGTGTAAAAATATTTATGAAATTTGAAGGACTAAAGTATAATTTTTCTTTGTTTATTTAACATTGTGGCATTGTGCAAAGAGGATATGTTATGAGTGTAGGTGAAGGATGACTTTTAATTTAAAATCCTTTTGCACTGAATAACAGGGGGAGGAGGGGAGTCAAAGAAAGAGAGACAGAAACAAACACCGCACGATCATCTTATGAGCCATCTATATGCATTAATGTTTCTTTTTATCATCATTTTTGCTTAATGTGGGTGTCCACACGAGCATGCATGTGCTTGCAGAGAGAGAAGTCAGAGATGGTGGGTTCCATATGCAAGAAAAGGGTTGAGTCTCATATGTGTGACATGCTATGACATGTTATTTGAACACAAGCCTAGTGTACCTTACGCAGCGGCTTCGTTGAGTATGGACTTGGATTTCAATCCAACCAATTAGACTGAATAAACTACTCAACATTTTCGAAAGAACATGGACCTTGGATTATGATAGAGTTCATACATGATGAATTTAGCTCTATGTCAATCAAATAATTTAATAATCCAATAAGTCTTATGACAACATCCACACACTAATTGGACATGGTCTTTGTGTCCATCTAATAGATCCTCCTTTGAACTTCTAAAATTGGTCATCAGTCAGACTTTGCCCAATTGCCCCACTAAATTGGAATGATATTTCAAAATTCGAAATCAACTATATCTCTTCAAGTCAGTAAAATCAAGATTAGAAATTATACTGGTCTTCAGGCTTGGAGTGAACATCTTAGAATAATTTCCTACTATTTGCTGAACATTATTGCCAATTACATAAGATTTTGCCACATAAATAAAAAAGGACAAAAAGTGCGATATATTCACTGCTCAAGATGTACAAGTAACTATGTATATAATCATCATATTGATTCCTTTTTGTTAAATCATAAATATTTTAAAGATATTTATCAATAATTAGTGATCACGAATCATTGAGTAGCGTGCAAACATATAATCATGTAGAAGTTACTACATTATTATGTCAATGAGAACAAATAATCCACGACCTTTTTAAATGGCATATTATGGAGCAAGGTTATGTTTTTTTATGTTTGGGTAGAGGATGTTTGTCGTGTAACATTTTCTCTCAAAAAGATGTGATAGTTATTAGGAGTTTATAATTTCGTTTTACAGACAAGGGAATAAGGTGACAATTATATCTTACCTCCTATTATAGCTAGGGAGGATCTTTCCTTCATTTGCATAAGCGACAAAAACGGTGTTAATTGATGCCATATAAATTGAGGCACATTTTTGGATTCAACCACAGATATTTTTTACTTCTTTTAGGGTTTAATTTGGGGGTCAACAATATTTTTTGAAAGAAACTACTGGTACCAACCAAAGGTTAGTTTGCAAATTGATGTTGGGTTTGGTGGTTGGAAACTCTAGTCAAGATCAAAGCAGGAGACCGTGATCAAAGTTGGAGCATTCAAGTAGCATCACACTGATATTTCAATCTAAAATCACCCAACAACAAAATGCAATTTTAAGACATGGCAAGACAAAGATTGACTTGGGAAGGTGAAATTATTAATTCTTGTTTCAGTAAGAAACTTTGATGTAGGCGTTCACAAAAAGTGAGACCCTTGGAATGCTCAACTTCATGTTTTCTTCGTTTGTCACATGGGATAAAACTTTATCTTGATCAACACTATCTTCTCATTAGCAGATGGGTTATTTTGACCTTAATTATATTGATCGATACAAGAAAAAAATATTTAGCATGTGTCAACCTTGGTTAAATGTGCTTTACCAAAAAACAAAAACTTGGTTAAGGTGTGCAAGTTCAACCAATATTCTCTCTTGAGATTTCATTTTAGTATATTTGTTTAAAGGAATTTTGTAATTCTTATCTCACTGGAACTTCCAGACAAGGGAGCTTTTAGGCTATGAAAAGGGAAGAAAAAAAATCCATGGAAGGGATCACCCCAACTTGATCCAAAAGGAGAGAGATGATCTACATGAGCTGATAGGTCTATGCTTTTTGAGAGATGACCTGATAGGTATCTTTGACCCATTCCAGTTTGAGTTTTCCATTATTGACTGCCTCCAGATATCCCTAAACCCTTCCTAACCTGACAAAGACAAGATTAAATTCCAGGTCATTTGATACAACTACCAAAGACTTTTGTTAGTCAAAAAACCTATCAAAGTAAGCTGACATCTTGAAGCGATCGCACGACGAAGGATATCTAGATATGAAGAGGAAAATATTATTTTTATCACAATTAAATATGATATTTCACTTAAATAAAAATTTGCCATGCACACTTTTTTCATAATCATATAATTCACATGTGATTTTTTTGAAAAAATAATGAAAATATTTAATTGAATTTAAACTTAAAGTAACTATTCACTTAAGTTTCAAGTAAAAAATCTTTTCTATTTAAAACATAACTTAAAACAACTATCCAAATGAGATGAAATAATTCAATTACCCTTGCAGTTATAAAACAACACTATACTATTATAAAGTAATACTATATTATTATAAAATTATACTACATTATTATAAAGCAATACTGCATGTTGTAAAGTAATACTACAATAAAGGAATACTATACTATAATAATATAATACTATCTTATTGTAAAGGAATACTATACTAATATAATCCAATAAAGCAGTACTGTATTATTATAAAAGAATATTACACTGATATAATATAATACTATCTTATTATAAAGAATACTATACTAATATAATATAATAAACAACACTACATTATTATAAAGAAATACTACACTAATATAATGTAATACTACATAAAATTAATTTGGAGAGTTGCCCTTAAGTTAAAATAGCGCTGAAGATTTACTTCTAGTTCTTTATTTTTTATATATATTTTGTTATTTTTGTTTTGCACACAAATTCTTATTCCAAATATGTATTTGTATATGAGACAGAAGTTATACAAAAAACATAAAAGAAAAAAAAAATGTCAAGAAGTTGCATGGGCCTACTATTATTGGGTTGACAACTCAACAATCAATTGGTCCCCTATGTATCTCCTCCTAATTTCTGTTCGTGATATCAAGCCTTATGCCATGTGTCAAAGTGAGTTCTTGCATGCACGTAACCTTCGATTACTTCTACTTCATAAATATTGATTCCTGGATTTATTAGGACATGTACATTAAATAAAATAGGCACTCTAAATTTAAAAGAACAAAGACAAGAATAGTTGTTTTATCTCGTGGAAAGATGTGGAGCACCTTCCAATTAACGGACTGGATCTTCATATTATTGAATAATAAGTAAAGCTATCCACTTTATTTTTGTCTCGAGACATCCATGATCTACGAGTTTGACCAGGTGACCGAGGGTAAAGTTTGCCATCATCTCCTAGTTACGAACGGCCCCGGAATTTAATAGGTTCTGGCACGTGCTATTTATTTCCATGTTTGTTTAACGTCCTGGTCATCCTCAAGGGAAATTGTCACATGTCACCATCTATCATTTGAGCTGGCTGTTTACTAGCTTCTTGTCGACCAATAAATATTTGCCTTTTAATCAAAATTTATCAGAACATTCCGAATCCAGCCTTCTCTCTTGCCCTTGGCAGCGTTTAAATGTTGCTGTGCAAAAATAATAGGTCCAATCAAAACAAAGAGGAGTAAGGTTTCCGAGGCATGGTGCAGTTTATAAAACCTCATGCAAGGTTGTTCATTTGCCTCTTATTTTTTTATATCAACATAATAATATATCTATAAAAATTATATGCTACGTGATGCATATCATTTAGCTATTTATACTGTCAATTACAATCGTTCATTCTATTAATCTCATCTATCAAGTGTTTATCTTGATGTATTATTTAAAGTAACGATTGCGATAGATGGCATGCATTCTCCGTAATCTTATACATCAAGTATTTATCTTAATGTATCATCTAAAATATGAATGATTATAATTGATGGTATGTGTAGCTACATGATGCATGCGGTCTATTATATAATTTCTCTGCATCCAGCAGCAGTTGCGTATAAAACAATAGATGCCAGATGGATAGGCATACAAAGAAGGCTCTTAGCACGGTGCGTGGAACGTGCCCAAAGTATTCTCCAGCGTGTATTCCCTAGGGAAATAGTGAAAGGGACAGCGAAGCCCGTATTCTTTGCCTTCACTCATCCACAGCTCGAAGGTTCGGGCTGCTGATGTGTTATGTTCACGCCACCGCGGAAATCTTGGAGCCCAAGGAAAAAAGGGATTCCTTTTGGCCCCACGCGCGAATGAACGCAACGCGCCGGTGTGGACGGCTGCGGCTCGCCTGTGCGCCTCCCGTTGCCGTCCAAATCACCGAACGCCTTGATAAGAAAGGGAAATTAAGGAATTAACGGTTGGATTGCGTGTGGTCGTCTAGGGTTAGAGTGGGGATTTGGATTTAGACGACCGTCGCTAGATAAGGAAAGCGAGGGCGAAAGTACTTTTTGGAAATTTCTTGAGGGCTTCGATTTAATTTCCTCCGGAATTGGAAGGCGACGGGAGCTGGAGCTGTTCCATCGAGGAAGGGAAAGAACCCTCCTCCCAGATTAAGTTCCAGGAGGAATTTCTCATCTTCTCAAGGTTCTGGGAGGTGGAGCGAGGTTTCTCAATCGGGCGATCTGAGGAGGACTCGTGATTCAGATAAGTTTTCCTCTCTTGGCTGTTTCGATTGATTTCTGTCCGAAAGAGTGGTTTTTCGGGTGCAAGGTTTGGTTTGATAGGTGCGGAAGGGGGATTTGGGAAAACCCCGTCTCTTGATTTGGCCTATTCGTTTCGTTTGACGGATTTTTTTGAGGCGGTTTTGTGGCTTAGCAAGGGAAGGAGGGATCCTTGATGCGGGACTAGGGTTTTTTCTATCTCAGCTTGGGCAATTAAGGGAAAACCCGTCATCCCCATCAGGTCCCATTTGGCTGTGTTCAGAAGATTGCTTTTTTCCTTGTCGGTGGAATATATTGGGGAAAAGGTGTTTGGCTTGCTGATGTTGTATAATTAGGAATTATACCGCAGAACCCTTTCTTATTTTACAGAAACTGTTGTATCCAAGTTTTGTGTGGTCGATCAATCGATAGTGGTGGAAGCATACCAAAAAAGAAGAAAAAAAAAGAAAAAGAAAAGAAAAAAAGGTTTTGGTTGGAGCTTGAGCTAGGGTTTCGATTTTACTGGTGAATTAGAAATGGGTAAGCCTTCAGGAAAGAAGAAGAAGCAATCAGGAAGCAAAGCCAGTGACACAAACTCAAAACACAGCCGGTCTTCTGAGCACAGCCCAAAGGTCCTTGATGAGGACACGACCATCTTCATTGACATGGCTCAGGATATGAAAGAGGAGGGCAACAAGCTATTCCAAAGGAGGGACTATGAGGGGGCCATACTTAAGTATGAAAAGCCATTAAGCTGCTTCCCAAGAGCCACATAGATGTTGCCTACCTCTGCAGCAATATAGCTGCTTGTTATATGCAGATAAGCCCGGCAGAGTACCACCGAGCTATCAATGAATGTAATCTGGCCCTCGAGGTCTCACCCAAGTATACCAAAGCCCTCTTGAAGAGGGCGAGATGTTTTGAAGCTTTGAACAGATTGGAGTGGGCCTGTAGAGATGTTGATGCGGTTTTGAGTCTGGAGCCAAACAACCTCACAGCATTGGAAATTTCTGAACGGGTTAAAAGATAATGGAGAAAAAAGGCATCAAGTTGGATGACAAGACAATTATATCACCTCCAGAAGTTGTACCATTGAAAGAGAAGTCGAAAAGGAAGAAGAGCCACAAAGCTGTGGACAAGGTAGTGGTAGAGGAGAAGCATAGTGATGTGAAGGAAGAACCCATGAAGGTTGTGAAGTTAGTGCTTGGGGAGGACATAAGAATGGCTCAGATACCAGCAAATTGTAGCATGTTGCAGTTAAGGGAGATTGTTCGAAACAAGTTCCAGGCCCAAGGGCAGTTCTAGTTAAATACAAGGACAGAGAAGGTGACCTGGTGACTATTACTGCATCAGAAGAGCTAAAGTGGGCCGAAGAATCTGCAGACCCGCAGGGATCAATCAGGCTGTACATCAGTGAAGTTAATCCTGAACAAGAGCCATTGCTTGGGGAGGCAAAAAATGGTTCTGCGGTGCAAAACCTAGATAGAAATCTTAATAGCATTTCTGAAAATGGAAGTACCAGATATGATGAGGACAAGAGCTCTTCAACTTGTATTGATGACTGGATTGTGCAATTTGCTCGGCTATTCAGGAACCATGTGGGTTTTGATTCTGATTCATATCTGGATCTTCATGAGCTTGGGATGAAGCTGTATTCTGAGGCAATGGAAGACACTGTCACAAGTGAAGAAGCTCAGGAAATCTTTGAACTTGCTGAGGAAAAGTTTCAGGAGATGGCAGCCCTGGCCTTGTTAATTGGGCAATGTTCACATGTCTCGTGCAAGGAAGAGGTTGTTCTTGTCAGAAGATGCTTCCAAGGAATCAATACTTTCACAAGTCAAAGCTGCATATGGATGGGCTCAGGCAGAATATGTTAAAGCAGGAAAGAGGTATGAAGAAGCATTGAAAATCAAACCAGACTTCTATGAAGCCCTTCTTGCACTTGGGCAGCAACAATTTGAGCAAGCAAAGCTTCTTGGTACTATGCAATTGGAAACAAGGTAGATTTAGAGACTTGGCCTTCAGCAGATGTTTTAGAGCTCTTCAACAATGCTGAAGATAATATGGAAAGGGGCACAGAGATGTGGGAGGAGATGGAAGAGCAGCGTTTAAAAGAACTATCTAAGCCTAGCAAGGAAAAACTCTGTTGCAAAAGATGGGCTTGGATGGATATTTCAAGGATGTCTCCAATGATGAAGCTGCAGAACAGGCTTCCAACATGAGGTCGCAGATAAACATTTTGTGGGTACCATGCTTTATGAGCGCTCTGTCGTGGAATTCAAATTAGGTTTTCCAATTTGGGAAGAGTGTCTGATGGCAGCTGTAGAAAATTCAAACTCGCAGGAGCTTCTCCAACAGATATTGCAGTTATGATTAAAAACCATTGTGCCAACAAAACCACCCAAGAAGGTACTTGATTTCTTTGTCAAATTATTCATCAGTCATTTATTTTTGATGTAGAAAGAAAGGAATCATTAACTAGTGGTATGACCATGCAAGGCCATGTTGTCTGCTCATGGTACTTGGTAGTCTTTAGTCG
The DNA here is from genome assembly GCA_000441515.1 of Elaeis oleifera. Taxonomy (NCBI): domain Eukaryota; kingdom Viridiplantae; phylum Streptophyta; class Magnoliopsida; order Arecales; family Arecaceae; genus Elaeis; species Elaeis oleifera. The sequence goes on along the minus strand of KE504801.1, from coordinate 727,737 downwards.
AAAGTGGTGAGCCTCTTGGAGGGCTAGGCTTCTACCTAGTAGACTATTGGTGCCTTAAAAGTCTGGGGCAGGATGAATTTTGAAAATGATTCTTTTGCTTCAGTATGCATGCATATACTCATAGGTGTGTATGCATAATTGCATATACTATGCTGCCATTAGTATAGTGCACATTTTTTATAATAGCAGCCTTATATTTAATTTAGAATTGGTATAAACACTTTAGCAATAGGATAAATTAGTTTAAGACTTGTATAATTGTCTTAGTCCTAATGTCAAACACGACATAGTGCTTGCACAAACAGTCCTGTTGATTTTTAAGTTATAGAGGTACCTTGTCATCCTTGTACTAATACAAGTATCGTGCCATTGTTGATGTTGAAGTTCTGCAACTGATGATAATGCAAAGATTGGTAGTAATACCATTATTTAAAATGCAGTGCATAAGGCCACATATTCAGCTGTGTATGTATATGCAGTCCCCTAGCTTCACTGCATACCCTATATGTGGCTGCTATATTCGGCTGGGACACATATGAGTCAAAAAGGCAGTATGTATGTATGTTTATATGGACGGACTTGCTGCATATGCAGCCTACTTGTCATTGTGTTACCTCACACATGACCCTTCTAGCATTGTGTGGTCATATATGTGGCCACTTTTATGTAAGCCCGTGAGAATAAGGCAAGTTCAATCTGATTATTCTGTTGGATATGTTTCAAGCAGGCCAGACGCATGTATATTAACAATGTAGATATGTTAATTATTAAAAATTGCTAATAAGAATCTACTACTAAGTAGTAAACATTAATTGCTAGATGTTATTATTAATATTGCTATTATTTGTAAAAAATTTGCTACTATCATTATATATAATGTACTTACTTATTTTTAAATATTTATGGTACTAACTTTATATGCATCTGCCTATGCATTCTGAATAGTGCATATGCACTATGTGGTTCCTTGACTGCCTGCATACCACAACCCCCTTTTAAGAGATCAACTAACACCAGATTAAATAGTAATTTAAACCTGGGTGATCCTGAGTTTTTCAGATATCAAGTAGGTTGCTTGGTAGCTGCCTGTGTCATTGGTATCTAGATTTGTAATAGATTTTCTTGAATTGCAGGTTTGGGCTTTAAGATTGATGAGATAGTTCAGGCATGGAATGAAATGTATGATGCTAAAAGGTGGATGACTGGTGTTTCATCTTTTCGGCTGGAGCCATTATTTCGGCGCAGAGTCCCCAAACTGCATCATGCACTGGAGCATTTATGATTTATTTAAAGTCTCTAGAGGCAGCAGGGAATCATAATCAGTGAGTACTGAGGAGATCTGCTAGGCTGGTTTTGCTATTCTGTTGTCTGAGGTCCACTTGTATTTGCAAAGATAGGTAATTGTGTTGCTTTGCTCTAATTTTTGAAATCTTATGCTGATTGCTTATGTTCCTTCTTTTGCTATACCCCTAAGATTAAAAACTCTTTATTTATTATGAGTTAATTTCATCAGCATTATCATTGTAGATATGATTTACGGCTGAAGTAGTAATCCAATTAAGGGACTAACTAGTAGTAATTTGTGCACAGATGATCATTATCTGGAAGATTTTACTTGCAAATCTCTATAAATTTCATCCAGGCAAGTGCATCAGTTTTGCATTTCACACTGTTTTCTGGACTCTTGATGCCTGACCTAGTGTTATGGTCCATCTGTCATGTGTCTGGTGCTAATGTTTAAAGCATATGATAGCTAGTGTCATCGCCTTAGTTACCTGAAAACATGTAATATTGCATAGCCATTGGCTATAAAGAAAATTGTGCCTTATACTAAGTAAAACATAGCTGTAAATATCATAAATTACAATCAAGCCTTATCCCATGGTCAGATACTCTTGGTTTATGTATTCCTTGGTCTATACGTGTTCTTATTGAGGCCATGCTGTCACTGTGTGCGACCTTTTGTCCTTTCTTACTATCTTATCCATGGCTACAACTTGTAGCAAATCAAGAATATGGTTGGGAAAAGGTCACAGATTGACGGCCTCTTCCAAGGAAGAAAGCTCAGACCATGAAAATTCCTTTGTGAAAGCCACATATTGATATTCTTAAAGAATAAGTTTGTTAACTTTTAGAAGCTTTTCTGTATCAATATGCATTAGCTCCTTAATAATAACTTAAGTTTGCAAAGCTGTGAGGTCATATGTTTAAACCCCAAAAGAGGGCTTTGCTGGTTAGTAATTATGGTTTTGGCACAACATGTACAGCGCCTGTGCATGCATGCGTGTTGTTGTTGGCAAAGCAAGCACCAAGAGTGTTTTGTGACACTTGATACATTGCAGCATCACCAAGTGGCCTTCATTTAAAAGACAAAAGCCTGTGAACTAACAATTCATGTTCATTATTCTGGTCAAGAGGCTTGTTGCTACCACTTGTTTTAATGATTCAAAACTAAACAGCACATGTTAATAACTTCTTTGTTCAAATAATTTTTAAAGGAATTAAGAATATAAATTGTTTTGTCAAGTCACATGAATCAATTAAGATATTGGACATGCGATGATATTGTTTGAAAAATTTAATATGAATTATCTCAAGTTGTTAACATAGGAAATGGTAGCTTAATTTTCAGTACATCGGATTTTGTGATTTGGTGGTGGGGGAGGAGATGCACAGGTTGAGATTTTTAGGATATGAGATTCAGTCATTTTATCTTTGTTGAGACAGGTGGTGGGAAAAAAATGGAAATCCTGAGTTTTGCTGAGATGTTAGTCGATATTTTAGAACCTATATATTGAAATCTTGGCCAATATGGTAAATCTGAGATTAGCACCAATTTTGTTGGGCATTGATTTTGAAAATCTATTATTTAAAAATCTGTTTGAGGAAGTAAAGAAAGATGATTGGAAAATATCACCTGATATCTTGAATACAATGTCAGTTAGATATCTTGGAATATTCCGTTTATATAGGCCAAGATTTTCTATATAACACTTTGCGTAAGTGCTGATGACATACAAATCAGCCAAGCGCTTGACTGAGATGAGAACCTTGGCGCAGATGTGTTTGTGCACATGCATGTGCAGGCATAATACATGCGCACACAGAGTCTTTTGCCCTCTCTCTCTCTGAATTATTCAAGACTGAAAGGTGGACTTCACAATTTATAAATTCAGCGAGAAAAAAATGCCTACATTGTGTAATCTTGATGTACCCTGTAACATAGTGTTCTTGGCATGTTTTTCAATATAAAAATGTGGCACCAACATGAAGTTGATAGCATTGGCTGACAGGGCCTGGGTAATCTTTGGCTAAAAAAAAAAGAAGACATGGACGAAGTTGCCTCCACTTTACTTTATGCTTGTGCAAGTGAAGATCTAAATAATCTTAACTGGCATTGTCTGTGTCATTTTTTTAACATGTAGTAGACCTAATCTTCAATTAATTCTTCTGTAACTAGTTGTGATTTTTGTCTTTGATGTCATGCATGCTTTTGACTCTGTCAGTATATTTCTTTGGGAAGCCCCTTTTTTATTCCACTGCCCAACAAATTACCTTTCTTAGTACTCTTATGTGCTTTCTTATAGGTGGTAGAAACAAGTTTGTATTGTTAAAATTTTTAACTTTTGGTGATTGTCTCATTAAACTTTGATGATTAACCTTCCTGGCATAAGGCCAAACTGCTCAACAATTTGTTGTTCTTAACTTTATTCCACCGTCATCCTTAAGTTCACTGTATGAGTCAGAAGGCCTTAACAGCCAATGTGTATGCGGTCTTGCAAAGCTGCCTTGTTTCTCTCGTTCCTCTGCTTGAAGGATATTTTGTTCTCATAATTTATTTAGAACATCAGACAACTCAATCATCCTTGTTTTAAAAGCTTTTTGCTTCATTCATTCATAGTCCTAAGGATCTTACCGTCTCGGTCCATATTTAACACATAGCATAGAGGTTCACACATGCTTAGATTAATGTGATGCAGTAGTGTTGGGGCATTCATTGGTCCAGTTTATCTCTCTTGCATGGGATCTAGGCTCTTGTCAGGATATTACATGCACAACAGTTACCTTTTTAAGATTCTTGACTTGGGTGGGTATATATCTCCATTGACGGCTTTGTATCGCTCCAAGGAGTCTCCACCTTTTTCACAGCTCTGCAAAAGAAAGCATCAGTTTTGCTAAATTAGAAATCATTAATTCACACTAAAGTAGATTTGGGATTCAGTCTTTCTTGATATATAAAAGGTAAATCTTTGTTCTGTGGCTACTCTTATTCTTTTCCTTAAGAATTCTTCAAGAGTGCTGCTTAAGACATAGCCACTGTTCATCTGGAATTGAAGCTTTAAGTTATGAGAACAGCACAAAAAATGTATAGGAGTGATGTTAATCATCTTTAGAATTTACCCCTGATACCAAATCAAGCATGGGTCTGCTTCAATTGTGCTGTTGAACATGTGTGGCATCATCATAGACCAGTTCGACGTATATCCATTGTAGGAAAATTCTGGTTAAACACCTTCTGTGTACTGGATGCAAAATCGAGAAAATCAGAGGAACCAACCAAACTTGCTGCAACAATTAGATAGTGAAGCTTGAAGCCATGATACACGTACTTTGCAGATACCCAAACTTCATTTATTTATCTAATAAATTTCAACCAACAACTCACTAGGATGGCCGTGTCTTAGGGCACTATAACATAAACCATGAGCCACATGATATTCAAAAAATAAATCTGATAACTATGTTCTCTGAACAACTCCATCTTGCCTGACAATTGAATCCATAAAATGGCATGCCAAGAATCTTAGTTGGAGTCCGCATCTGCACTCAGTTATTTGCTATGAATATGAAGACGTCGATCATCAGTTGGCTTGGATGGTGGTAGCTTTTTAGCCTTTCTCATGATTTTTATTATGTTTTCTATATGAAAGTATTAATAATTTCTGTATATTAAGCAGATATTTGGATGTTATTTTCATTCTGAATATTATAGTCATTCTTAGTAAATTCTCTAACAAGAGATGGCTGATTTCTATCTACAGATTCTTTTGCTGCCTGGGTGGTTATATTGGATTTATACGTGCTGATAGAAAAGAGAGTAATGGATTTTATAGCTACAGAACCGTTTGTAGAAATCATTCTTTGCATTGGGTTCAGTTTGAGAATCCCTCTGCAGCATATGATTAATTTCCTATATGCTGGTGATATAGAGAAGCATAAGTTTATTCTTTTGGATTTGGACTGCAGCTGTTATCAGTTCCTATTTTTCAGATTCAGGTGGTTTGCAAAAGATTTGAGGATTTTCTTTACCCTGTCATTACTATGATATAAGGTGGTGGTGTTTAAGTTCTGTACTTTATATCTGTGAGCAAGGTGTAATGTGATTATTTATAACTTTCTTTTACATAAAATAGGTGCATAAGAACAAGAGTGAATTGCAGCTTAAGAAATTTATAGTTTGATTATATTTGAAATATCTGGTATGTAGATCTAGCGTATTTATCATATGCCTGAAGGCCAAAGATTTAAGTGACTAATTTCTGGTAATGATAATTTGTACTATGACTTTCATTACATGTTGGGTCCTAGTATTTGCTGTCTGTTTTGCTGCTGATAACATGTTTTGTGGTCCTTGTCTCAATAACTCGGTTTGGTTTTGACTTGGCAAATTGATGTAGAAATTTTTGCTTTGCTTTTAGACATCACAAAATTATGGATCATGGTAATGTTCTGCATAACCTGTAGCCATTGCAGGGTTCCCTCTTAAATTGTTCAAATATGGTCCAAATGGCTTGAATAAATGCTTGTCTAGCATGTGATTGCCATTTGGCAAACATTTAAAGCATTGCTTATCTGGGAAGTGAAAAGACTTCTGAAAAAGCTGAAGAAATGCCAAACATGCTTTTGTGGTTGAGCATGTGTTTATTTGTGGCAGGAGCATGGGTTAGCATCATAATACATGATGGAAGTACTATCATAATCGTTGACTTTAAGACTGAAAAATTATAAAAGGAAAAGGAAGGAATTTGCCTTTCAGTATTACTCCAGATCATATTCACCCAAAGGATTCCTAATTCATTGAATAAGGAGTGATGTGATGCATAGGGTTTCACATGATCAAAACAATCTCTTACCAAAAAAAAATAAAAGAATATATATGATCAAAACAATCTTGGGAAAGCTAGGAAGCCTAAATTCAAATTGGCTATCAAGTGATATCTATGCCACATCTTTTCGTTACATGTGTAATTGTATTATGAGAAACATTGTTTTACAAAATTATATAATGATTATATAATTGACTAAAATGGATATTTGCAAAAAATTAATTATAATATTTACAGTTTTAATATAGTTATTTTTATCCCTTTTTCACAAGAATTAGATTTTTTTTACCACCACATATAATTGCTCTTAACTCTTATAGCATTATTATACAGGAGCTGAAAGTAGTATGGATATTATCCATTCAGATTCGTTTTCATATCCAAATCAATCCGGATGTAGATAGAAATTTGAGGATCCGACTAATATCCATATTCATATCCATATCCGTCAAAGAAAAATGAATATAAATATGGATAGGTAACTATCCGATCCATATCAGAATATCTGAATCTATATGTAATTTTATATAATTTATATAGTATTTATTAATTTTTAAAATATATAATTATATAAATATATTATTAATTTAATTTATTATCTATTTAATAATATTTTGATTCTGTAGTCATAAAGATTAATTATCTATATAATATATGTAATTATATCCATATTTTTAGTATCTGAATTGTATCCGTATTCATTTAAATAATATGGATATAAATTTTTACATCTGAATAATATTCATATTCATATTTGTATTCATCAAATAAATAAATATAAATATGAATATTGTGGTATCTGATCCGTATCTGATCTGGTTTCAGCCTTATATTATATCCATCTATTGTGAGATCCTATCACCTCAGCCAATATCCTCGGGATTCATACTCAGAAGCTATCGAGTTAATAAGAATATCGATGTGAGCCTTGAAGGTCGATCTCATCAGGAGGCCGATCTCATCAGAAAGTCGAGGTCGTCAGAAAGCTGACCTCATCGGAAGGCTGAGATCATATCATCTGGACGCGTGGCAGTAAATCATTATCTGAGTAATGACATTCAGGTTATATCGGCCTCTAGCCAGCCTGATTCTTCAGTATTATCCGCTGAGTCGGTTTAGTTCAGAACTGCTAGTAAGTAGGACATTCACCTCGATTATCTGTCGATTTTTCTTAGCCGAATCAGCTTACGTCGGTTTCTGACCAACCTGATTGCTGATACTCAGACATAGCGCCCAGTTTATTAACTTATATTAGTTATTCCACATCGGTCTCTTACCGACATGTCACTACATCTATATATTGTTATCTGATAGCTGTCATCCAGCTCAGTTGTAACTGTCTTCCAGTTGTATTCTAGCTCATTTACCACGTGGTAGCCGTTCCACGATCTTTGGACAGCTGGTTATTCTATTATAACAATCCAACGATCTAACAGATTTCTAACGGCCTAACAGATTCCAACGGTCTAATAACCTAATAGATCTCTAACGACTTAATAGATTTCTAACGGCTTAACAGTCTTTCCTGAAGATCTAAGCAAGCTCCCTCTATAAAAGAGACAAGACGCTCTCCAAAAGGTAAGTCAAGTCTGAATGAACAAAGACAAACTCTGCTAAATTCCTCAAATAAAATCAGAGTTCTCTCTATTTTTTCACTCAAACTCTCACTTTTGTTTCTACTTCTCCATTTTCATTCTCAAGTCCCCAGCTGACTAAGCATCGGAGGTCTTAAACCGGAGGGCACCCCATGATTTTGGGACTTCTTTATAAATTTCGCTCGCAGTTCACATCGGCACAACTCTCAACTCTCCAGCTTAATTCATTGCCGACCTCACCTCCGGAGCTTTACAGCAATAGATTAGCATTAGAAGGAGGGCATCTGAAAATTTTTAGTAGAAAATGGTGAACAAGAAAGCATCAATTTCTTCTTTGCCAACCTCATTTTCTCCTAAAGATGCTCAGAAGGTTGCTCAACCATCAATTGCTGATTCACAACAATTTATTCTCCTTGTCCAGCAAATTAAAATCCTCATTACTGTGGTACAATAGATCTAACATACCACAAAGCAGCAATGAGAGATTATGATGGAAATCGGAAGGCAGTTGAGAATTTTTCTCCGAAAAGGTAGAGACGGCTTCCTTAGTCCCACAAAAATTTTATAAAATAATGATTAATCAAAGAGCACAAAACAACTCCATGCCTTCACTGTCTTCCCCTAGAGGCGTGCTAAAAGCAGTTTCACCTCCACTTCAATATACCACAGAGTAGCAACTAGAAGTAGTTCCTCAAGAAACTCTATCTTAATACAATCAGCAACCAATCCATCACAATCTGCCTACTACTGGAATCATCAACATAATGTCAAATCTTGGTGGAGATTGGAGGGTAGATGAAAGTTCTTTCTCAGAAAACTAACACACTGACAACGAGCTTTCAGTAAAATTTTCTTCAATATTTTAATTCTTATCCATAGGAGATCAAATCTCTATAATTAAGTTGAAGCAACTTTTGTCCAAATGAGGTCATGAAATTTGATTAAACAATGATAAGAAAGTCTGTCCAAACGAGATATCTCTTTGAGAAAACTCAAGTTCTGGATTTGAAATTTTAAGACAATATACCCTTAAAAGGAAAAGAGATGAAATATCTCAAGAAGAAACTCATCTGATATATGGGAGACCCAATCTGCCCATAATGACATCAGACAAAGGTATTTCTTAAACTTCTATTACATTCAGTTTATTAAGACAGGTTTATTCTTAATTAATCAATCTAATTCTCAAAATCATATCATTTTTAATATTTTGAAGTTTACTTATTATATTAAACTATATAGGCTTCATGATTGATCCAATCAAGGTCAGATAATGTTCATGTTATAAGGGGACAACATCTTTAATCCCATATTAGTTGTGAGTTAAAAGAAGTATGGCTAATATAAATTGAAACTTTTTCTCTCCCTATAAAGAGTAAAATTATGAAGCTCCAAATGACCAAGGCCCACTGAAGCCCAAGGCCCACTGAAGCCTAAAGATGGTCATGAGCCAAAACGGACAATTGCTTATGTACATGGGAGCAGAGTTAATCTAACCAGCCAAGCCATCTAACGCCTTGACCGCAACAGTTCATTATAAATATAATTATCTAAGTTCTGTATAGGACAATTAAACCCAAATCGGGTTATGTGAGATCAGATAGACCAATATATATATATATATAGAAACTGATCTTAACAGAATCCGAGGTCGTCCAAAAATCATCTATAAGATCCAAAGTCATCTTAGACAGGATCCGGAGTGGAGAAAACTGATCTCTTAGAAAGCCATCTTTAGCACATGGCAATATCTGAGAGAATCATCTAAGAATTATATTGATCAAAGTCTACTTCTGGATCAGATCAGTTGAACACCGATATGATTCAACTCAGCTCAACTAAACATCGATCTGAGTTAACCTGAATTGACTCCTGATGAGGTACTATGATCAGTTTGGCTATCGACCGACCTTCCATATTGGACATCGATCCAGAATCGACGTAATCCCAAAATACAGACAGTTATTTGATAGCTATCTTCCAACTTGATACAGCCATGGTCACCCAAAAATCCTCGACAGGATTCGAGGTAGAAGTCATCAACAAATTCACATTAGCAATCTATATTGAAACTTATCCGAAGAGATGCAGCAATTCATTTGAAGAATCAAGCAGAACAAAATGCTGATCTCATCAAAAGCAGAACTCGTCCAAAGGGCTCATAAAAAGGTCGAGCTCATTAGAAAGCTGTCCTCATTAGAAGGTTGAAATTATCAAAAATTAGACCTCATGAGAAGGCCGAGCTCATTAAAAGGCCGACTTCATCAAAAATTTGACCTCATTAAGAGGATCAAAAAGTCGATCTCTGAATCGAGCTTAAGCTCTGAAAGAGCCAAGAAAAAAAGTCGATCTTCGGATCGACAGACGATCTTCAGATCGAGCTTCAGCACTGAAAGCATCAAAAAGAAAAGTCGATCTCCAGATTGAGCTTAAGCACCGAAAGCGTCAAGAAGAAAAATCAATCTCTAGATCGAGCTTAAGTCCCATAGGGCCAAGAAGAAAAATCGATCTTTAGATCAAACTTAAGCCCTAAAGGGCTAAGATGAAAAGCTGATCTTCTAATCGAGCTTAAGTCTGGATGGATCAAGATGAAAATTCAATCTATGGATCGTGCTTAAGCACTGAAAGCACCGAGAAGAAAAATCGATCTCCAAATTGAGAGTCGATCTTTAGATTGAGCTTAAGCTCCAAAAGAGTCAAGAAAAAAAATTTGATCTCCGAATCAAGACTCGTTCCAAAGGATCAAAAATTTGATCTCCAAATCGAGACAAGTCCCAAAGGACCAAAAATCCAATCTTCGGATTGAGACAAGTCCCAAAGGACCAAAATATCGATCTTCGAATCGAAACAAGTCCCAAAAGATAAAGAATATCGATCTTTGGATCGAGATAAGTCTCAAAGGATCAAAAATTCGATCTCCAAATCGAGATAAGTCCCAAAGGACTAAAAACTGATCTCCAGATCAAGACAAGTCCCAAAGGTTCAAATATCTATCACCAGATCTACATAAGTCCCAATAGGACCAAAAATCCGATCTTCGAATCGATTTCAAGTCCTAATAGGCCAAATCCCCTTGAGGACCAAAATATCGATCTCCAGATCGAGATAAATCCTGAAAGGATCAAGATCAAGTGAGATATTCGATCTCCAGATTGGATCTCATAAAAATTCGAAGTTTCAATTAGATCAAAGTCTTGAAAGGGCCAAGATCAAAAATGAGATATCTGATCTCCAGATTGGACCTCACAAAATATCAATTTGATAAGTTCTGACTTAAATTCTCATACAATGTGCCCTTGAAAGGAAGAAAATGAGGCACTAAAGATTGAAATCTTATCAAATATGTAGAAGATCCGATCTATCTACTCTGAGCTCAAGTGGAAGGATGCAGTGGTTCATTTGAAGAACCAAATAGCATCGATTCACTACCTCGGACAAACTGAGGATTCTTTTTCATGAACAACCTCTTTCATCCAAAGCAATCTCTTTGGACTCAGAAGTGAGTGGCAAATATTATGGGATCTTACCACTTCAGTCAATATCCTCGAGACTCATGCTCAGGAGCTATCGAGTTAACAAGAATACCGATGTAAGCCTTGAAGGCCGATCTCATCAGGAGGCTAACCTCATAAGAAGGTTGACCTCATCAAAAAGCCAAGGTCATCAGAAAGCCAACCTAATCGGAAGGCTAAGATCATCATCATCTGAACACGTGACAGCAGATCATTATCTGAGTTAATGATCATCTCAGGTTACATCGACCTCTGGCCAACCTGACTCTTCAGTATTATCCGCTCAGTCACTTTAGTCCAAAACTGCTAGTAAGTAGAATACTCACCTCAATTATCTATCAATCTCCCTCAATCGAATCAACCTACGTCGGTTTCTGACCGACCTGATTGCTGATACTTAGGCATGGCACTTAGTTCATTTACTTATATCAGTTATTCCATATCGGTCTCTTACCGATGTGCCACTACATCTATGTACCGTTATTTGACAGTTGTCATCCAACTTAGCTATAATTATCTTTCAGTTGTATTTCAGCTCATTTATCACATGGGCAGCCGCCCCACGATCTTTGCACAGTTGGTGATTCTATTATAATAACCCAACGACCTAACAGATTTCTAACGATCTAACAGATCTTCAATGGCCTAACAGCCTAATAGATCTCTAACGGCCTAACAGATCTCTAACGATCTAACAGCCTTTTCTTAAGGTCTAAACAAGCTCCCTCTATAAAAGGACAAGGTGCTCTCCAGAAGATAAGTTAAGTTTGAGTGAACAAAGATAAACTCTGCTAAATTCCTCAAATGAAAGCAGAGTTCTCTCCATTTTCTCCACTCAAACTCTCACTTTTTTATTTCTACTTCTCCATTTCCATTACTTGTTCTCAAGACCCTGACTAACTTAAGCATCGGAAGGTCCTAAATTGGAGGCATCCTATGATTTTGAAACTTCTTTTGCAGGTTTCGCTCGTGGTTCACATCGGCGCAACTCTCAACTCTCCAGCTCGGTTCGTTGCCAACCTCATCTTCAGAGCCTTGCAGTCAGGAGGCCAATCTTATCAGGAAGCCAACCTCATCAGAAGGCTGACAGCATCATAAGTTCGATCTTAACATCATCTGGACACGTGGCTGTAGATTATTATCTGTGATAAAAATCCTCTTGGGTTACATCGGCCATTAGCCGACCTGACTCTTCAATATTATCCGTTAAGTCGGCTTAGTCCAGAATTACTAGTAAGCAGAACATTCACGTCGATTTCTGACTAACTTGATTACTGATACTCAAGAGATGGCATCCAGTTCAGATATTTACTTATATCAGTTATTCCACATCGATCTATTATCAATGTATCATTAGAAGGACGGACGGTTATCTGGCAGCTGTTATCTAGCTCATCAATGTTCTTATTTCAATAGTCTATATTAGTTTGTTGGGGGGATGTCTGGCCTGGACACCACCATTCAAGACCTTTTCAGTACCACGCGATGCAGCAGGGAGAAAGAAGAAACAAAATCAAATAATCAAAATACGTGGATCAGCCACAAAGGGCTCGCCTCCACGGGGCATGCAAACTTCACTATGAAAAAAATTTTATAAGAGGAGATCTCACCCTCAACCCTCATATACCCTATTTCTCTCTCACTAGAAGTTTCTCTCACAAAAGCTATCTCTTGAAAAACCCCTTGAACCCCTGAAGTGCCCGACGATTGCTATCCAGGAGCCTCCTGCACCTTCTCTCTCAGCGCTTTCGTCTCTCTCTTCTCTCAGGTTCCGTATGGCTCCGTACGGCGTATCCATGGAGAAAACCCGAACCACAACTCTCTGTTTCAAGTACAGGCCTTTTAAAGGCTTAAACGAGGTTTAAACCTAATTAGATTAGGTTTAGGTCTCCTAAACAAGCCAAATCAAGCCCTTGAACCGTCGGATCAAGATCGGGAGCTCCCTGGGCCATCCGATCGCGATCGATCCATGGAATAGTACCGTGGACCGCATGAAACGCGTGAAAACGTCCACGCGGTCCACAGGCCCAGCCGTGGACCGCCCGATCCATGGTGGACTGGGGTAAAGGGCCCAGGCAGGGCGCCTAGGCGTGGGGCGGCCCGTGCACTCGGGCCTGGGCCGCGCACCCGACTGGGCCGCCCGCCCGCCTGGGCCCCACGCTTGGGTCGCA
>KE504801.1:667790-698474 GCA_000441515.1 Elaeis oleifera | reverse complement strand
CCACACACACACACACACACACAAATAATTTTAAAAAAATTCCTATCCTCTGAAGCCTTTGGTAGGAATTCAAAATGTAAACAGTGCATTGGCTTCCTCTGACTCCCTCATCAAAGGATAGCATTGGCTTCCTCTGACCCCCTCATCAAAGGAAAAAAATATTGGTCACTGCATCGCCAATTGCAAACCATAAAAAGAAAATTCAGAAATGCAAACAAATGAAAAAAAACTCCAAGAATGAATAGATTATTCTTTGTGAAGTGTGACAAAGTAGATTCCTAGGATAAATTCAGCAGAACAACAAGGTTATCATGATGAACCCAAAGAATCTTTTAACATACTTAGCAAACCAATGGCCTCTGTTCTTTCATGAGATGACAATTTGTAGATATTAGACACTTGGGCTTAACATGTCTGTTCGTAACTCTCCCCCTCTAACCATCTAATTTGGGGAGGTCATGATTGGTATGAGTGATCATTGTATCATAAATGGTAACTAATAACGGTAGCATACCCATTTAGTTGTTGCAAATCAGATTTTCTTAACCAGAAGCTTTCAAAAAAAAAGAGACTTTCTTAATCAATATATCTTCAAAAATTTGCTGATAAAACATTGTTGAACAAATATAATACAGCCCTGAGGTAATGTAAATATTAAAAACTCATACATGTTCGATTCTAGAAACAGCAACAAAGATTTACAGAAAAAGGGAACTATAGGTGCCAGAAACAAATAGGAAAAATTCACACCACCTCTTGAAGCTATGGAGCTGCTCTGTCACACAAAATACCTTTTGTACTGGCGTTGCATGATGTAATTGGTGTGACTCAAGAAGTTTATTGTGATTTACAAGATATTGGTTGAATTAGAATGAGCCATGCTGATAGATGTTAGCATGAGAAAACTTTGTGTGATAACTTCAACTTCCATGACTTCAGTCTATCATAGCTTCCATCTGCCACATTATAAGGAATCAGCTTACATGACCTACCTCTGTTTCTCGTAGAACATCCATTTAAAGCTTGAAATGATTCAAGACTGTCCTAAGTCTAAATCTCCAGGTCAGCCAGAACAAGATCCTCTAGGATGTGTGCACAAGCTTGTGAAAGAGGAAGTTTTTACACAACTTAACCAACATGAAAAAGCCCCTTTATTCATTGCAGTTGGTGGACAATATCGCACTCCCATCTTTGAAGAACTCTTAGGAACTCCTCTGAGCTTAAATTTCCATCACGGTTTGCATCAAATACATGGAAATAATGTCAACCACATTGTCACTCACGGTGATACCACAAACCTGATACCATGGAAGAAATTCATCAGTACGACTGCACAAGAGGTATCATCTGAATGCCTGAAAAAGCTGGGTCTTATTACAAACAAGTAAAACCTCAAAGTGAAATGTATTAATGCAAACAGACTAATTGGCAAGCCGAGTAATGGAATGACAGTAAACAACTTTAAACATATTAGTCACGGCACTCCAACCAGGCATACAGCCTCACTACTATGGAGAAAGCTTGAGTGCAAGTGGTTTGAACCCATATTTTGTCATATTGTTATTTTCTGTAAGGCACCCCTTTATTAGGGTGAAAAACCTGGCATTTATCTTAACCAGATAAACTTGACTGTACAATTGACCTTTTTTTCACTCAGAAATTTTGGAAGGTTATATAAAATCTATTGGTGAATTTCATTAGATACTTCCTCTTCTAAAAAATGCCAAATCATCAGGATGTTAATCTGACAGGCTTTGATTCAGGCATTCAACTTGAACCATGAAACTGGGACAAGGAACAGGGAAACAGATATTCATACATGGGATGCAGCTCGCTGAAAATCCTGCTTTGTCAACAGACCATTAACTCTTCCATAGCTAAAGATAGCCAGAGCCAGTGGTTGCAAAGTTTTGCGTAACTCCGCAAAGGATTTAAATTCCTGAAGGTCCATCTCAAACAAATGAGAAACCATCACAAGGTTAAAAATGCAAACAAGCAGTGACAAGTGTCTCACCTCTAAGGTAATACGTGCATCTTTGAGATGTGGGTGACTGTCCAATTCATCTGCACGATCAAGGAACTTGTTTACATTACTAATGTCAGCAGAAGCAACCATAGACAATGCAAAATCCTTGGCAGAAATTGTTCCTCTTGATTTATAGTCATAATGAGCAAACTCCAAGTTCACCATCTATAAAGGGAAAATGAAAAAGCTAAAGTGAGAAATGACCTCATGTATAAGATGATAGCATCAAAAACCTCAGAGCAGAAAACGTAAATACAGGAGTCCTTTTGCATTGATGGTGGAGACAGCAGAGAATATCATCTTTTTTTAAAAAAGAACTTTTAAACCTTAATGTTTTAGACATTATTAATGATCTATTTAGGGCAATTGAGATAGAACATCACAGTAAACATCTAGAATTCTAGGTGAATTCAGGAGTAACGAGATCATGCAGATATAAATGTTTGGTCAGCAACATCAGTTTTACCAACGTCACTAATATCACAAACCAAAAGCAATAGAAATTTAACTTGCTAGCCCATGAGAGATGATGAACATGGGCAGCACCCAAATGGGGTTCATCCTGCTCCAAAATTGTGGTTTCGTTATTGATCTTATTGGATGGACTTATCAAAATCAAAACCAACTGAAACCTAGATATAAAATTAAGGCCCGGTCAAAATTGACCACCTTACAGTGGTCTAAACATATTTCATACCGGAGTGAATCTAGCTTTAAAGTGATTTTTTTATCATGAACGGTATTTGGACAGGTCTGCTAAAGTTCATCTAAACTCGAGAAATATAGCACATATTAGTATTGAGAGTGACAACCCTGTGAGTCACTCACTTCTTTCCCCTCAACCTATTTGATTGAAACCCTTTAAACCCAATCTTTGCTGCTCTGATGAATGGTAGAATTTTGATTACAACGGAAAGACTCAGGCTTGCAACTTCCGTTACTGACATCGAAAATCTTGTTTTAAGTCTGGTTCCTATGGCAGAAGGGTCATGATGGTTGCTTCACCATCAGATAACCAAATACCCAGTTCACGGCTCTTTCATTATGCATATAATTGTAGGATCCATTCAATAACACGAGTTTTATTCTTATTAATCCAGTAGATATAAGTGGCAGTCCAGAGAACCAACTTACAGGCCTTTTTTGACTGCAGAAACGATAACAAGTAGAGAACAATATGAAGTTTCTTGGAATTTCATGGACTGAAAGAAGAATGCATCTTGGATATATCCTACCATATGTCCAAGAATGAATTTTGGTATTATATCCTATCACAACTGAATTTTGTGTTTGCATCCTGAAACAGCATCAATCAAGAGTAAAGAAAGAGCCCATCCTATACTTTCAATCAACAGTAGAAACAATCAACTTTTAATATGTGTGTCTCCATAAAAGGCAGAAAGCAAGATACAAAGCAACTTCTACAATTAAGAATGTAACTTTTAAACTACAGAACAATGATAAGAATCATAAGATTATAGAAGTAAATCAGCCAGAGGACAACGAACTACCTCATCATGCAAGTCTCTCAAAAATTGAACAAACTTATCATGTTGAAGATGTCCTTTGCCATCTTTGCCAAAAAAGTATTCAACAAGGCCCCCATCTTCCACAGACTTGCCGACTTTAAGACCAATACGTAGTCCATCCCTATGACTGGCTCCTTGCCTATTATAGGATCGCATTAGCGCCATAACTTTCTTAAATTCATCCATTTCTATCTCTCTGTCAGGTACATTGAACAATAAATATCAATGGAATGACAAAATAAAGAAAGTTTCAGGACCCCTTTCAGCTAGTAACTAATAAATATTGTTGACAGAATCTGCTCATGTAGCTCAGGTCTTAATATGGGCTAGAAATATAAAACTGCACTTGAAAGAAAAAGTAAACAAGAACATGTCAAAGAGTTAAACCAGCTCAGCTACTGGGAATGCAAAAGGTGTTGAGTAGTCTGATCGAGTACAGGCGCAACATCCCATAACAGTTCATTGTGATTCAACTACATACACTACCGAGCTTAGCCCCAAAGTTGAATTCCTTCACATGTAAAGAGGTATTTTGTGTTGTATCCCTAGCAGGCTTACCCCTTTGACTAAATTCATTCTGTTCCTTATCTAGAAGCTGGCACATTTCTACAGACTTGAACAAATGGACATGGAATGAACCATGATTCGCTGAGCCTCAGATTTCTGACAAATCGCAGAAAGCACAGAAATATCACATTATGTTGCTGAAGACCAACAAGTGCCAAGGTAAAGAGTGGAGAGAAGGGAAGAGATGCATGAAGAAATATTTGTTTCATCCGAAGGAATAAATTAAAGAGAACATATTCATAGAAATCTTGGTGAGTGAATAAAACAAACACTAAAACAATACCTCATGTAGAGAGAAAAAGCATTGAAGACAAAAATGATAAGAAAGCCACTTCATGCATTTCACTTCCTTTCTCATCTATATTTTCTTGTGATGACATGTTGTAACATGGGAAGTTCTCATTTTCTCAAGAATTTGGTATTCAAGATACACACGATAGACCATGGATTTTAGAAAGATTGGTGTCCTTTTTCTTCATTGATGATTTGATATTTTTATAAACCTAAAATAAAATAAAATTGGTCTCACATGAATATGCAATAAAATAAATCAGATAAACTTAAGCCAGAAAAAACTGATCTACATGAAATTGACCTTACCAAGGACATAAAACATGATGTAATGACTCACACCCAGCCAAGAGAATGTACAATTTTTCTGTGCTTCAAATTGCTCTTCTCATGCTCCATGTGCTAGTTGCTCATAGAATTTCAGCCAACATAAGAGAACTTGTGATTCTAGTGAAGAATTCTGGTATTTCAATAGACAACGACCATAAGAAACATGCCTTAACACTAAAGTTTGGGCTTGTTTTATATTCGCTCTCCACAAACCATTCCTGCTAAGGACTACGTGCTCCACTACTATAAGCTTTTCCAAACTTTACGAATTGGAAAGATGCAGTAGAATTTGCAGTATAAATTTCATACATCTTATTGTTTCAGTTACAATGGTCAAGAACAATAATATTCAATAAGTGATATGAAGTAAATAAACTTAAAAAAAATAAATAAAATCACCAAGCACAAGCGCAACATGCATATTGCTGGCAAAAAAGTAATGATCACTTGGAAACCAAAGACCTAATATAACTGCATAGGGGTGATATTATTCATGTCAATACACGAACATAACTTGAATAAGACAATGTATCAATATGATGGAGATTGTGCCATTACGTACAATACCTACCCACTATTGTCAATGTCAAACATTTTAAATGCCACACTGAAACTTGATTCCGGAATGCTCAGCAATGTGACAAAGAAGATATACCTGTCATGGTGCAAAATAAAGACATCTTGTTCACAAAGATTTGAACTCTAAAAGTGAGATGTCAAACACATAATCTAAAAATATAGAGATGCATCACTTGAATTCCCAGCATTTATGAATTGATTGACTAAAAGATGGAAAGACAGGTCACTTACTCAGGGAATGATATAAGCCCATCATTATTCGTATCAAAGAGCATAAAAAAAGCTGATGGTGCACAACGTAAATCGCCAGGATGGTGCTCTCCTCTTAGATTTCCTTCCCTCACCTTATCTGATTCGGATGGGGGAAATACCGGAACAACTGCTCTCATTAAATCTGCTGGTGTCATAAACATCTCCCCACCAGGACTCCGGAAAGATGCAAAGTACTCAAAAATCTAAAACAAAAGAAATTGAACAAGTACAAGGATACAATCAGAAAATAACTCTGCTGCTTAAAAAGAACATGCAACAAACACAATACCAATGCAAATACATACATATATATATATATATATAGAACAATCAGTAAGGAAAATAATCCATGTCAAAGAAAAAGAAAACTGAAAATAACCATAAAACCTATAAAAATTTGATAAATACAAAATGTGAGGAAATGAAAGACCATTATCAGATATTTGTTAAGAAAAAAGGACATTCAATTAAAAGTCAACAAACAACATCATCTTACTTATTAAGATGCCATTGGTATTTGATAAATTCACTGTTCATCAGATTAAAGATACTTTTTAAAGCTAATTTCTCTATGAGTTCAAAAAGATATATTCTACTCTGTGGAAAACAACTGCAAAAAATAACTCCCATAAGAAATGCTGACATGATTAAGAAAAAGGAACAGCTCAGTAGCATCTACTTATATCACTTTAGACATTATTTTTAAAATATTTCTATCAGAATCAGAAACATCAGAAAATTACAAATATGTCTTGGTTTCACCTCTGCTGACTTGAGTAAATAATACTATTTTTTTATTGCTATTCTCTAACATTTTGCATAATATTTACCAACAATGGAAATTATTTGATTCTAAAAATATCAGATAAAATTTGGCTAGGCAAATAAATGTTATTGTTTCTTTCATAACAGACTCAGGGATATCCCAAACCTTACTTTGAACTAAAAGTTGATGAAGTAAAATACCTTTTCAGGAGGACTTTGCATCCTAATCCGTTTCTCGTAATTAAAGAACACCCTTCTTCGATATGAATCTGAGATAACAGAAAAATCAATTACTGCAGTGTTGTGGATATATAATATTTCTTAGTCAAAAGTGTGATCACATAATTGAATTATGTGGAAGACTGTGTGTGTGTGTGTGTGTGTGTGTGTGATGATGGTTGGAGGGGAGGTGCTTTTTCTGTTTCTCTTTCGTGGAGTGAGGACTCATAATTCTAGTCAGCTCATTTGCCATTTGGATCTTGGAGAAAATGATATATGGTGAAGTTACAGATATAGGGAACATAGAAAGGAAGTTGTATAGATCCATATCCATATGATAGAAGAAACATGTTATAATATACTAGCTATAACTTGATCACTGTAAGATGATCCATTCTACAATGTTTACAGTCCAAATTTGCATTGTTTATAGAACTCCGCACCGATGCCTCCCTATGCTTGGTATATAATAACAGATTTTGGTGATCACCTACAACATTAACTGCACTGTAAAACCTAACTCTCTCCCTCGAAAGGTAGAGAGGTTCAACTGTTGCCTCCTCCATTTTCTCTTCCTCGACCATTTGATTCCAACAGTTTTTCCGACTTGTTCCACTTCCAAACGAAGCCTTAGGGTCAAATAGTGACTTGAGCACTTCGTTCACCCTAGCTCTTGAACCTGAGTGCTTGCTGTCTTGGGAGCCTTTGTTAACAATAAGTATGTCTAGTTTAAGATGGAAATTCAACACAACCAAATATTAGCATGGAGCTTACCCTAGTCTACAAAGGCATACCTTTTAGACAAGTGATAATCACAAGCATATGATACTTAAAGGTAATTATTGGTAGTGATGTTAACTAACTATTAGATTTGAAAAGCTCAAGCTAATAAAGAAATGGTCAAAAATATATATGATGCTAAACAAGTGACACTCGGGTATAAGTCCATAAGGACAAATTCCTAATCTACAAAGGATATTATAGTTGGACATGCATCCATGCCTGATATCCATAACCCACTCCTTGTCAAATAGGCCTCATTGTAGGCTAATCTTGAAACTTAAGCTAGCCTAGGAGTTTCGGTTGAACTCCAGATTCCAGCAAAGCCAAGTTCATATAGTGGGTGGGCATACTGGTTTCAGCTCAAAATATATACATTTGACATATGCACACTAGGATTATTAAACCACTCAAAATGCAATACTAGACAATGCTAGGTCATAAATCCAGAGCACTTGGGATTTTAGCGCCAACTCTGATTCTCCATAGGCGGGGAAAACGAACAAAAACACTTGCATAAAATATTCTTTCAGGAAGCTCTTCAAGAAGGAACTAGCAGAAAAGATTTAAGAAACTACTGAATAGACATTTAAAGGAGATAAACCAAACCAAAGTTGGTGACCATCCACCCGGGCAGCAATCGCAATGTTAAACCAACAATATCCACACGGCTCAATACCACAATACCTCTGCAAATATCCAAGAATATTTTCCACCGTTTAACCTTTTCTTGTCCATCAAGAAGCAATCTTTAAGATTAATTAGTAATTGAGTAAACATCATAAAACGTGATGCAATCTTTAGGATTAATTAGTAATTGGTTAAACATCATAAAGTTTTAAAGAACCATAACAAAGAAAGATAATAATAACGAAATTATTATGACAATAAAGAGATTAAAAGAGAAACAAGAGAGATTACCTCCGAAGATGTATCTAGGTTTCTTCTGTTGAATCGAATCCCCGAAGACGAATTGCTGCTCCGGATCGCGCTGCCCCGAGGCAGAAGCGTCGGCAAAGATAACAGAGGATTCGAGAGGAGAAGACGGCGAGGGGAGGAACCACAGACCGAGGCCCGATCCACCCAAGGCGACGATCCCGGCTACCAAGGCCCCGAGTTCGCGGCTTGAAGGCCGGCTGTCCTTCTCGCCGTGGGCCGCTCTAGCGGTGCCGGAGAACGGGAGAGCGAACCTTGGCCGTAGGATTCCAGGTCTTCGAAAGATCGGCACGCAGGACAAGGGCAGCATTGCGGTCGCAGGAAGGTGAGAGTCAGAGAAGACGGGGGAGGAGAGGACCAAGAAACCAGACCGTTGAGATTCGTAAACGTTGGCGAAATAATAGACGGGGATTGGTTGCTTGCTTGGTTCTCGCGTGGCCTGCAGTAGTTGAATGTACGTGTGTTCGACATTGACCGTTCGATGCCGCGAATCGTGTGCCAGATTGACGATTCCACCATAGAGCTTTTTGTCACGATACTACGAGGTGGGAATCGTTGATTTGAAGAGCAGAATTTTTCCCTCGGGAGTCGTCGGGATTTTCGGAACGAACTTTTCCTATTTCATGGCACCGTCCTCGGACATGCCTCCCACCTACCAGAATACGCGAGAGAAGAAAAATGGCCGCATGATCCGTCCACAGGACTCTATGGAATACTCCGCCATGTAAGGAACAACGTAGTCCCTGGCTTCTTTGATTTCACTATAAATAGGAGTGCTGTCTTGCTATCCACGTAAATATCGTTGCTGAATCACCTAAAGAGATATTTGGTACGAGATAATCTATCAAAGATCTAAGATAATATAGATAAAAATAATGAGATCACCATATTTGATTGCATCATGATGATCCTACATAGCAGTAATTTCAAATCATTTTCATTTTTCAAATTATCGTTCGACGCAGTGATAGAAAATTCACTTTTGAGAACGGATATCGAACATCACTTTATTACGGTGATCTTATATTAAAATATGTTAACCAAAATACCTTCACAATTGAGAGACTTTCAGAAAGAGAAATTTTTTTTTTTTGCCATGATATTTTTTTCACACGTGGTATGGGTAGTTGAGACATCTTCTCTACGGAAGAAAAGAAATAAGTGCAGATACTTGGGGCGTCATCTCTACGGAAGAGAAGAAAATCCTTCCTTCTCTCGTCGTGCTAATTGAAAAGAGTCTATTTGATTTTGTTCTAAAATTTCTTAATCCCAATCCTCAATCTCAACTTCTAAACAAGTTTGTCAGGATAGTTTTGGTATTATATAGTCGTGATCTTGAATTTTCGTAGCATACTAAACAAGTAGCTTGTACATACCCAGAGATTTTTAATCACTAAACTATAGCAAACCAAACATAGTAATCTTAAATTACTAGAGATTAGATCATCCCGAATTTGGATTATCGATGATCTTAAATCATCATTGTGATCCAAGTTGAGTCACCAAACGCCCCCTAATTGTATCCGGCACTAAGGATAAACTTCGTATGGTTGATACTTTGCAATGCCCCTCTCAACTCAACTCTAGCTACAGAGATACCATAAACTAGATTGTCACTAGCAGCAATAAATTGGAGTCAAGATTTCTTATCACAAACCCTACACCATCTTACCACCACCATTGATAACCACCATCGTAGTTTATCTTAATAAAGCCAAATGATGAGAGCTTCTAGATGATGGAGATCATCCGAGGCACACATGCTGCTAAGGAGGAGCACCAAGTATTTCTCCCCATCCAAAGCTCTCCAACGATAGATAAATGAATAATCTCATATGCATGTAAAAGTGCCCTCTCTAAATGAATTTTGGCAGCTGAATGTTACTTTCAAAAGTGCTGGCATAACTAAATGTGATAAGCTACATAAGCTGACCAAAATCTTGGAACGTGTTGCCACTAAACTCCAGAAACTTGCTCGATTAGGTGTCGAGTAAGTGCAGCTTACCCTCGACGGAGAATGGACCTGCACAACATCCACTTGCAAGATGTTGTCCGATGAGAAGTCCTTCGATGCTTAAGTTAGCTGAAGTTAAGGAAATAATAGAAAAAATCATAGGAACAATAGCTTCATAAGCTAGAAAAATTTACGCCGATTCCCCTCTTGCCTCCTCTTATATAGAGGTGGAGTGTGAGATTGCATTGTAACTACACTTCCTTGAAGTGCAAAAATATGGAAGTTATCAAACTTAATGTGGGTTTAGTGGGCGGTCACTTCGACCCACGATTCTTTAGTTATGAGTAGTTAATGCCCTCTCTGTGTTGTGACCATTCTAAATCCTAATCTTTGGGTCGTAAGATAGGGTTCTTCCTCAGATACTCGGCAAACATTCGAGTAAGACCATTAGTTAAATACCAATAAGATTGTCGGTCTATAAGTAGTCGTATTGCCCGACAGATCTTTGAGTATTGTCAGTTTAGTATCGTCGATAGTTGTTCTGATGTGTTCGACCCTTTCGACTTGGTATGCCGTTTGAGGTTGGCTTTTCTAACGGACTCAGCCTTCTTATGAGCTTCGATCTTCTAATGAGATTGACTTTTTCGATTTTTTATTGAGGTCGACTTTCTCGATTTTCTTAGTCTTCTCAGCCTTCTCCACCTTTTCGACCTTTTTAGCCTTCTTGGCCTTCTGATGAGGTCAACTTTCTCGGCTTTCTCAGTCTTCTCGGCTTTTTTGACCTTATCAGCCTTCTTGATCTTCTCGAACTTTTGATGATCTGTGGACCTCCTTTCTTTATTTGAATATAAACTGTCATAGTCATCCTTCCATTTCT
Source organism: Elaeis oleifera (assembly GCA_000441515.1). NCBI lineage: Eukaryota > Viridiplantae > Streptophyta > Magnoliopsida > Arecales > Arecaceae > Elaeis > Elaeis oleifera. The sequence goes on along the minus strand of KE504801.1, from coordinate 687,369 downwards.
GGATTCCTCCTTCCATTTCTAGATTCCTCTTAATTGCAAAGATGTAACTTCGCAAAATTCAAATCTTTACAGAATTACTGACTATATGTCAATCAATGATAGGAAGACTACTTTATATGCTATATCATATGCCCCCCATTTTTGAGTCCAAAACAGTTTCACCACTTTGGATGAAAGAAATAGTCAATTAGAAACCAAAATATCTAAAGTAGATCAAGAGTGAGATATCTAAAGTAGATCAAAAAGTCGATCCTTGATAGTAAATCTTGTCAAGTCAATATCATCGTCCTCGGCTCCCACTCAACTCATCCAGAGATGAGGAGCCCCAAGTGGCCATGAGAAATTCCGAAGGGTTAGCCCTTCATCATCATCCTCGGCCTTCATCATCGTCTTTGATCTTCGTTCGACTCGTCTGTGGATAAGGAGCACCTGATGGCCATATGGGGTTTCCGAAGGATTAGCCTCTATTGGCTTCAGTCAGCCATATTGACTTCGATTGGATCACTCTGAGTTTATTACAGCTCGGTGGGATCCGAGGTAGATCTTTGTGTTGCTTTTTTAGAGAGGAGCCAGAGAAAACAAAGGATGCCGAGGGGGCTACTTGGGTTGCTGAGGAGAAAGTCTCAGCGGCTGAAGCTTGAGTGCAAGAATCAGCTTCTTGAGCAATTTTCAAGTATAAATCTTCTCGAAAGTTTGAAGACGAGGTCGCCGAAGAGTCGATCGTTGCCTACAAAGTCAGTTTGCAGATTACAAGACCGTCGTTGGTCATCTTTATCCCGAGTTAGATCTGAGCAAGGTGGCATCTGAAGAAGGTGCGAAAGAAGAAGGAAGGAAAGATGTTCCTACCGCTCCTGAAGCCATTGCAGAAGAAGCTACCCCTATGCCCGATGCAGTTCCTTAGGTATTTTTCTTTCTTTTGTTCAGCTATTTTGTATTTTGACTTTTATCCTCTGGTTTTATCCAAGCATGTAGAAATAAATTTTAGTAATGAAATCTCCTTTTCAAATCATTCTTTGCTTTATATGATTTGAGTCACTGAGATCTTTAAGTATAATCATTGGTAGGTAGTCGAAACTTGACCAAGGAGACTTGTCAGTATAACAAAGTTGGATATCAAAATATTTCAAGTTGCACTTCTTTCTTTTTTATATTTATTGGCTACATTGGGCCTTTTGTCGATCGGATGCAAGTCGATCGTTATTTTGTCGGATGTTAGCCGATAATATTTTTGTATGAAAGGGTGTAATCGGTCATGTTATTCGATCAATTACTGAATAGTTCATTTTTCGTTAGTCGATATTCATTGTTAACAACCTGTTGAAATGATGTAACAGTGTACAAAATATTTGCATAATATAATTTGTCACAAGGACTTACTGATAATACATACATGGATTCTTAGTATTTCAAGTCAGAGAAATTACAATTCTATCCAAATTTGCAATCGTAGTCATCCAATCATCATCAGAGCTCATCATAGCGTCAGAAATACCTCAAAGTGGAATCTTTCCCGAATGAGATTCAGGGAGAGCGATGTCACTTCTCCTTCCTCAAATTTTGCCAAGGAGGAGATCGTCACTCCTCGAGAACGGCACAGTGCAAGTGCCAAGTGGGTTGGCATTGTGGTGAAGGAGATTCTAAGAAGCTTGCTGGCTTAGCCTAAAGATACAGCATACGGTGCCGGCTCCTTCGATTGTTGTTGTTATTATTTTTCATAGTTTGTTATAGACTGTGGACAACCTCTATCAGGATTATCACTTGTTGGACTGATATGGTGAACTGCTACTGGTCCACCACGATCATAGGGCATGAAGCATTGGGCTCCGCATGCTGGTTTGGATGTTTTCATGTCGTGATCATCTGGTAATGCTTATAGATGCATTTAGGCTCTCGTCTTCATCATGGTTCTTTTTTTAAGGGATATGTACCTCCTTCCTAGTGGACCAATCTGTTGCCGCTAAACTCTAGGGAGTTGTTCGATTAGGTGTCGAGTAAGTGCGTCTTGCCCTGGATGGAGAATGAACCTGTACAAAGTTCACTTGCTGAATGTTGTCCAATGAGAGACCCTTCGATACTTAAGTCAGTCAAAGTTAAAGAAACAATAAAAAGACCACAAGAGCGAGAGCTTCAGAAGCCAGGAAATTTCGATCCTCCTCTTACCTCCTCTTACATAGAGGTGAAGTGTACAGTTGCTTTGTAATTTTGTTCCTTGAAGTACAAAAATATGGGAGTTACTAAACTTAATGTGGATTTAGTGGGCAGTTACTCTGACCCATGATTCTTTAGTTATAAGCAGTTAATTCTCTCATCGTGCGTTATGACCATTCTGACCCCTAATCTTCTAGGTCGTAAGTTAGAGTTCTTCCTCGGATACTCGACAGACATTCGAGTAAAACCATCGGTTAAATATTGATAAGATTGTCGGTGTATTGCTTAATAGATCTTTGAGCATTGTTGATTTAGTATAGTCGATAGTCGTTCTGATGGGCTTAACTTTTCAGCTTTCTCGATCTTTTGAGATCAACTTTTCTGACAGGTTTAGCCTTCTCGGCCTTCTGAGGAGCTTCGATCTTTTGAAGAGGTCGACTTTCTTGATCTTCTGATGAGCTTCGATCTTTTAATGAGGCCGACTTTCTCGACTTTCTCAGTTTTCTCGACCTTTTCAGTTTTTTCGACCTTCTCAGCTTTCTTAGTCTTCTCAGTCTTTTAGCTTTCTCAACTTTTTCGGTCTGCTCGGCCTTTTGAGGTCGGCTTTTCTAACGAGCTTAGGCTTCTCAGCCTTTCGATGAGATTGATTTTCTCAGTCTTCTGATAAAGTCGACTTTCTCAGCCTTCTCGATCTTCTCGATTTTCTTGACCTTCTCAGATTTTTGATGATCTGTGAACCTCCTTCTTTATTTAAATTTAAATTGCCATAATCATCCATTCATTTTTAGATTCCTTTTAATTGTCAAGATGTAACTTTCCAAAATGTAAATCTTTATAGAATTGCTGGTCACGTGTCAATCAATGATAGGAAAGCTAATTTATATGCCATATTAGAAAGTATAGGCTCTGATCATACAAACTAGAAAATATAATCAAACATTTGAGATTCTATATATCAAATTGGAGGTTCTATTCAGAAAATTCTCAAAAACATCCAGATTGGTTGACATAAATGTTGAGAACTGGCTAGAGAATGCATAGTCTTTTATATTTATGCTGTAATAAAGAAACCGCAACCACTGAACTTCTTGTTCACCTTTGATAGGGGAACTGATGGGCTAGGCCGTTTAGCCCAATAAGTCATGGTAAAGAAGGTTTGGCCTATAGAGAGCCTATGGGCTGGGTTTGTCCTCAGCTATGAGGACCAAGAGTTAGGCATGTGTTTCATTATTTAATTATCATTGATTAACGATATATCCCAAATAAAATTTTGCTGAGAAGAAAATATAAAATGTATTCATATCCATTAAGAATATACTTTCGAAGGTCGCTATATGCTTCCTTTAAAAATAAGCGTGTGCTTGTTTGAAGGTTGGTGTGGGCTTCTGCAGAATGACAGCAGCCGTTTAAAGTCCAAACCGTTAACAGCATTGCACGGATCGTTGGTCTGGACCAGGCTCAGTTCAGTCCAAGCCCCATTCACCACCTGTATGTATGTTTGAGTGCATTGCATTGGCATTGAGTATGGCATACCAGTTAACTTGGATTCAATCCAGCCCTCACCGCTACTCTGGCCGAGCTGCCTCATATCCCAGTTCTCAAAAAGTAGATACGAGAATGAAACCTAAACAATATATTTTTCGCAATTTTGAGTTGGTTTATTGATTTTTGAGAAATCTTTTAATTTTATGGATTTCTTGGAAATTTTGTAATCTTTATTCATCAAAGTCCCAAGATGGTCCTACCACAATGCATGCAAAACCTGGACCAAATCAAACCTACACATATAAAGCCTTGGAACACTCTACACCAAGCTCCAATAAGATGTAACTGACTTTTCTATTTTCCCTCTTGAAGACCACGGCAAATGGCACGTTCCATTAACTAAATCAAATGCAGGTGACTGTCTTAAAGTCTTTGGTCTTTTATGGGCTGCGGGAATTAGTTTCAGATAGGTGGCTTTCAAAGAGATTAGAACATAGAGAATATGTCTTAGAATATGCGGAAGCAAAACCATGCATTTCGCATGAACTATGTGAAATTAATGAAATAAGTTTGAGAGCTAGAAGAGGTTGCAGTGTTGTCCAACTAGCGAGGTGAACTAAAGATGCCTGGGCCCAACAGTGAGATCATATTCAAATTGGAAACTTGAGTATGACTTGTTCTCCCTAATTTGGACTATGATATTTTAATATGTTTCGTGCTTGAAAATTTAACTCCATTGCATCAGTTTTGCCAGCCTAAATGCTGGGCAAAAGGTCGCCGGCAAACATAGCGTGAACCATATTTGCCATTTGGAAACTGGGTGTGAGAAACAATGCAAAATACGAGAGCGAGAAATGTTACATGAAAATTTATACAATTTGGGAAATAGGAAACATCTATATAAAATTATTAAATTATTCATATATTTGGTATAAGTAATAAAATATATTTATATAATTTAGTAGAATAGATGATATTGCCGTTGAGAAGCCGAGCTGGCTCAAATCGTTAAGCTCGAGTCAGGAGAGAAAAAATAAATGATGGCCATTAGACGTCGATGGAGATTCTCGAATCAGATGTCAGATTTTTGATTAATTTCTCAACTCAGATCCTGCAACCATTAAAAACAGAAAAGTACTTATATGGGTTTCCTATAATAGATCCTTCAATGCCTACAGAAAATGTTTGAGCTTTTAAAAACAGAATTCAAGGTGTCGAGTGTTAAGTATGGCAAATTGGAGAGTAAAAATTCAAAAAAATTAAAATTTGTGAAAAAATAGATTTCAGTTCACATAGAACTAATCTCTAAGAAAAAAAAATATGTGCAGTAATAATTATTCTAGCTTATCTGAAGAGTCCAACAAGCAGGACTTTATAAATGAAATTGGGTACCTGCTATGAAATATGCGCTATTTTGTCGGACGCGCTCTATCATCTTCTTATGTGTTGGATTGTTATTGAATTGCCAGTGTCATGATAGACATAATCTATCTTAAGATGCATCACATAAAACATATCTTTTTGTTTGCGTATGCTCAGCCTCCTTGGGGCGGTGGGACCACGGCTCTCAGCGCCGTACCCGTGCAAAGGAAAGAAAAAGAGCGCACATGTTTTTTCGCATCCTTTCCCATCGGAGTTGATACTTTAAGAAAAGCGCGTTTTATACTCCTTATCAATTTAATTTGTTGCATGCTCGAGCTTTGAAGGCTGAAGGTAAGTAGCTGATGGTAGAAACTAGAAAGCCAGGTAACATCATTCAAGTTTTCTAGCCCAAGAAAAAAAAAAAGGTAAGAGGCCACCGACCTCCTCGTGACGGGATAAAAGCACGCACTGTGTAGTTTTGTATGTAGCTTAAGTGGAGGCTACACAACAAATATAGCACGCCATCAAGGAATCGTATAGGCAATTTAAATAATGATAAAAGGATTAGGTACAAAAAGAGATACTAATGCAGTTGAATAACTGATTGTAAGATGTAGCACCTAGAAAATGCCCCCAAAAACTTTTTGTGCATGATGAACAAAGCAAAGCTTAATAGCTATCTTTGGAAAAGTTACATTACCTTTAAATGAGGAATATATATATTTATATTATCAATTATTGTCAATTCTAAGTCATGGTGTAAACGCTAAAAAACGCCAGGAGCTTCAAAGGGGATGTGATGTTTGACAGCTTAAATGTGTTTGCCCAAAGATATAATTGCACGGGCTAGGATACATATGTAATTTTTGAAGATTAGTAACTCCATTTTTTGTGTAATGAAATCTTATAAATGTATGTCTTTTCATAAAATAAATAAATAAATAAAGATATCCAAAAGCCACAAAAAAATTCCACAGCAAATGCTTGGCATGACCTTCCTACACGAAAATATCGTTTCTTAATATATCTACGTGGCCATCAAATGATCCAAATTGAAGCAATGTGACGGTGGTAAATACTGGAAGGCGGTGGGCACCATCAAAGGGACTCCATTCGTAAATGCGACCGACTTCATGACCATTGGAGTCCAACCGGTTGGAGACGGTTGATCAATTAAATACTCCAACATGAATAATAGATGCCGTACACGTGCCAAGTGGCCACGTATGTTGGTGTGCCCACATTTGCTCTCCTAATCTCATCCAAAGCTCCAAATGCAATCTGACACTTACTGTAAACTAGCACAAAACCACGATCCTACTAGGTTTCTAGCCTAAACAGATTCATCTAGTCTAGTGAATAAAAAAAAAAAATACGAACAAAAATCCAAATGAGATAAGGTGGGTCATGTCACCGTTCTTTCTATCAACACTTCACTTTTGTATTCTAACCAAAAAAAAAAAACACTTCAACTTTGTAGCTTTATCGACACCACTTAACCTGATCTTATCCATCCAATTTACCTACTAACCGATCAGCTACTAGAGATCTCTCGACGACGGCATCAAAAGCTTGTATGGTGACTCATGGTCCATCATGCCCGTGTCAAATTACACGAGTGTTGTCGAGACGCTCCATCAGTGATGGGGTTCTCATCACGTGCGGTGTTTGATGTCTAGCAGCAGCTGCTCAGCCGGGATCCACCATGTGATTCCTCGACTGGTTGTCTTGCTCTTATCGTACGATTCACGTGGATTGGGCCCAGCTAGGGGACAACGCCATGCTATCAATATCCAGACCCTCATTATGGGCCCCTAAAAATTGCCAGTTGGAATCAACGTAGGGCCCAAGAGTCTGGTGGCAGCTACAACGAGTACAGCCAGGGTCTAGCCAAAAGGGGCTCCAAATTGCAATTTTCCAAGTGGTCGGGATCCTGATTTCGGCCAGCATTATATGGCTGAAAGAAATTCTGGTTTTAATTAGGTCAATATCAACTTTATTGATTGTTTTTCAATTTCAAAAATCCTATAACTGTGCATCAGGTGCACCGTGGTGCACCGAAGGAACGAACAATCCGAGATGAGAAGAAGGGAGTGCTGATCCCAGACGGGCCACATATTGAATAGAGCTCACAAGAGCGAGAAATCTGATTGGCATGGTGCATCGCTGACATGGTGCACTTGGTATAGCGTACGAATGTGACTGATTTTTAAAGCCTAGGGAAAGGATCCTCTTCATATGCTTCAACTCAACTTGTTTATGGATGGCATCCATTGCCTCATTGTTGAGTGCACATCCTTGGAACTCCAAGATGTGTGGTAACTTCCTACAAGTAGGGGTAGACCAGTGTCTCGACTCGTTTGCAGCACCCCTTTTTGCAACTCACAGAGTTAATGAATGCCTCTTTATGTACCACATGAAGTATGTTGTTTGACTGCAGCCACAGCCAGCTGCGACCCATACAAAGAACTATTTTACGGAAGAAGAATAAAATGAAATTTTCAGGACATCTTTTGAACAATACATCAAGGTTACAGGTACCCACTGGACGCATGGTTTGGTACATGTTCCTTTCATTGGTCCCATAATTTGGTTCACATTAATTTCTCCATATAACCTTATTACCTTGAGTGAGAGAGGATGATCCATCGCTTACTGAATTTTTTGATTGTCAATGTGGTGTCAGCCAGCAATCATACATCAATGGACTAATGCATGGGAATGTATGCATATCTGTTTTACGAACATGCTCGACTTAATCAAGCATCGTATACAGTTCGGGGCAAATATTTGTGGTCAACCAACAACTAATAGCTTAGCTGATTGGCACCCATCTCTCCAAGCATGAAATCTCATATTTAAACCTGGATGGTGGCAAATTAAACCCACCCAGCCCGCTGGCGCTTTCTCTAAACGGTCGATTTTGATGTACTACGCTTAGAAGATTTGGAATCATTGCCTAACAGAGAAGTCCTTTTTTTTTTTTTTGGTACAAGAGAAGTCCTCTTTAGAGATGACTTTGGTGAGTTTGATCGGCATCTCTCTGCCAAGCTCAGAGGGGACCACTCAATAGCAGATTTATTAGTGGAACAGAGAAGTCAGACCTGGCTGATAGATCATGACCTACATCCTTATTCTACCTAATTGAATGTTGAAAAGCTGAAAGAGAAGGCGCCCAATCCGTGATACTGTTTATCTTTCAAAAAATATGCCGGACAAACGATACAATGGCATGACAAAGGGATCTTCAGATATCATAAAATAGTGGATGGGTTTTTAGGTGCTTTGCCTCATCTCGAATCCAATCGATGGCTATGATCGAGTCATCCTCAATGAAGATCCTCTCAGCCCGCGGCTCATGTCTCACACAGATGATGCTCACCCAAACAGCGTGAAGCTCTCCCTCAAGAACAAATAGGTCAAAATATGAGATCCCCAACAGTCAAAAGCCTGACATTCAGATCCCGAATAATATAGACCGTATCACCTCTGCCATCTCTGATACTACTGTCAAAGTTGATCTTGACAAACCCCGAGGGTAGAGGCTCTCAGAAAATGAAAAAATCCTCCAAGCCACTGCAGGCACAGCAAAGGAGTCCTAGTAACTCAAGGCATCAAGGGACATTGCAGTAGTATCAAAGCGGCAGTACCCTTCAGCTAAGCAACGGTCTCTCTCCATCCGCTACACAGGCACAACTTCGTCTCCGAAAATCAAACTGTTCTGGATAGCCAGATCCAATAGGCGGTGCAAGTCATTCTTTGTCCCAAGGTGACCCCTCGATCATACTGTAGAGAACCACACCCAAGAAGGACAAGGGCCATGTGCCACTATTGGCCCCCCAGGTCTGGGCCCCAGCCATCTTCAAATCAGACATGCCTTCGGACAATGGAGCAAGGCATGCTCCGTCGACTTATCCTTCAGTCCGCAGATCGAGCAGGCGGCAGGTAGCTCCATGCCTCTGTTTTTGAGAAGTATTCGAGTAGATAGACGATCCAAAGCAACTTTCCAGAGGAAAAGTCTGACCCTGAGGTGGACAGCCGCACGTCAAATCCCAGCAGTCTCGATCCTCTTCTTCGAAACTGGTTTGCTCAACGTAGCGAGATCCCTAACAGGAACCTTAAGGCAACAAACCAACCCTACACTCTCAAATCATGGCTCGGATAGACAGAAAGTGGAATGGCAAGAAACCTATCTGCCAGCAAGCCACCAAAAAGACGGATGACATCTTGAGTCCTCCAACCCCTGCCATCAACCGTAATCACGTCGCGAACCTGCATGTGGTCATCCACCTCCATACTGACATAGGTCGGCCATTGTGATAGGGGCACACTGGAAAGCCACACATTCCGGCTCACATCAACTGAAATTTCATCACCAATCTGCCATTTAATCTGAGCCATCATCCCAGGAGTATGAATGCAGATCTCTCTCCAGATGAAGGAGCAACCACGACCACTCCATATCTCAGACTCTTGGCTCCAAACTCTATACCGAGCCCTCATCACTCTGCTCCACAGGCAATCAGGTTGGGTAAAGAATCTCGCAGCATGTTTGGTAAGCATAGTGCCCCTCCTAACCAGTAGGGACTAGATCCCTATGCCTCCATCACGCACGAGCTGACAGACCACCTCCTAGGAGAGCAGATGAAACCCCTGACTGTCCTGCCTTGAACCCTATAAAACTTTCAAAACTGCTGCTCCAAGCCTCTGAGACAAGCACATGGCACAACAATATTTGCTAGAAGGTAGATCGGGATGGAACTCAGGACTGATCTCACAAGAATAGTCCTCTCCATCATGGAGAGGGCATTGCCTTGCCAGCCCTCAAGGCGATCACGGACCCGCTACTCTATGGGCCTATAGTCAGCCCTCCGAAGTCTCTGCCCCTTGATAGAAATCCTTAGATAGGTCAGCATCCCAGTCTGCTCGAAAATCCTCAACCTATCTCTGATCATCTGCTTCACCAGGACCTTCGTCTTTGAGCTGAAAGTAATGGTAGACTTCTGCAGATTCACTAGCTGGCCAAATGCCCGACAGTAGGTCTCCATGATAGTCGCAAAGCACCCACACTTCGAGCCGATGCCTGACCAATTAGCAGATAGTCATTTGTGAAGAGAAGGTGCAAAACCGACTAAATCTCAGGGGCAGGCCAGTAGGATTCCAGCTCTGCCCGTTGAACCGCCGCGCGAAGAGCATGAGACAAAGAATCAATGCATAAAATAAATAGATAAGGAGAAAGAAGGCCCCCTTGGCAAAGACCGCCCATCGAATGGAAAAAGTCTGTTGGGGCACCATTGATCAAGATGGCAAAGTTCGGAGCCTCCACACAATCCATGATCCAATCCACCCATCTATCTTGAAAGCCAAACTCATGGAGCGTCTGATGTAGAAACCGCCAACTCACTCGATCGTAGGCGCGCTCCATGTCCAACTCGATCGCCATTAGGCTCCGACGTATGGGAGCACGTCGAAGATTATACATAAATTCCTATGCGAGTAGAATATTATCAGTAGTGCAGCGATCACTGACAAAGACATCCTGCTCATGACTAATCAGATGAGAAACAATCGGCTTCAGTCGTCTAATCAGGATCCCCGCACACACTTTATAAAGAGTGGTGCAAAGGCTGATTGATTTGAAGTGCCCTAGAGCAGATGCATCAGGTCTCTTAGGGATAAGAGTGATCAGCATCTTGTTTCACTCCTAAGAATGTCTCTGGATTCAAAAACCAACTGCACTGCCTCGACCACCTCTCCACCAACGATAGTCCAGTATTGATGAAAAAGAAAGGGAAAAACATCTGACTCCGGAGCTTTATCCTTTCCAAGAGATCAAAGGGCCCCCTACACCTCTTCTACAGACATAGGATGAGTCAAGGCCACATTCTCCTTATCGAAAATACTGCATATAGGTTGGGACCGCTGGAGGTGGGCATTCTCACCCAAGGGAGCGGTCCAGTGCAACCTGAAGAACTGAAAAATTTGATCCCTGATCTCATCCCTATCCTCCACCATGCTACCATCATTCTCCCTAAGCTACCTTATGCGATTGGTAGATCTCCGGATCATCGTCGACTGATGGAAAAATCTAGTGTTTTGACCACCCTCTTTGATTCACTGCATCCTAAACTTCTGCCTCCATAGCATTTCCTACTGTCTTAATAGAGAGTGGTGCTCATAAAGCTTATGATGAAGCTCTCCAAGATCAGACTCCTAGAGGCCCCCCTCCTGATCCTCTGTCCTCTGGAGCTTCGCTATATCCACCTCTACTCTTTCGATCTATCTGAAAATATCGCCAACCTCAAAGCGGTTCTACTGGATAATCCTGTGCCTAGCCAATGCAAGCCTCCTGATCATCCGGTGCTTCACATCCCCATGATCCGCATCCTCCAAATCTTCCTAATCAAATCCCACATTTTCGGATAGAAAGTCCAGAAAAGAAAAGGCTCTTTGCAATTAAAATTTTGAAAGCTTCTCACATCATTCTAGTATAATACTTTTTGAAAGTTATAACGTGACGGACTGGTTCAACATCTTCGGAATTCAATTATCTCTTGTGATGGGATTGTTTAAGAATGGATATATTTCTCCAATCTTGCGGAGCAATATATATTTTTAAAAAATTAATAATACTGTAAATTGGATAGCAAAAGAAGGAGAAGAAGAAGAAGGGGGCTACACCAACAACAAATATCTCTGAGAATGAAATCACTGATGTCATAGCAGCCATTATGAAATAATAAAGGAAGAGAACCAATTTTAATAACAAAAAAATCTGAGATATATTATTATTCATAAATGAAATATTATTATTTACAATGGAGTGAAAATTTGAATTACTTTTAGAAATATTATCATAATCAGATAAAACGTCTATATGCCTCTTATATCAAATACCTGTCATGTCATGTTCTTGTGTATGATGTAACCAAGGACCTCTGAAATTATTATATGAATGCCACTATTTAAAACCATGCTAGCTGGTCCTCATCTATACTTCTAATTTGGCCTTGGATCATCCCTAAAAAAGGCATGTTTTTTTCCTTCACAGGCCCCTTGTGCCCTCCACTTTGAGTACTCTGTACGCTATGGTATGAAACCATAAGAAGTCCAGTCCGCATGGCGTGGAAGGGTAAGACTTTGCGGCTGTGATGCGGACTGGGACTAAATAAGATTCCAAATGCTTGTATATATAATTAAGCTTCCATGAGACCATCCTCCATGACTCCTCCACTATTCAAAATGCACATGATTGGATCTGATGTTTCTTTAGTCGTCCTTTCTATTTCCTAATAATTGATCAGCTTGCAACGGTCAAATTCGGACTTCTCCATTGATTTGGGGTACACCTTCTAAAACTGGGGTCAAACGCTCGAGTTTTTAATGAGGATTTATGGGCAGGTCGTTTTGGGGAGTTTGGTCTAGAGTTTAAATATAAACCTTCGAGACCATTCGAGTGTACACTTAAAAGGACTCAAAATATTCACTGATCTTTATTTTTGAGACCGGTATTTACTGATCCTTCTTAATTTTGGATGATATCAGCGCACTTTCATCCCTATGTGTGGCCAAATTAGAAATTATTGTATGCACCACGTGCAAATAAATCAGGATAAATCTTGAAACATATGCATGATAGAGAGTGCGCAATCGAAAATCACTGAAATACAAAAATAGCGTGGCATGTTATCCATTATGAGATTTGTACGATCCAATTGCACCAGATGCATGCAATATAGAGTCGTGGCGAAACTTGCAGCTCCCACTCTTGATGGAGATACCAAGAGGACGGAAGAGCTATGTGCCAAAAGGCCTAAGTTGTGCTGGATGGCACTACGTTCAAACTATGAGGTTTGCATCTTCCCAATGGTTGTCTCGGCACATGATTAGTTGGTGACTACCTTTTGCTTCGTTGTGCACAATGTACAGTATTGCCCACGAAAAGTAAGCTTTTTTTTTTTCTGATAAATTGGATGATTTAATTAATCAAAAATTTAAGATAAAATATTAAAATTACAAAATTGGATCAGAAGATCGCCAAAAAAACCTATAGTGTAGTTCTTATATGATTCATCACACATTCAAAGTTCATTTGTTACAAAAATTAATTTTATATGAGAAAAATTATTGATCAGAACCATTCTACCATATATATTTTGGATCGTCTAATAAAAATTATCATATCATCTATTGTTAAAAATATTTACTATTATCCAAATTTGGCTGAAATTTTTGAATGAAAAAATATTCTATGTTAACCTTGGTTAGTTTGTTTTGATTGAAAAAAAAAATTTATGATATAACACTTTTTATTAAATGATCCAAGATACATAGGTTAAAAGAATTTTAACCAAAAATTTCTCCACGCCCAACAAAAAGCTCTCATTGGACTACTCGTGTTGGGGTTCACCTGTTACACTCATAATATTGCCAGCAAGGCAACTGATTCATTCTATTTGCCTTAGGTATAAAAACTGATTTGCCCCTAAATTGGCATGGGATTAGTGCATGACATATTATTGTCTTACGATATTACCAGACTTTTAGAAACATTTCAGTAACTACGGCATTTGTGATGTACCTAATCCTCATCATCACTAGATGGGTCTCGAGTTTCAAGCAGAAAGCACCATCGGCGCAATTAACCAGAGTATGGTACATAAATTTGTAACAAACTTCTGTTTTTTTTTTTTGGCGCGAAACAAACTTCAGTTTATTTGAACCATTCTTTTACAACTCGACAAATTTATAGACCTTTCACCTCTCCAGCACCACTTAAATAGGATTCGTACATATAACCCTTTGTATAATAAATTTTTATATCTTAGTTAACCCAATTTTAATTTTATAGACATATAGGTAAATGATTCCAAGTTATGTCAAGAGAACGCAGAGCATTATATAGTTTAACATACAACCAAATTCTTTAAATTTATTATTCAAGATTCAGCGATTGGTGCACTGGTTAAGCTCGTTGGCGAGACGTGGACTTGCATTGTAGTAGTTGCTTGTATTGTAGTAGTTTACTGACAATCTCTTGATCTAACCTCTCGGCCGATGGTCCTTACAATTCCACTTCAATGGCACCTACTGACAAAGACATGCGACCTTTTTGCCCGGGTTGGAGTGCAGAGGGGGAATAGAGCAAACTATGTTTTCATGCCACCTTCTTGTATTGGGGCCCCGTTGGCTAAGTACCACTCCTTTATCTAGTGGTTATCTTTTTCCGACATGACCCAGTAGTCTCTCTCCGAGTATCCTTTTGGTCACTCTCGAGTCCCGAGCGGCTCTCACGCTGTTCCTCCAGGGACTCGGAAGATTATTTTTATTTTTTAAAATTTTTATTTTAAAATTTATCGGGATCAATTTCGACAGTAACACCAGAGATGATAGAGACGATACTGACTTTATTATTCAAAGACTGGATGTCAGGTTGCTGGCGGCAGAGAGTTCATACCTGTTCAAACCCTCCGTACTAGATGTGGAGTTTCGGACTTCCTGAACGGACATTATCTACATCAGACAGGAGCTACAGACGGAGAGGATCTATATTGAGGGCTATTCGACGATCGTCATAGGTTGGATCCAGAATGACACGAGGTATATGGAGGCTAATCTGCTTCTTCGTGACATCTGAATTTCCCTCCGAGAATTTATCGAAGTATCGGTTCATTGATGAAAATCTTATCTTGATCACCTCGGTATCCAATTAAACATACATGGATAGCTATGATAAAGATCTCAGTATCCAATTAAATAGATATGGACAGCTATAATGAAGATCATATGTTGATTCTCTCGACATCATATTAGGCAAATATGGATAGATATACAATCTTATATGGTGGAAATCATTCCTTAATTTTTTTGCCAACCATGCAATCAAATTTAGCAGGTAAGACCAATCCCATGAGAATGAAACTATTCCTGATTTTGCTAACTATGTATATATTTGTGAAGATTTTCATTATATGAATCATATCATTCCTTTGATGTAAAGATACTGATTCATTTGATGTAGGGATTTTGATCCCATAAGATGTGTATATAAGCATGCTATCATAGCTAATAAAATACAGCTTTTTGGCTACAATTCCTTCATCAATAACTTAGTCCATAAATTTCTTTCTTAACATGGTATCAAAGAATTGATCATCTTATTTTCCTTGCAAGTATTGCGCCATATTTACATCATTCTTGCTCTTGATTCTTTAGCCTAGGCAAGTATTTTTACGGCCTTCATGAAGTCACAAGAGCAGAGTTCCTTGACGATAGGGAGAGTGATCCCCTCTCCCATTGCTATTGATTCTCCATATTATCTCCATCTGTTTGATAATTCGAGAACGGTCTTTGTTTCTATCATTTTGAATGGAGATAACTACCCTATTTGGAAAAGGGCGATGCAAAATACCCTCAATGATAAGAATAAATAGGATTTGTTAATGAAAGTATTTCCAAACTTGATGCTGATTCATCTTATTTTGTGGCTTAGACAAAGTATAACTCCATGTTATATCATGGTTGTTCAATGCCATTGCCAGAGAGTTGCAGAATAGTGTGGCATATGTTGATACTACACATAACATATGGATAGATTTAGAAGAAAGATTCTCACAAGATAACGTACCAAAATTCATCAGCTGAAGCATGATCTCTCTCTTACTATGCAAGAAGGGCTCTCGGTCACTGCCAATTATTCAAAGCTTAAAGCCTTATAGGATGAGTTACACTTATGTGACAATGTTCCTCCATGTACACGTGGGTTGGAAAGAATTTGCTATAGCAAGAGAAATAGAGAAGATTCAGTTTTTTATGAGACTGAATTCGAGTTTCAATGTGATACGATCACAAATTCTTAATAGTGATCCATTATCCTCTTTAAGCAAAATTTTTCTATGATCATGTAAGAAGAAAAGCAGTAGTCTATTGCTGCCATGTGGCAACCCAATCATGAGGCTATGGCTATGGCTGCGAAGATCACTTCTTTCATCACACGTGATGCTGGTGTAATGTGTTATCATTGCCATAAATTTGGCTACATAAAGGAGCGTTGTTTTGAGCTTATTGGCTCCCCACCAATGTAGAGAACAAAAAAAAATGGCTCAAACCATGCTAGAAGACAGGGACAGAATCAATGAGACAAGCAACATCCTATAAGATCTTCAGCTGTAACTGTTTGTGAATCAAATGATTCTTCAGAACATGCCATATCATCTATTTTAGGCCTGAATATGCAACAATACACTTAATTGCTAAATTTTTTTAGTGGTGTGCAATCTTCTCCTGGCCTAGCTTTGCATGCCACAGCTTTCACTCATGATCATCTCTCAGTTAAAATATTTTCTCCTTTTACTACATGGATTGAAATAGTGGAGCCTCGACCATATGGTCTCATCTTCCACCATCCTAAATTCACATACTACCATACCTTTTGATAGATCTATCAAGCTGCCAAATGGCATAAGTCTTCTTATTTTACATGTTGGTGAAGTGAAACTGCCTGATGATATAACCCTTCGTAATGTTCTTTGTGTATCGAATTTCACATGCAATTTGTGTTCAGTTAGCAAATTAACTTATGATTTATCTTGTACTATTATTTTCTTTCCTGATTTTTGCATATTTTAGGATCTCACCTTGAAGAAGGTGATTGGAGTAGTTAGATAGAGGGACAGTATTTACCGTTGCCACTTTACATCAAACCCCACAGCCCTTCAAGCTATAGCAAAATTTTCTAGTTTACTTTGGCATATGCACATTGGACATGCTTCTTTTAGTAGTTTATTTAAAATTCTGTGTTTATCTTTAATTTCCTCAAAATCGTATTTGTGATGTTTATCATCATGCAAACAAGCTAGTACTCCTTTTCTATTAGCAATAATAAAACTCTCGTTGTTTTGAGTTAATTCATTGTGACATATAGAGACCATATCCGACTCCATCTCTTAATGGCTCACATTATTTTTTATCATAGTAGATGATTTTTCACATGGTACTTGGGTTTACTTACTTAAACATAAATATGAAGCATCTACTTATCTTGTATCCTTTTGTCATATGGTTACTACATAGTTTGACTCCAAAATAAAATTATTCATAGTGACAGTGGGGGTGAATTCACATCCATATCTATGAGAGATTTTTTTTGGCTCAAGCCATAGAACATCAAATATCTTATGTTTATACCACTCAACAAAATAGAATAGTGAAGTGTAAACATAGGCACTTATTGAAAGTGGCTCGAGCACTTAGATTTCAGCTAATTCACCAATAAAATTTTAGGGAGAATGTATCCTTATAGCTGTATATATAATCAATCATTTGTCAACTCTAGTTTTACTGCATAAAATACCATATAAGGTATTGTTTAATCAACCATCCTCTAATGATCACCTCTGTGTATTTGGTTGCTTATGTTATGCACATAACCATGCAAGGTCATGCACTAAATTTGATTCTAGATTCATTCGATGTATATTTCTTGGTTACCATATAGACAAAAAAGGTATCGTGTTTATGATCTTGAAAATCATAATATCTTTGTCCCGCGAGATGTAGTATTTCATGAATATATTTTTTCATATTGCTCTTCTTCCATAGCCGAGTCAGTGCACAATAGCCAAAGAACCAATTTGATTAATCCATTGCCCATTCTTGATGATCCACGATCAAGCATACCTATTGCTAATCCCACGTCCAAATCTTCTACAGATTCCAATAATTCATCTGAAATACTTTCAACAGAGCCTCCTTCTGTTGAGCAGGACCAAATTCCTAAACCCTAGCTCATTAAATCTACCCAAACTCGACAAATACTAGCTCATCTGAAAGATTATATCTTTCAATTGTCACCTTCACTAGATCCCTTACAGTCTGCCACTCCAACAACTCCTTCAGGTATTCTTTACCCTCTCTCAAATTTTGTTCATTATGATAAATTTTTCTTCAACAATTAGCTTTCTTGGCGGCCATCAGTTCTACTGATGAGCCAAAGCATTTTTCATAGGCTATTAAAAATCCAAAGTGGCGTGAGGCTACGACAGCAAAGATTGTAGCATTGAAAAAAATCAAACAAGGACTTTATTTGATTTACCATCTGAGAAGAGAGCCATTGATTCCAAATGGATATATCGCATCAAGTACAAAGCAGACAGGTCAATTGATCGCCATAAGGCATGACTGATTACTAAGGGTTATACCCAAGTTGAAGGTCTTGACTAACATAAGATGTTTGCAGGCCTGTGGTTAAACTAGTTACTGTGCGCTGTTTGTTGGTAATAGCAACTGTACGTGAATGAGAATTGCATCAATTGGATGTTAATAATGCCTTCTTATAAGGTGATTTGCATGAAGAGATTTTCATGCACATTTCTCAAGGCTTTACACGTCCAGATAATACACGAGTTTGCAAATTGAACAAGATATGGACTCAAACAAGCATCTTATAATTAGTTTGAAAAATTTGCCTCCTTTATTGTCCAGTTCAGTTTTAAGCAGTCCAAGGCCAATTATTCCTTATTCACTCGTGCTCAAGGTGAGAGTATAGTCCTCATCTTAATCTATGTGGATGATATCATATTTGTCAGAAATGATCCCATCCATATCTCTTCTGTCAAGACTTATCTGCACTCGTAATTTATATCAAGATCTAGGCCCATTAAATATTTTTTGAGAATTAAAGTTGCTAGATCGTCGGATGGTATCGTGCTCAATCAAAAAAATATGCAATTGACATTCTCTCTGAAATGGGCATACTAGGAGCCAAACCGTACGTATTTCCAATGGAACAGCATCATTCTTTATCTAGTGCCTCTGGTTCAAAGGTGGCTGATCTTTCTCTATACAAGCACTTAGTTGACAGGCTGATCTACTTGATAATTACTCATTCGGATCTACGTTATTCAGTCCATATTCTCAGTCAATTCATGCATGATCCCCTTCAGCCACACCTTGATGCCACCATGTGGGTTTTCGCTATCTCAAAACGACACCAGGATAAGATATATTTCTTTCTGCATCCAGTGAATTGTCTTTAGTCACTTATTGTGATTGTAACTGGATGAGTTACCTTACTTTCCGTCGCTCCATCACTAATTATTTTACCATGCTTGGGTTTCTCTGCTTTCTTAAAAATTAAAAAGCAAAGTACAGCCTCATATTCTTCCACTGAAGCTGATACAGAGCTATGTCTGCTACTACTAGTGAGCTTCTTTGGCTTCAAGCTCTTCTTTCTGATTTGCATGTTTCTTTTACACGTTCTATGCAGCTTTATTGTGACAATTAAGCAACTCTCCATATTGCTTCCAATCCAATTTTTTATGAACAAACAAAACATATTAAGATTGACTGCCATTTTATCCATGAACAGATCCAATCCAATAAACTCATTACTCACTACATTCCTACCAACAATTAGCATATATCTTTACCAAGGTGCCTGGAAAGGATAAGTTTCATTATCTCTTATCCAAGTTGGGCATTCTTGATCTCTATGCTTCAACTTGAGGAGGATTGATGGAAATCTTATCTTGATTATCTCTGTCACGCCCCCGACCGAGATTTTGAATCGAGGGTCATGGCAACC
>KE504801.1:610476-637983 GCA_000441515.1 Elaeis oleifera | reverse complement strand
CGTTCGGATCGGACATCATCGGTAGTTACTGTCGATGTCGCCCGTCGTCAGACGGGTGAAGTCGGTCGGTCCATATCGAGGATGGGTCGGCGTCGGTCGGGTCGGTCGGTGAGTCGGCGTCGATCGGGTCGGTCGATGAGTCGGCGTCGGTCGGGTCGGTTGGTGAGTCGGCGTCGGGGATCGATCGGTATATTCCAACAAATTTAAATGTTCATGCTCCAGTAAAACTTGATCAAATAGCACCCAACCAACCTCAACGTAACTGTTCGTTCGTGCATTGAATATCTCAGCATTTCCTCAGTTTTGAACGTTAGGGGGCAAAATTTTGATCCAAAAATGAAAAATATTAGGGGGTCAAATTGGGTAACATAAACAAATCTGACATGGGGCATTATAGCTTGAATCTGTCCTTCTACTTTGTGTTGCCTATAGCATCATCTATCCCCTACCAAACTGTATCATCTGTAGCTAACATCATGGATGCATAGCCAAAATTCACTACATCGGATATTTTATGAGAGCTGCACAACAGAAGTTAACAACATCAATCCATAGATATTACAATCAATTGCAAAATCACAATCAATTATTCACACCTAGGAGTTCAGTTACACACCTGGGTTAAACTGAATGTGGGTCGCAGCATAACAGTTAATCTTGAATTCCACTCCGGTGAGCTCTCAAGATCAGTAAATGGGTGTCAACCTAGTCCCAGCCCATCCAAGTAAAATGGTTAACAACCAACACCTTTCACAGCCTAAAAGCTTTCGGTATCAGGCCTGCTTTTATCTGCTTATATGGAGGTGCAATCCCATTTTGTCTAATTCTAGCTGTTCCTAAAACAGACCAAAATTATCCAGTCAGCCTACTCAGATCAACATTGCACGAGCTAACAGGGTTAATTGGTACATCATCTAGTGTTTTTCTCTCCTTTCAACCATTATTGCCTTTCTGCTTAACAGCATAGACTCCACACAAGATGGAGGAGATAAAATATGAACTTGATCACTTGTGTTTGTGTATGAATCATCATTTGTTCCCAGAACATTCAACTTATCATTGTAATTGTGAATAGAGTATTCTGTCTATTTTACATCTCTTCGGTCTTCATAGATGCACCGCATACATGAACCATGGATATAAACTGCTATCCACTTTGTTTAGTATTGAGAAAGATACCTGGAGCCTTGTCTCAGAACTATTGCACCTGTGCACAGGCAACCTGTCTAGGACTATCTTTTAGGGCAAACCTCTTTAGAGATCTATGGCCGTGTTAATTCAGTGTTCAGTTAAACCAATAAGTCTGTTTTATCTTTCATCTTTCCCCTCCGATAAGAAAGCTAACAATAACTGAACTTGTTAACAAGGCAACCCTGTTGTGAGGGATTGCTCCCATAAATTATGAAGCTCACCAAGGAAAACCATCCTGTCAATGCATGAATTGTTAAGAACTTCTTTGTGTTCGTCTACGATCAAAGCAGGTGCCCCCATCACCATATTGACCTTCTTAATAGCAGCATCAGTTTTACAGCTGTGAAACTACAAAGCTAATAAGATGGTTTGCAGATCCAGGATCATCTTTCTTTGCAGATCCAGGATCATCATTCTTAGCAAAGAAAAGAATCTTTGCCCATGTTCCATGGTATTATGTAACTCTAGCTATCTGCCAAAAGTTCCAAGGCCGCCAGTCAGCTCTGTCAAAGTTGTCAACTGCAACAAAACAGGATTTTAATCTCACGATATCCTTGGCAATTATTGAACCTAGATGTGTGGTACAATCAAAGTTCAATTTTCAATAGTCTTGTTGGTGGTTACAAACCTACAACTAAAAATTGAGGCCTGTTAGATATAGTTACTTCTTTGAGTAAAATCCTTCTTTGCACTTTCCCATATAAAGCAGTACATGCCTTTGGAATGCTTTGTTAGCATAAAGAAATATACTCAAAGCAATAGAAATGGACTTGCCAGGGGTTTGTCAGGCTGTGTAAGAATCGTCACAGAATCTTAGACACACAATAAGAAGGATAATACGAAAGGCTTCCAAAGACAACCCTGTGGTTTGTATATTGATTATAAACTATAATCATATCATGGGACAACCCGCACATGTTGATGAAAGTGGTTTATTAAGATACGCTCCAACATTTCCTCTGCTGCTGCAGACAAAATGTTGAGGGTGTCGATAATCTCCAACTAACTTCAGGTAGGAGTTATCCAAACAATTTCACCGATTGAAGTGGTTTAGAAAACCTTTGTGGTGATGCCATCGTTGGTAATGGTTAATCTTTAGACAGTTTCAATGTTGTCTTTTCAGCTAACCTGGTAACTTCCCATCATAGATATTTATCTTATGAAAGAATAAGTTGGAATCTTCTAATCAATAAAGGTAGATAATACACTTAAAGCAATCAGGTCATCACAAATCTACTGTCTTAAGGGAACAATTTAATTGTTTCTAAAGATAGAAGGAATTTCAGATTGCCGTTTATTGAGTGGTTCTCTCGTGGCTATTTTCTGAATTGCAACATTGTCTGACTCAGTGTACATTTCTTTTTCCATTTTTTTTTCCTCTTTACTCGACACTATGGACCATTGCTTGATGAGCAAAGGAATGGGCAACATGTTGGACTCTTGGATAGAGTTTGCATCGTATGGCAGGTTAGCACAAAATGAATGCTAAATTGTTGGGCTGAGGGATCACCAATGGGTGTATTTTGTATGGTTATGTAACTTATGTTTAATTGTGGCAAGTCTACAAAATGATTTGGGACGCATAATGCAATGCATAAAGCAAAGATGCAGAAACTAGCACATGGTGTGAAGCTGATAGCCAACACTGAGAATTCTTTGTTTCACTGGTTGTTCTGAACTCCTGCAATGCTTAAGGGCTGGTAAAGTAAATCAGTGTTCTAAATATTGTGTTTCAAGATCTGGAATTTGACCAGAACTTAACGCATACTTGATGCATAAATATTGGAATAACTACAATTAAAAGTCAATTTCAAGCTCCAATCGGTAGATGATGCTACCATGTTCCCAATTTTGTTCGCAGCAAGCTAATTAGTTTAGAAAACCAGATAAATCTAGAACTGCGCACATGTAAGTTTATGAAAAAGCATTGAATTTATGGTCTGAAAGCTAGAAACCATTATATCCACCAGAATTCTGTAGCACAAATCAACCATAATGGAACAGTGGTGGGACTTATGCAAGAGAAGGAATACACCAAACAGGATAAAGGATCCAGCACCTAGAATCTATCCAATGAGCACTAAACTGAAAAATTACAATCTCAAATTAAATAAGCAAATCTATAATATAGAATAAGAAAGGGAAAAAAAAAAACCCAATCATGAACCAGCAACTGGTGGATGGGAAATCATCTCACTTACAAATAGCAACGAATTGCATTGCAAGTATGGGGGCCGTTGTAATAAATATCCCAAAGCAATATCATCAAATTACTGGACCAACCAAATACTGCCAAGTAGAAGAATTGTAAATGTAGGGATATTAGATAAAAATGCTTACAGAATCCAGGAAAGGCCACAAGGAGCATTGCGGCCGCGGCAATGATTCAAAGTAATCATCTGCAGAAATTAACAGCAGACAATCTCAGTCATGAGAAATGCAAACATGCTTTGTAAAGAAACCTTCTCTCATCTTCACTGGAAATCCCGATAGAATATGAACACACTTTAGGAAAATGGGAAAAAATACGATCAAGCGAAGAGTCTATTGTTCATACACAGTCCAACACATCTTGAATCTTCATGGAATTGTCTGATGTGCGAGAAGAAAGATCATCACATAAGCATTGTCAAAGTCCACCAAGTAGCAAAAAAGGGAAGAGAAGTCTGACCTACCCCAATCTTCTTAGTAGCAGTCAAATTATCTGAGAAATTCTTAAGATTGGCCATTGTGATATTTGATTGGCCTACAACAAAATCCAACGTAATTGAAATGCTACCATGAAATTTCTCGTCCCATGTACAAACAATGGATCCAATGCTAGATACCTTTCCTAAACTATGAAAATATCATGAAAATATATCAAGAGAAACCATAAAAATCGATGATTCAAACAAAATGGTAGCCAAATGGAACATAGATGGCGACGCAGGTGAAGAGTATGAGCAATATAAGAGAGAGCATAAGCTGTGCGTGAATATGAGTACATATGGTGTGGGTAGCAACAATAATAGCAGCTGATGTAAAATAAGAGTACAAGTCTATAAGACCAGCCCAAAGAACTGGAACTACAGTCTACATAGCAGGAAAAGAAGGGAGCAGCGGTCAAACCAATAGACTGCAAATAAATTAAAAATGACAAATATTTATCAATTAAAACAACAAGTGCCACAGCAAGAAACCAAGATTTCGATTATAGAAGAGCTGTCACAGCCCAATAACACCGATTACTGATATTCCAACCCCTATTGTAGCTATTGAATGCCCCTAGACGATAGACCTTCTTCATGGAACCAAAACATCTTTTTCCCGCCTACAATATTCCATCTCAAAATTAGATCAAAATCGCATCTTGCCAGTAAAGCTGTGCCCTTCTGATCACAATCCATCCACTTTCAGTAACCCAGCTCCAAGAAGCACGCAAAACCGCCTCCTTTAACGAGAAACCAGATACTTGTAGAACCAAGAAGGAAAAAAAGGAGATGATTCTTAATACGGGTTCTGGGTGAGGCCCGGATGTAGAGAAAGAGAAGCAGCGAGGATGAGGAGAAAAGCTTTGTGTTCTACGGAATGCCAAACCTTTATCCTTCCTCCAAATGGGGGGCCAACTCTGTTAAAAGAAGTTCTCTTGTGACCCTATTCGTAAATCTCTCCATTCTTTGGTCCTCTATAGACAGATCCCATTAGAGGATGTGGAAACTGTTATTACCTCGCCGGAGAATTATATAGGCTCGTTGGATGACCGGATTTGGCCAACCGCCAACGGGTGCTAATCATTACGTTGCCAATAAATCAGGTGGGAAGTGCTTAGTTTAGGTCCAATTCCAATATAGGAATTTTAAACAATGCAGGAGTTTTGGATTGTTGTTCAATTCACCGTTGAAAAAAAAAAAATGATCAGATAAGTGATAAGTCGGATTCAAATATATTATTTATTATTATCATTATTATCATTATTATTTTTGTTATTATTGTTACTATTGATGCAAATGAAATGTTATTTATTATTGTTGACATTTTGGGAGCAAGCCAAGCATGAGTGAGCCAGTGAGGTGCTCATCCATTTCCACCACCTCTAGAATAGTCTTGTCAACGAACTGCATGAAGGGTAGCAAACAAGTTCAAAGACGCTTTGCACCAACAAGGTGCACCATTTTGATGTGCGAACAAAACTTATAGACGCATGATCAGGTGTGCGAATCTTGTACATGATTACTCATCTACCATTTTGATTGATACTTTGTATTTTGATTTGTACTTTGTACGTTGGTTTAGATGTGCCATCGAATAACAAGCAGTTGATAGCGCACATGGACTTGTTCTTGATATGCTTTATGTTTAGCCTTTTGAAACAACCGCTATATTTCTTACCATCAGCAAATCAATTTATTCTATATATAAAAATTGGAATGATAAGTCGATATATACGGAATAGCTTCCGAGAAAAATACCAATGAGAACTCAGGATCCTTTATGAATCTTTAATACGAAATATCTAAAAATTTGCCTGTTAATGGAGCCGATTGATTATGTGAGCTGATTACGTCAAATATGGCTAAAATATAAATAGAGTTATGCAGTTCAGAGCATATATAGGTGACCTTTGCCAACATTTGTGCATATGTCCGGCAAATATTTTTTTCATAATGGATGATAATGTGAAAATTCATGATATTCAAAATATATGAGAAGATGTAATGCAGCCAATTACTCGAATTCATCGAAGCATTGAAGTATTTATGATGATCATGTGGTATCTACTACTACATCCATTATTGATGGTACCTTTCTCTTTTATTTTTGGTTGTGGTGTTTGTATTTTTTATTTTGTTTCTAGAGAGGGAGGGGGGTGTTCTATTTAAGCCAACAACTATCACATGACTAAATGAAACTACAACCGCCAATATTTTAACATACAATAAAATAGTTTTTAGGTAACATATCAATCATCTCAAATCATCACTATTCTTGATGCTAAGGTCATGAATTTTGTATATCAACTAGTCCTCCAATAAATGAGAGAAATATCGATAAATATGATATGATGTAAGATAGCCCATATAATTTGGGATTTCCTTTTTATGGGTGGGGTGAATATGATGTATAAAAGCTCGCTTCTTTGATGGTAATTGGAGGCAAATACGACTTACAAGATACTTTATATTAAAATCTTCATGGTGACTTACTTCGGCCTTCAAGCAGGAACCATATGTTTTGAGTTCATGAGATAAGGAACTCTATTGCCTATAATACTTTACACTGAACCATTGTAAATAACAAAGCCATGGGATCCATGTAAATAATTACTTATATAATAAACAAAGGGGCTCTACCGCCCTCCATTTGTTTTTTAAAAAAATTCTAATATATACGATTGAATGTGAAAAAGAGACAAGTGACAAAGTTGAGAGAACTAATCTAAAAAAATCAAAAAAAAATAGAATGAAGAGGCTTAAAATTAGATAGCTACTAAGTCAGGCATGGAGAATAGATGAGATGGGAATGTATTAGTAAGAGTTAGCATGAAAAGCAGAAGTTCATTACACTTTAAATACAATAAGAGGTGGGAATATTTATGTCAGAACATCAAATTAAATTTAGGACGATATCATAATTAACTATTCATCCACTCTTGCAAATTCAAGCTATTTGTTATGGATTTTTTTTTTGCTTTTATTCCTCTAAATGAAAGGTACAAAAAGCATTATTTGTGCAAATAAGATAATATTTTGGCAAGTAATATTCTCGGAGATTAGTGTGTTATGTAAAATTTTTCACAAATATAAATACACTTGCATGCTATACACACACACGAAAAGATGATTATCATGCATCCATTCTAGAATAAAATAATTTATTATATAAAAAAATATATCAAAAGAAATATAGGATATTACTGGTATCTTGCATAACTCACGCGTGGTAAATAGGTGATCAAGGATAACAAATCCCCCTCTGTTTGAGACTAGATTACACTGTAAATAAACGAGTCCAAAAGAAAATTTTGCATGTTACATGCTTGGTCCTCCGGTTTCATCAAAAATAATTTGAATGTATTATAAATATAAAAAATATATATATTATACATAACATGTAATTTAAATTTAAATTTAAAATTTATTTTTGGAACAAATCTTATTGGTTAAACTCTTAAAAAGCCAGCATCCCACATCTGGCCAATCTTGGAGGATAGGCAATCTTCGTGCAGGAACAGAACCTCTGCGGTAACGTCGCTAGCATGCTTTTCCGAAAAAAATCCGCCCAAAACGGTGATACCAACCTGTCCCTTCGGTGTACGATCCCAATGTAACAGTTTACCGCTCCGAGATACATACCCCTCTCGGTGCGTTTGGTGTCCGCGTCCGTATGTATGATACCGTGAAAGAACGGACCTCGCGACATGGACGGCAGATGCTATATACGCTTAAAAATTTTCTATGCGCGCGTCGAACCACCGCCTCATAACGTTTCAAACCCGTTCGCACGTAAAGTCACTGAGTCACTAATCGGTATGAAAGGACAACCCCCGAGTTCCGATCACTCCGAGATCCGATCCGTTCAGAGTGCCGGGAACCACCGTGGCTTCGCTTCCGGTGACGCTTTCCTCCCATGGCGAGGCGCGAGATCGACGCCATTCCTCTCTCTAGATTCGGCGTTCTCGTCGCCCAGCTCGAGTCCATCGTCGCCTCTGCCCCTCAGCAACCCCTGATGCACTTCTCTGCTTCGATCTCCTATCCGAGCTAATCGCCGCCATAGAAGACGAGCCTAAGGTTAGTTCTCTCCCATTTTGTCCTTCTAATCCGTTCTTGATCTCTTCTTGAGCTTTTGTTTCCCTAAAAATTGTGCGAGATGGCATAGATTGACCGAGCATTGATTTCAGATCCTAGGTTTTCGTGTCCTCGCTTGCCAGGTCATAGGTTTCCAAGATTTCTTTAGTCGGTGTAGAGCTTAGGTCTAGAAGATAACAATTTGGTAGTGTTTGCACTCCACTTTGGCAGTTCTTGATGCGGAAGATGGCGTAAATCTTTGAATCCTGGATTTCAGGTAGAAGGTACAGTTCTTGCGGTTTTTTCTTGAATAGTTTCGAAATTCTGGGGTTCCGCTCGGGTCTCTTGGTCTGTGAACTCCAAGATGGCAATTCTTGATCTTCAACTGGACTTTGAACTTTATTCTTTTCAGATCCAGGCCACTGATCTGGTTGATAAATATCTCAGATACGTTATAATCTATACCATTCAATTTCACAAAATTGGCTAGCGGATTCATCTAGGGTTGGAGCTCGCAATGCAAGAATCGGGGTGTAGAGAACGGAAGGCTCCATCGCAACTTAGTTGCATACCTTAGAATTCTAATACCAACTACGGGAAGCTTTTCTTTGCATGTGTGTATATACGTGTATATATAGATACTTGATCTTTATCTTCATTGAAATGCTGTTATGACTATTTTGCCTTGTAGGTTGCTGATGTGAAATGGCAGCTTGCGTTAACCCATATGATTTTTTACTTTTGTTGCAGGAATCTATACAACAGTGGCAAAGGAAGTGTGAGGATGCTCTTTTCTCTTTACTTACTTTTGGGGCTCGTCGCCCTGTCCGGCGATTGGCGTCGTCTGCAATGGGGAGAGTTATTGCTAGAGGGGATGGTATTTCCATATACTCGAGAGCTAGCAGTCTTCAAGGATGGCTTGCTGATGGCAAAAGAAGTGAACCCCTCTCATGTGCAGGTTACAATGCCAAATCCTTGCTTGATTGAGTCTTGGGTCACAAAAAATGGTTATTGTGTCAGAGACTTTAGAATTCTTGATTTGTAGTTCATAGCATTAATTTTGTTTTCTTTTATTTTTTTCCCATTAGTAGATGATAAGAATCATTAAGGCGATGTATTTGTTTGATAGGATTAGTATTATACAGATAAAATGAACTTGAAAATTGCCCTCAGTTGTGTAGATATGAGCATGAGTGAAGAGAAAGTCTTCATAATTTGTGAACATAAAAACTCTGCTATATCTGCACCCTTACACTTGTCCATGCCCATTGGAAGGAGATGGAGTTATACTACAGCATTATGGTGAATGTTGTTTCATATCTCTAATTCTTTATTGTGGGATTTTTTTGTGGTCAAACTGAAGTGGTGTTGAAATCTAGAGCAGTTGACTGGTAGTGATGTTTTCTGATCATCATAGGGCATGTGCAACGCACATTCCATGGACGCTTTGCATGCAAGATGTTGAACTTTTATCTGCTTATTTGCTTGTTAAGCCAATATTCTCAAGTGGATAGTTTAACAAAACTTTGACATCTATACATAATGAGTGTAATGAAAACTATAATCAACTCCATTAATAGCTATGGTACTCCTCTCTTCCAAATGCTGCTTATCTCATCCATCTTTCGGCATTATTGCATCCACTCACTTTCTTATTATTGGATCTAGATTCCTTTTGATAAACCAACAACTATCTTACTTTGAATAGGCATCATTCAATCATATAGTCAATAATGATGAGCTTTCAAAAGCCATTTTCAGGGCAAATTATTATTGTCTTTTTTCAAAAAAAAAAAGATAAGGATAAATGTTCTATATATTTTATAATTCATGTTTGGCACCATTGCACTTTTACAGCAGTGCTACTTGTGCGCTATGAGTTTTAAAAGTTTTGAACAATTGTTATTGGTCTTTAGCCAAGCATAAGTAATTTCAAAGTTGGAATCTTTAGAGCATCAAATACACGTCATATCTTTTATTATTATTACTAATAGATTTTGTGAGCTAGTTGCAGCCTTAAATATTGCACCATATGCATCCTTACCTTTAACCTATTATTATATGGGTGGAATTATCTAATACCCCCATAACAGCAAAGACAACCCAGATGACTTAAACATTGAAGCAACCGAGACTCTTGGATGCACTTTCTATTTAAGAATGCCCATGAATGGCATTTCAATAATTTTCTAAAAATCTCATGAATAGACAGATAAAAAATTTAGATAGTCACTATATTAGACTATGTACACAGTGAAATTAATCTATAATTGGTTGGCATAAACTACCAGGTCCAACTGCGTTGCATCATCATTGATGGATGATGACTTGAGATGGTAATTGTTGTTACTTTTTCATGCCAGTATTTACAAAGTTATATTATTAGAAGTGCTTCAATGATCATATAAAGAAAACATTTAGAAGAAATTTAGAAAAGTCACCTAACCTAGTTGAGTACTTTTTCTTTTTGGGGTGGGGGGGGGAGTGTGTGAATATGTCTAACTAGGAGCTCTCTCTTCCCCTTACTTCTATTTCTCTTTTCCAGAACTTACCCAACATCAATCAAACAAGGGATATTATCAGCCAATGGATAACTGAATAAGAAATGGTTATTCGGAGTTTAAGGTATGTATTCCCCAGTTAGATATGCGGCATCCAAATAGGGCCCAAGTGGATTTTTTATGGTTACTAAAAACCTCATGCAATGTGACTTGTCCTTCCTGTCTAACTAACTTATCTTAAATAATGATTATTTGCAATTTCTGTCCCATTATTGGTTTTGGGGGACTCAAAAAGAGGTGAAATTCTGTGTATTTTGGGAGAGATTCAGAAAAAAGTGGAAGCTGGCATACCTTGCTAGATGAGTAATATGATTTTGTGAGGGTTTAGCTGCTGTTTTAACTAGCTTGTACTTATGATTGTGGGCCTTGCCATTGCATAACACAACAATCCAATTAATTGTGATGTAGCACGTGAGACACCCTAGGCATTGTACTAATTCTTGACAATATGGTATGGGACTATACAATATGGACCACTATTTAAATCATTGCCCTTCAAAAAGTTCGTGAATGGCTATAGAGTGGTCTGCTACTAGTCATAAGGTGTTAAGAAACTATTTTATTTTTATTTTATTTCTGATTGATCGTTTTTAAAATTTGATTGGAACCTTTTCATTAGTCCTTTCACTTCTTTTACTAAGACTGGCCAGAAAAATGTATCAAGCTTTCATGAGTGCCCCATTTATGTGGAACTTGATAGCCATACCTATTCACATGTTTCAACATTACACATTTTGGATTTTATGGGATCAAGTTTGAGATTTACATTAAAATACATCAATCTGCATTAACTTTAGGGCTGAAAATTGTGATTGACAAACCTTATCCTAATGCTTGCAGTTGCCTTGCTATTTACTTCAGTATCTTTCACATAAGCTGCCGTGATCATTATTATGGCTATTTATTTTGTACTCTCCCTTTTTTGGAATTAGAATAGTCTAGAAATATTTTTGGAATGTAAATAACATAACAAAGTTCTGATGCCCTTCTGCATTCCTTTGTGGAGCCTTCTTTTAGAGTTGGCCATACTATGTTTTAATGGGATAAGGTTCCTTGATGTTGTCATTTGTGCTGAAACAAATTTATATTTTCATGATAGTATA
Organism: Elaeis oleifera; assembly: GCA_000441515.1. Taxonomy (NCBI): domain Eukaryota; kingdom Viridiplantae; phylum Streptophyta; class Magnoliopsida; order Arecales; family Arecaceae; genus Elaeis; species Elaeis oleifera. Next base: position 626,361 of record KE504801.1, on the reverse strand, counting down.
TATATGCATATTTTACTTCGTTATTGTCTGTTTCTTTGTAATGTCTTGTAGGTGCTGCAAAGTGCTTGGGCAAATTGTATCACTTATTTGGGCGCAGGATAACTTCTGGTTTGATAGAAACAACTAGCATTGCAGCAAAACTAATGAAGTTTCATGAGGTAATATATTTAGGGGCTGTGCTTGCTCTTTTCTTTCACCAGAAATCATTCTTTATCCCTGCACCTGCTTTTGAGAGCATATACCTGGAGTATCATACCCACAATTAATTTCCATTTTTATAAGCTTTGATTTAAAAATTATCAATGTACATTGCTAATTCTTTGGCACTGAGAACCTGTGAATGCTATTTTTCCATTTTCTTTATTTTAGTTTTATTGATAAATGCAGTATATATTTCATCAAATATGTTATTTCATTTGCAAACTTTTCTTTTGAAATATGCTATATCACAGTCCTTTTTCTAAAAATCCAGTGGCTTGTTCCCCTTTCGCTTTTCATGATTCCCTTGAATATTTAATTTAGAAGGAGATGTGTGGAAATTCGTGCGGGCCTCATATATATTATTTATAATCTTGTGATGTGGGAGTGGAGTTAGGCATTTTGACTGCTGTATCTAATCCAAATGTTATCCTACGAACCTGGTATGATGCAAATGAATGAAAATAAAAATCGCAAGCACACAACTTGGGTTCTATTTCTCATTTCTCAAGTTCTAAGTCCCAAATCTGATTTATAATAGTCATATTTTTATGTAAAGTCATATGAGGCCATGAAAAATGGAATACATGGTGTCAATTGTTTCCTTGATGCTGTAGAAGGTATGCTGACAAGCACGGAACACATGTTAAATAACAAGAAAAGCAATTTTCTTCATCAAGTGAATGATAAGTAATTCTCACAAGTTACGACCATTTTTCTATTATAAAATGAGAAACCATGAACTATTTGATTGTCTTCTTATGTTTCCTGCTGATCGGCAAATCCTTTATTAAAAAGGAGGAAGTTAACAGTATTGGTCTAATTTTCTTAAATATTATCTTTAGTAAAAGTTTCTTTTTACATCGTTTGAATGGATAAAGGGAAGTAATGGAGTTGTCAATCATTTCATTGTAGCAAATGCTTGCTGAGTTGCTGTTATTACTTAAGGTCTTCTTTTAGCATGCTTATATGATTGATACCCATGTTGCTATTTATTGTTTTTCATGTTGCTTTTTGGCTATTGTTTCATGTTTATCAAAGATATTACCCTAAGAAATGTCTTTAGTACATGTTTCGTTTTAGTACTGTTTGAACGGATGATTGTAATCATTAGAGTTGTCAATCACTGCATTGTAGCAATTCATGGTGGCTCTACTCTTTCATGTCTTTATTTTGGATTGCTCATATGATTGATATCTTGTTACTTAATGCTGCATGTTGCTTCTTTTCTGTTCTTGGCGAGGACTCTAGCATTATTGAGGATGCTACGAATGATTTTTTTTCCTCTTTTATTGTAATTATTTCTTTGCTTCCTTGGAGTTTTTTTTTTTTTTAAATTTTTGTCGAGGGCTCATTTTCTTCTTTTCCTCTCCATTCATTTACTTTTCAGAATCATTGGCTGTTTAGTACCCTTGACTTTTCTAGATTTTGTAAATGAAAACTTCAGGATTTTGTAAGACAAGATGCAATGCAAATGCTTGAAAATGCGCTGGAAGGTTCTGGAGGCAGTGGTGCTTCTACAGCTTATTCAGAAGCTTTCCGTATCATCATGCGAGTAGGTGTAAATGATAAAGCACTCAATGTTAGACTAGCCGCAGCAAGATGCTTAAAAGCATTTGCTAGCATAGGTGGACCTGGATTAGGAATCACAGAACTTGAAAATTCTATTATACATTGTGTCAAGGTATCCACTTCTGTTTTCTTGCCAAATTGATCTTTTTTCGTTTGTTTTATTATTTTTTTGGTTCTCAAATATTTGGACACTGTCCTCATTATTGTTGCATTCACTTAGGCTCTTGAAGATCCTGTTCAGCCTGTTAGGGATGCCTTTGCTGAAGCCTTGGGTGCCCTGCTTGCTCTTGCAATGAATCCTGAGGCACAGGTATAACAGCACCAAATATGCTGTAAGGGGATTTTGACTTTCAAAATTAAATAATATGTGGGTTTTTATGCTTTGTAGATAAAACAGAGAGGAAAAACCATCCTGCTCCCGCAAAGAATTGGATGATGGTTTGCAGAAACATTTAATATCACCATTCATCAGAGGTAAGGTTCTAGGCTCTGAAGTCCTAAGATATATAATCATCAAAGATTTCAAAATGTAATAGTAGGTAATCTGCTAATTAATGCTTCCCAGTGACTATGTTGGAATTTTAAGTATTTCAGAAGCATGAAAATTGAAATAAATGTGACAAAGAAGGAAGAAAACCAGCAAGTCACAATTCACATAATTTAGGTATGCCAAACAGGACCTCTATGTACAGCAGTGTATCAAATAATTGACACTAATGTTGTGTGAAATATAATCCATACCAATACCAAATGTATATATATTTTTAAATTTATTTTGGTTTTTGTGTGGAGGGGGGGGGGCTGTAAAAGATCATGACAATATGACTTAACCTATATTGTGGACTACTTATCAATGTTGAATCTATGTTGCCCACACCTGATGCTTAAACATGGAAATTGGCATGACACTTAGTCCACAAGAAAAATTCTTAGTTATTGAAAGTTTTGAAACTTAGACCTGCACTTGCCACGTGTATCAAGTCCATATAATGTAAGTTTGGATCTTGGCAAGGAGCAGTGTTTGCTGAACCATTCCGAACCGAACGGTTCAGGTCGTGCCGAACCGTACCAACGGAAATCAGTCCGATTCCAACATGAAAAACGACAGCCGTCTCGGAAGGAGGGAGAATAAAGAGAGGAAGAGAGAGAGAGTGGAAGGGGGAGAGAAGGAGAGGGAGTGGGAGAGGGAGGAGAGGGCCTCCGATGACCGTTGGAGGCCGTCCGAGGGCCCGAGGCAGTGAGGCCGTCCGAGGCCAAAGGAGGGCCTCCACCATCGTCCTGTGCAAAACAGGAGTTCGCCCTGTTTCAACTTTTTTTTTTTGGTTTATCGTGCGAAGTCGGCAAACCTGATGTTGACTTCGCCTATTTATTTATTTAAATAATTTCAGTTGAGCAGTTTAACGTGGAACTGTTGAAGGATTTTTGCTACTACATCAGGTAGGTGGGCATCTAGAGCTGATGTATTCTATTGTCCTTCTTTTGTAATGACCTCATTAAGGAGAATATCCTTATTTTCAACTGATGTCCACTCATTCTTAGGTAGCAAGCTGCATAGGCTGCCATGCCTGGACCAGTTATCATACCTTCATAGCAAGTTACCTTCACTTATAATCCGTCGACATGATGCATGAATAATATCCCTAACTTTGTAAGGATGCTTCCATTGTGAAGAGCTTTTTGAAGGCAAGTGAGCATGGGACAATGGCTCTCCACTTAGGTATCTATTTTGCTAACTATAACTGAAGTTACTTAAAAAAAAATAAATAGGCGAAGTCGGCAATGGGTTTGCTGACTTTGCGCGATAAACCCCCCTCCCAAAAAAAGAGGCCGAAACAGGGGCGAATCTCTGTTTGACACAGGATGAGGGCGGAGGCCCTCCTCTGGCCTCGGCCACCCTTAGGCCCCTTAGTGCGGCCTTAGACGGCCTCCGGCGACCTCTCCCCCTCTCTCTCTTCTCCCTCTTTCTTCTCCCTATCCCCTTCTCTACTCTGTCTATTCGGCCTGGTACGAAACGATATGAAACCGTACCGAATCATACCATCGGCCCAGCTACCGGTATCGGTTTGGCGGTCCTTGACCATGTCAAAAATTGACATTGAAGCATAGTTATTCTACTGGGGGCATTTTTGCATGTGGAAAGCAGATTATTTTTAATCTGATAATAAGGAAGCAATTAGGAAATGGGTTTCTAAAAGATTCCGTATTGTCTGCAACAGCCTAAATATATGATTCCTGCCACACAGCATTGTATAAATGGTTTATGACATCGTGCGGTCACTATGATGTAGTCATGTTCTATAGACGCTATATACATCAATGAGCAGCCATGCTTCAGAGTTGTAGTCAAGGATTTGAAGAAAAGGTTGAAGCAGCATAAATTTTTGATGAAAGTAATATTTAAATTAGGAAAATTGTCATATTATCAAAGGCTTGACCCTAGCGGGGCACGCTTATTGCATTGTGATTCTGAAGCTGACATAAATAGGTTTGAAGGAATTCTTTCCCTAATGTCTATCATTGTAAATTTACCACATTTCATACAAGTACTTTAGAGTCCATACTCCATTGATATGTGTCATGCAGAAATATATAATATCATGCTGTCATGGGGAGAATATAATTTTTGCATGCATACAAACTCAAGTAAGATAGTTCCTTGTATAGGAACATTTGGCAATTGGGGACTCATGAAGCCAGCCCTAAATATTTTGACAAGGCTTGATAGGCGTGGTTAGGGTCATGTGTACAAATTCCCTGATCTGTTGAGTTTGGTCTGACCCTGCATTGCATTGCTGTTTACCTTTACAGATGGTTATTTTTTCACTCCAAATTATTCCATGTCTAAATGGTACCAAGTGAATTACCACAAAGGTCAATCCAAGTAAATATCGACTAACTAATTGATGGAAGTAAATGTGTTCTGTGTACAACCTAGAATCAGATTTCTTTGCCATTTTGTTTGCAGAATGTCAGCAGTTAACTGATTTGAATTTGTTCATGTGTTTTCTGGGTCCCATCCCTTATGTCTCCATGCATATAATTGCAGCAAGTGGAGTTCGTGCAAAGGAACAGCGAATTGGATTGGCATTATCATGGGTATTCTTTTTACAGGTATGAAAATTAGATATGTCTTGTTCATAAGGTTGATCTCCTCTATTGATTTATTTTCATTTGCTTGTTTCCTTTTTTTTACAGCTAAGGAAATTGTTCTCATCATTTCATATCTAATGTCCTCTTAGCGTACTTATGGCAATATTCATTTGAACAACACATAATTTTGGGAATATACATATTTATTTTGATAGTAATAAAGTATGTTCCCTTTTCTTCTGGTGTACTCGTGTGCCTTCTTTACATGCTCAGTAATTGGCATGGGATGTTCTACCTCATTCTTTTGTAATCCAAATTTAGAATTGACCTATCTGTCTTAAAAGTGAGAAAAGTTGAATGCTCTTTCATTTTGGTTTTCTCAGTGTGGATTTTCTTATCTTTAGCTGTCCCAACAAAAACATGCTCTCAAACCAACATATTGATGCTGGAAGTGGTCTTTAAGCATCTCCTATTTATTGCAGCTTCTCACATATTCTTAAGTTGTTTCTTGGCTGTGGAGTATCTTTTCATCTTAAGATCAAATGTTGCAGGTCATTCGTGTCAAGTATCATCTCCCAGATAGTGAGCTTCAGAACTTCGCTTTGCTTTCCATGGACATGCTTCAAGGAGATGCTTCATTGGATGCACAAGCATTGGTATTCTCTTTATTGATTTAATTTTGGATCTGCATGTAACTTCAGGTTTACTTTTGTCCATGGATTGATTACTGCTTGGTTCTAATATCAGTGGCACAATCTCAGATGCCCATGGTAAGATTTTCGTGGACGTCAAGCATGATAATGCTCTTAAATAATGCCAATCAGGTTATAGCAATATATGTGTTTACAATTATGGATGGTTTGGTAGTTATATCTGGAGGCATGTTAACTTTTATATTGCCTTTAACCATACGTGCATATATATATATATATATATGTTACCTATTCTTTGTATGTATATGTATGAGTTGTTTTGTCAAGTTTGAAATTTCTTCTTTTTATCATTTTTTTGAGGGACCTTTTTATCACATTTAAAAGTAAAAAATAAATAAATTGGTATGCATATGCTGTAATGATAATGTAAGTTCCTCTAACTGTAATATAAATTATTTTATTATCAAAATTAACATTGTATCATTAAACTTTCATTGTTGGAGCAAATTTATATTGCAATTCCATAGGTAACTTAAATAGTTTCCTTTGACTCTATCTGATGATTGAATGACATGCCCTTTTGGTACATTGTCACCTCCTTTCAAAAGCAAACCTGTTTATGAAAATATGTACTTGGACATAAGTAGTACCATACTCATGCATGTATCGTTAGATATGCATGTTGAAAACAATATTATTATGTATTGAACAAGTTACTAATGTGAATGTGAGCTGTGACCTCCAAGTGCTGAAGAACTTGTTCCAGCCACAACTACTTATTTGTAAATAGACTGAGGTCATAAACAAAGATATCTAATCATTAAACTAATTTGGAACAGTGTCTTTTGTGGATTTTGGTCCATCTATCACTTTGAAGACTGATCCAACTTCTGTGTTGGGATCTTTAATTGTTTTGGATGGGTGAGCTCTTGTTATTTTATCTGGATGGAGATATTGTATATCAAGTTATGAGTTTTCTGGAATATATATGATACTTACTGATGTTCTTTGATGGTCTTTGTGTTTCCTTGAAGCTTGTTTCTTCTTGAGTTCATTATCATTGTTTAATATAAGTATCAATTACTGAACAGGTATAATTGAAATCAAATCTACTGGTTTTACTGCTCAAGAAAAAGAAGATACTAAAATTTTCTCCCCCTTTTTGTGTTGACATACTCTTTTTTTATGTTATTGTCATGTAACTAATATTAATAAGCTACTCTTTTGCATTTGAAGGCATGCGTTTTATATATTCTTCGGGTTGGTGTAACCGACCAGATGACCGAGCCTACACAACGGAGTTTTTAGTTTCCTGGGAAGAAGGTTTGTTGTAAGCTCCTTTTTTTTTTTGCATGAACTTTATTTTCTGTGTTACTTAAAATAATCAGAGATTCCTTTCATTCTTTATTTCAAATTTGTGATCCACAGTTAGAATCTGCTGATTGTAGTCCAGCAATGAGAGTTGCTGCATTGCGTATTCTTTCCTATCTTTTGACTACTTTGGGAGAGGTAAGGGCATAAGAATGTCAAGTTTTCTTTGCTCGGTCATCGATTCTAGTTTCTCCATGCCTTCTGATAAAATTTCTGTTTTTTGCCTATTCAATGTTATGCATATGGATCATGAAATTTCCAAAAGCTAACACTTTTTAAATGCATTTTATATGCCAGAAATACGCTCGGGTGCTTAGTTCACCTTCATCTTTATTTAAGACAATAACTAATATTTAGAAGTTTGAGCCTATCACAATGCACCTAATGTAATTGAATTAGCCTATTGCACAAAACTGCTACTTACTAAGATCATTATTAGTATATAGTGAACAATAGAGTGCTGGGAACTGTTACATGTTTATAGACTGACATATTAGTCCCTGTCAACTGAAGAAAGAAGCCAACGTAAATAAATCTGGGTGTCCAAGAAATTTTCTGAACTGAAACAAAACATAACATAGACTATGAAGCACGATTGGGCAGACAAGTCGTCATTCTTGCTGCAATTATTCTGAAATCTGAACCATTCAATTCTTTCAAGGTCCTGTTGGCACACTGATCTCCTTGGATCACATTGTCGATCTCAATTATGTGCCCATTGTGTCTTCCTTCAAATATGTGGTGGGTGATCCTCCAAGCTAACTGCGCCATTAACATCTTGGCAACTAAATTCTTGATCCTATCTGTACTTTTCTAACGCCTGCAAAAATTTTCACAGCATATTTATGCTAACTTGCATGCTTAAAGGCATTATTTTGCTATCAACACCTTACCTCCATATATGATATCACCTCACTATTTAGCTTTACCTCTTCCCCTTATCATACATCCATCTTTGTTGCTGTAATTACAAAATCTAGAGTATGTGCTTAAGAAGAATTCACATAAAATACTGTAGCATATGATATCCTGGATTGAAGGATGAAGGGTCACTAGATCCAATAACACTGACCTACCTCTCTCTTCTGGTGGTAACTTAAGAATCTGCATACACCTGTATGTGGCATATTTATATTGCATAGAATACGATGGAACCTTCTTTAATTTTTTTCCCTTCTTAATATGAGTCTCTTTATTTGTGTACTTGTATATCCGTCAGTCCTCAGCCTGTGCGACTTGCGCTCTGAGATCATCAACATCATGGATCTAAGCGTCAGTTGCTACAGCATGCCATGACAAGATACATACCATGATAGTGCTTTACCAGCATGTAGTATGGGCATGACATTGCCTACATGCCAATTCTTGGCTTGCTGGCATTCTAGTCTGTGCCGGGAACTGGCACAACATGGTACCGTGCTGACTGTGCTACCGCCAGCACATGCGCGATCTCATTCCTCGGTCAACAACTCAACATTGATATGGAAACCCAAGTCTGGATAAACTTCTTTTTTGCCTTTGTAATTATGGATTTCACTTTTGTCTCACCTAGTTTCGTCAATCTGTTCACTGGGTCAAAACCTTTTGACTTGTTATTGTAATTATTGTTGTGCATTTGAACAATTATAATATCTCTATAAAATTTTCATTTGTTAACCTATGCATTCTCCAAATTTTTTGGCTATAGTTACTGTTGTATATTATTACATGGTACCATTGATTCAAAAATTGGTTGACCAGGCTGCTACTAAGACAATATAAAACTGAAGCAATTTGGGGTTTGACATGTTGCAGGTTCCAGTTGAATTCAAGGATGTTCTTGATAACACAGTTGTTGCAGCACTGTCTCATGCTTCATTACATGTAAAGTTTTTGCTGATTTTTGGTCTAGGCTTCATTAAAATGTTCAAAATCCAAATTTTGATTACTAGTTAAATCCCAATCTTAGTTACTCTCTTTTCATTGATAGCTAAATACTTAGTATAGAAATGTTGTCAATGTGTCCACAATTCTTTAGAAAGCAACAAAGATGGCTGATTTTTGCTGTTTGCTATTATATCTAATTTTTCATTTTATCTGTTCCATCCACAACTAATTTGTGTATTACTGAAGTTATCTATCATTTCTTGGGTGCTTCCATTTTTACTAGGTTCTTGGATATTATAGGAGTTCTTATGAATCAATTATTTCTTGAGGTTATGTTGATGCCATCTGTTATAAGTTTCAGCTTTGTCATTGTTGTCCTTGTTCATATGAGTGATAATAATGTTCCTAGTAGTTGTGTTGCTATACTCTTTTCTTATTTTTGTTGATTTCATAGGTCCGTATAGAAGCTGCTTTGACATTGCGTGCGTTGGCAGAAGTCGATCCTACTTGTGTTGGTGGTTTAATCTCATATGGTGTGACCACATTACATGCTTTGAGAGAAAGTGCACGATTTGAAAAGGTAGGGTAGCGGTGCTCAGAATTCTACCCATTTGCATTGTCTGTGTTTATCTTCACTTTCTGCTTGTTAAGATTCTCTTATAGTCATTAATTGTATAACATCCTGCATACTTCCGTTTATTGGTTGAATCTTCCGTTACATAATTTATAGATTTTCAGCCTCAAATTTATTAGTTTGTAGCTCTATGCTTCTTCATGTTATCCAAATCATGTTATGAGCAATTTAAGTGACGGTAAAGACTTCCATATTACAGCAACCATTAATGATAAGTAAGCTCTGATTTAGAGGCTCCTTTCATGACTGATATGGGTCATATTTCTCGTGTATATAAGTTAATTGCTGGCACTTGTACATCCATGTTCCAAATATATCGATTCTTTGAATGAGGGAATATCTTTTAAAGTACTGTTCTAATATGGAGGGTCCAACATTGAGGCAAAGCACTTAACATACATTTCATGTCTTACTGATTTATTATCATGGAGTGTCCTATGATAAGGTAGTGCAATGCCAGCAATGGCACTTCCATGCGGTGCCACACTGAGAACCAGATAAATTAGTAATTACTTTCAGTTATATGTCTGGGCACTATCTAATAAAATATCATGACTCATTAAGTAATGAAGTATCACAACTTTTTGATCTTTTCTTTGTTAGAAAATTGATAGAAATATATAAAGGTGTTCAACAAGTCAGTTTTGTGTGGTTCTTCAACATGCTGATATGTTTATACTTTATATTATAACTTAGTGCTTCCAGGGTAAGATTTTTTTATTTTTTATTTTTTGGGCCAAGCATTTATCAATGTAGATTTTCATTAGCTTGATCAACAAGTATATTTATGCTATCACAAGTAAATTGGCTTGTGGTTTTGCTTCATTGGAAGTTTGTTATAGGTGTATAATGTATTTAATGCATTATTGATGTATTTGATGCTTTATCCTTGGACAAATTCTGACGATGATACTGACAGTTCAATTTTTTGATAATAGGGAATGCATTTGAACCCTGAGTTAGATTCATTGCATGGGCAAGCTGCAATTGTAGCAGCCCTTGTTTCCATCTCGCCAAAGCTACTTCTTGGTTATCCTGCAAGGTTACTTTTATCATGGATTTATGAATAATGTCTCACTTATAATATAGTTTCATAATGGTGTTTATTAGATTCTCGTTTCTCATGACCAAGGTTCCTTGTTTGGTTATGGATGGTATTAGAGATCCCAGCTGAATGTGATGATGGTTGTGAATTTGTTATTAACTTTGTTGCTTTAGGCTGCACTGGTTGATCAGAGGTTTCAAATGTCACAAAGGATATTTATTTCACATTGTATGTTCTGTTGGTTTGTTTCTTTCAGTTAGATATAATTTTGGGCTGATATGACCCATTATCTGAGCATAATATTTTACTTTTATTTACGTTGTTTCTTCTCAAAATCTGCCACTGGTTGCAAGATTTGTCATGGACATATGCTTCTTTATCAACGCTACAACATTTTTAGCCAGTATTTAGTAGACTCAGGGAGTAAAAAGACAAAGGAGACATGAAGGAAAGGAATGATATCTAAATTAAAAAAAGTTCCAAGAGAGATGAGAAAACAGAAACTGATGTCTACAATATGATTCAACCAACAATTTCTGGACTTTTCTTCTTCTTCTTCTTCTCTCTCTCTTTTCTTGTTTCTCTTTTGAGTAAAAGGTAGGGTGGGGCAACCAGGTGTTCTTGACTGTTGATCTTGAAATTTTCTTGCACTTATATGCTTAGTATGAATTGTTTTTTAATTACTAAAATGCTTTTATCTTCCGCTTGACTAACATGATTGTAAAATTAGAAAATGCCAGCGATTAAAACTATAAATAAGTCATTTTATTTGTTCTGATCATTTCTTGATAAATTGAATGTTTCAACCTGTCGATTCACAGCACACTAGCCCTGTGATTCTGAAAGTATAAGATAAAATCAAGGGTTGAAGTACCAATACCAATACCCCATATTGGTACATTGTACAGCATGATATCATACCAATAGTCATTATGTGTCTTGGTGCTGGAACAGTTAAATGAGGTGACATACCATGTCTCTGAGTGGACCTATAATGAGGGTGTACCAGTACTGTTATCAGTTGGTATGTGGGTTTGGTATCCTCGTGTACTTGAATTTGCAAACTAGGATGCAATCGTTTTTCTCTTGCTTTGCTGCTTTGGATTTCCTTTTCTTGCTGCTATTTCTTGCTGGCTAGGCTTGTCTTTGTTCGTTCAATGTGATAGTCTTAATCTATCTGGATTATTTAATATTTTATGTTTTGCTTTGAGATATTTTCCTTGTTGAACATCTTTTCACCTTGCACATCTGCTTACATGATAAAATTTAGTTTCTAGCTTGTCCTTTCATAGTGTCTGATGTTAGAATTGAAAAAAAAAAAAACTTTGGATGATTGCATGCCTGAAAATTTTGTTATTGCTGGCCTAAAATTAAAATCTTCATCTCTGTTTAAACTATATCAATGATGAATATCTACAGGCTACCTAAGTCAGTCTTTGACGTTTCAAAGAAAATGCTGACCGAGTATAGTCGGAATCCTCTTGCAGCTACTGTGGAAAAAGAAGCTGGTTGGTTACTTTTAGCTTCACTCATAGCATCTATGCCAAAAGAGGTAGTCATTAATCAGTTTTTGAAGTTTTACTTTCATTCATCTGTTTTGGAAGTTTTACTTTCTTCATGTCTTATTTGACTATAACACCTTCCTTAATAATAAACATGCAGGAGCTTGAAGACCAGGTTTTTGATATTCTTTACTTTGGGCTGGTCCTTTTGTGGGAAATCCTGAATCCTATATTGGGCGAATACAAGATTTTACATCTGAGCTGCGGTGAGGCTAAGAAATCATTTTGATACGTATACATATATATGGCTTTATTTGCATTTTCATTATATATTATTTTACTCTGTCCTTTGCATATTGCTTTTCATTTTTTGTCACTGAAACTTGAGTCATGCTTTTGTGATCTAGATTAACTGTGAGTTACTCCTTATCTTCATCTTTATGAATTTTAAATTGACCATAACATACCCATCAACCGTTGTGGCAGCTATTTGGGGCTGGATTCAGTGGTCCACATGTCCAAGTACACTGTTACAGGATACCTCTGATATTATTCAAGCTTTTCCATATATTTTGTCACAACTACCATCCAGTTTTCTTAGAAGACAAAATGCTTGAAATAATGGAACTTAACATTGTAGCTTTCTGAACAATTGAATTTTGCAAATAGAGTACTGTTTACCAAATTCATATGCTGTCAAAATCAAGATTTAATTTGCTTTGAATACAGCCAAAAACACAGGCAAGTGTTTTGCTTTTGCTGGTGAATGTGAAAAGAACCACATTAATCAGTCATGGTCCTGGCAATCCGGGTATTGGGAGGAGCAAACTGAGGACAAACCTAAACTTTGGCAGTTTTTGCGCAAAGTTGCTCCCTTGGACTTGAGCCCATGCCATTATGCCTGTCAGCCCAATCCTTTTGTTTTTGCTGTTCTGTGATGACTACAATTCTTGAAGGTTCAAGATATAACTAAAGGACTAGTACAAATTTTGGTTTCCCTCTGAACCTAGTACAGTGTCACAAGCATCATGTCTGAAATCATCTTATTAAAGGACAATTATTAACCCATTTATTACTGAGCATGTGGGGAAATTGGATTGGTGCCATATTCTGTGACTTCCTTCTCAGGTGAAAATACTGTATAATGTACAAACATGATTGGGAAATGTTTTCTTAATTTCTGTAATGCATAATAACACAGGTTGCTTATCAAATTGAATTTTTCATTTTCTTTCATCAGTGCATAATAAAGTGTGGTTGAAACTCATGTAGACTTTGCCTTTTATATTTAATTTGTTGACACCATCTGGTTGGCAAAATCATATATAGTTTGCTTTCAATTCCTTTGTCATGATATCATCTTATATTCTTCTAGTGTGTTGTCCGCTGCAACTGAGGCACTCACTGCCTTCATAAGAAGCTTTGAATCTCCAACAGTAGCTTCTACCAATGCAGTCCTTCTTCAGCCTGCGTTGGCATACCTTCGTGTGTAAGTTCATCTTTATTGAATTTGGTTCTTTCTAATTTATTGCTAGCTCATTTTTTTCCTTGTTCTATATCTTATAGAATCTCTAATTTAATGCTGAGCAGTGCTTTGTCCTATATATCATCCTTTTCTGCCAAGCTGTCACCAAATATAAAACCTGCACTAGACCTTTTCACGATCAGAACATTAATGGCATATCATTCTGTCTCTGATCCTGTGGCATATAAAAGTGAGCATCCACAAATTATTCGGATATGTACTGGCCCATTCAGGTATCTTGGTAATTGGTTACTTATATTTTACCTAGTTTATAAGTCTCAAATTTCATGTAAAGTTATTTAGAAATCTACCTCCTTTTCTTAGTTACAGTTCTTGATGTCTCACTAGCTATCTTGAATTTGACTCTACTTTCCGTTTTGGTGGTTTGCAAATGAAAGTGATCCTTCTGGATTTGAAGAAAGCTCGTGTTTGAGGTTATTATTAGATAAGAGGGATGCATGCTTAGGCCCCTGGAAGCCTGGAAGGTCTGTCTTGCATTCTGGTGCATGAAATCTTATTTGCTTTCCCCTTCTTTTTTTTTGATAAAACTTTCGTTATTTATATATTAAGGTACTCCTTACATCGTATCTGTATATAGTAGTTATGGTATGTATATAAATTTTCTTGATATTATTCACAAGCTATGCTAGATATTGGTTGCAGACAAATTTGTGTAATGGTAATTTAAAGCATTCTTTATTCCTCACCAATTGTGAATATCCAGGGATTGGTTTGAAGATGAACTGCGTGCATTTAATGGTGGGAAGGATGGACTAATGCCATGTGTTTGGGATGAAGTTTGCGGCTTTCCTCAGGTAACACATGTTCATGGCAGTTTCCTCTATCTGTGTGGAAGTGGTCAAGTCAAGACTTGTTAAGCTTTTTTCTTCTTTCTTTTCTCTCTTGTTTTTAAGATGACATCAGGGAGCCAAGATTGATTTTTGGCATTGTGTCAAGATTGATATATATTATATAGGTGTCATAAATTTTAGTTAATGCTGTGGTGTCTGTACTGAGTTTGTTCTGGGAAGTCTATTAGTATGTAATGGGTCCACACTACATTCAAACACTAAAGGGAGTCATTGATTGGTTTACTTAACCCTTTCTTTCTCATGAAGCCGGAGCCCATTAGCAAAATGTTGGTCAACCAGATGCTCTTGTGCTTTGGTACCATTTTGCAAGTCAGGTTCGTGCTTAATTACCAGGACTTTTTCCTTTTATATGCTGTTTGCAAGTTTTGTTGGTTGCGTGTATGCTTGGCTGTTGGAAACTTCATCTACATCCAGGATAATGGTGGAAAGTTGATGCTTCTCAACAAAATTGACCATTGTCTCAAGACTGGGAAGAAGCAGTCTTGGCATGTTGCCAGCATTACAAATGCATGCGTGGGCCTACTGGCAGGGTTGAAGGTTCTTTTAGCTTATGCTACTCTACTCTGAACATCAGCATTTACCTTTTTGTTGTTGCTTGCTCTACACCTCCTATCTTTTATATTCTTATGCTTAGGCAACGCTTGCTTCGCGTCCCCAAACACTGGCTGCTGAAATATTAAGTACTATACAATCTATCTTTCTGGTGGTATATTTTTTCTTCAATATCTATTTTTTGTTTCATTTCACTACTCATTTGTTTAAGCCAAGATTTGCCGTCTCGGTACTGGATCCTGTATAGGTACAATCTTATTATAGTGTCAATATATGGTACGGTAGGAGATGGCAAGGTATACTGAGTGTCGGTACGGTATGAAATTGCTTACTGGTTTGATATTAACTAGTACGGCAAATCTTGGTTTATGCTAAGTTCGAGGTCTTAGCTTGGTTGTTCTTTTACCTATTAATACATGTAAATCAACAGGGAATTCTGGCAGATGGTGAAATTTCTTCAGCGCAACGAAGAGCATCTTCTGAAGGTCTTGGTTTATTGGCTCGCCTTGGGAGTGACATCTTCACTGCAAGGATGGTCTGTTTCATATATAACCTTTTTGTGTAACTCTCATTGTCAAATTGCTATATCTTAGTTTTTGAGAACTTAATTGTTTAAATTTGTTTGAATCATCTCTACTTGCTCATCTTGTTTTTTCTTTTAATTACTAGCAACTAGTCACATGCAATGCATGTCCAGAAAATAATCAAAAACATGAAATGTATTATAAACATAAAAATATTTCTTGAATAAAAGAGAAAAGCCTGGATAGATAGAATTATTATAAAGAAGAACAAATTAAGAATGGAGTATAGCAATACAATAAACGTATTAAACAAATGACAAACAATCGCATCCAAATCTTTTGTGGGGATCTTTCGATTTTTCTACAAATATGATGAGGAGACACATTAAAAGTAAAACATATGAACACTGAACATTGCAGTACTTTGTTATGATGCAATGAGATTGAGATGGGGAGGGAGAGGGGGGGGGGGGAGAAGAGA
>KE504801.1:583701-596201 GCA_000441515.1 Elaeis oleifera | reverse complement strand
GGTGGCAGTGGAGACCACACCATTGGGAGAAAGTGCCACATCTGTAACCAAAGGATTACTTAAAAGAAAAGAAAATGAAAAGTGTTATTGCAACCTTACTTCGCTTGTACCAACATACTTAAACCTCGTTCCTTGCTATACTAGGTTTCTATGTTCTTTTAATAAAAAATGATCATATAGAATTATGGATAGTATCCAATATTTTCTGTTTTCTTTTAGACGTGTGTTACATCTATAAAATGTACTGCACTAATCCTTAAAATCATCTGGCGTTGAATTGTTTTGACAGCTTGCGATGATTGATGAGAATATTGAAGAAAATTTGTTCAGCATGCTTGATGAGGAAACTGACTCTGAGTATGTTACTCTCTAGCACTCTTATCTCTGAAACATCTCGTGAATATCTGTGGAGTTAAGTTTTCTTGATAAGTGCATTACTACTGCCTGTCTGGTTTGCGGCGATCCTTGACTGCCCAGGCACCTGATGACTTAGATGGTCAATATCTAAAAAACGGTAGAAGAAACCATAAAGGGTCAACATCCACATGCATGCACCACCCAGTGATGCATACAAATAGCCAAATAAACAATTCTATGATAATTGGAACTAAGATCAAGCAAAATCAAGGAATGGCTTCATCATGAAGTAATAGCAGAATTTTTAAAAGTCAACAAAAGTTTCATTGGTGTGAGCCGAATTTAAACACAAGGAGTTTAAAAAGAGGAAAACAAGAGAGCACAGAGGGGAAACTGAATACAAAGAAAAAAATTACGGAGAAAGACAAAAACCAAAGAGGTAAAAAATATGAAGAGGGGAAAATAGAATAGGAACAAAAGGAAGGATCTTTTGAAAAAGAGGAAGTGGAAGAAGAAAGCAATCAGAGAACAAAATGGAATGATTGAAGAAGAAGAGGAATAAGAGAAGAAGGGAAGTGGAAGATAGAAGAAGGGTAGAAGAGGCAGTATGAAGACCAAAATGGCTTTTGTAGGCCTTTGGGTGGTCAAATAGCTGCCAGCCTACTATCAGAGGGCTTCTAGAATGGTGCATGGTTGTTGATGGGCTGCCAGAGGGGTGGGTCTTTGCTGGAAGATTGGCAGAGTGATGAGGAAATGAGGGAGGGGAAGGTTTTGGGCTGGGTGAGAGGGTGGATGAGTTTAGGGATTGAAAGTTAACTGATTACATATGTTATTTTTTAACTTGCAATTTTTAAAATAGTTTATTTCAATCACACCAGTGAAAATAAATTTAAGGTTCGCAGTGTGCTCATTGGTAAAAATGTACCTACGTGGACAGCACAGGCACCTAGTTAGTGATTTTGACAATCCTGTGCTTTGTAGATGATACAATGTTTTATACCAAGCTATGCTTGGGTTTTCAATCCATGTGATTTCTTTGACATTACTAGGTCAAAGCTGACATGTTAGCCTACTAGATGCTAGCCGACTTTTCTTTTCCACTCCAGCTTCAGACAACCAAGGCCCAGGTGATTAGGCTATATCCATAATGGACATCGGGCTTTTATTGGGTTTTTCAATGTGGATTCTGCACTCTTGACAATTGCAACAACGTGAAACATAGGAGTATATTGTAAAAGATTAGCATATATCAACCTGTATGGTGGTTTTACATTACCTACATTTCTGTTCATAATTACTTGAGATTCTATGGAGTTAATGCATTTCAATAGTAAAGTTCAATTGTTATGTAGTGGTTAAGAACTCAATCTAATATTCACTATTTCACACATATGGCTCAGCAAAAACTTCTAGCTTAGCTTTGTCATATATAGCAGCAAATCACTAAGATATTTGCATGTTAGTCTTGCACTCTTGTGAAGTTGTTGACAATTACAACTAAATGTTGTGTGATAATAATAATTGTGGATCAGGTGCAAAGGAACTCACAAGTTTATTGTTATGTCTGTCAGGATTGGTAGCTTGGTTCGTGCAACAATTACTCGGTTACTTTATGCATCATGCCCTTTATGTCCATCACGTTGGTTGGCCATATTTCATAACTTGGTATGCATCTTATCCTGTTATAACTTCAAATTCTAAATCATATTACTTTGATGTTTTCTTACTTGATTAAACATAATTATAGTCAATAAAGATCTTAGATTTAAAAGTAATATTAAGTTTTACTTCTCTATGTATCACTCAAGCTGATTTGTTATCCTGAAATACACCATTTCACATTAAATCCTGTCTGTCTTAGTAAGTTCCAACAAAACTTTTTGGTTGGTAATCTAGTATTGTGATTGTTTATATGGACTAGAGCCGAGTGGATGAAGAGTTGCAGTCCTTCCATGGTGGTCCCTTAAAATAAGATCTCATGAAATGAGAAGGTGGGCTGTATACGTCATATGATTCACAAGGTTGGGAAATTGAGGCCTATAGCTAATAAGATGAACATAATAAAATGATTGCCAATTTGAATATGTTAAAACTTGGAAGTGAGGAATCCATATATAAGGGAGGTATAGAAGGTGACAGGGTGTTTACTTATGGACAAAGTGATAGACTGGTTGAAATGATTTGCACGTACTCGCTGAAGTTGGATGGCAAACCCTTCTCAAAAAGTCTTGCTCTTGTACCCACACTGCTTTCTAGATTTTCTAGCCTTCTCTCCAAATAAACATCTTTTATTGCTGCTTGATTTTGTTAAACTAAATGTTTGGATTTGCTCCATTTATCCTTTTATGGGCTTGTGTATCATGTGGGCTTCTTGTGGCAACATGCAAATTCAAAAAAATTTTTAGGCATATTATATTATCTGTGAATGTTTGTCAGCCACTTCTTAAATTTAATAAGATTTCCTGTTCCTTGCTCTAGGACTTGCTTCCACTTCAGGTCAATAAGCAACATAGACTTAAGGAAGCCCTAGTAAGGTGAGATGCTTCTATCTGTGTTGAAGGGTCCAGGAAAAAGGAATTTATAATGGAAAGAACTTTAGTTATTAGTTCAAATAAACTATCTAGCAAATACATACCTATACTAGGAACTATTTCAATCCTCCACTTGAAACACCAAGTAATATTCATTTATTGACTCTTAGAGGTCAAGAAAGCCTTGTCTGAGCAGGGTTTCTAATTTTTTCTTTAGGTGTGAGTTTTGGACTATGGAGTACATCATCAATTCCATCTATTGAATGTTTCTATTTACTATATTGATTTGTCATTTTTAATATTCATATGATTATTCTGGTAATTTTAGTTTGTTTTATTTTCCCTTCACTTTTTTCTATTTTACTTGTTATCTTTGAATGGACTCTCTTGCTTGCCCTAAACTCTGTTGATGTGAAACAAGAAGTCCGCCAAGTTCTCATTTTTCATTTTCTCTGTTTGAGATGTTAATGAAGGTTGACTATAGAATTATAGGAATGAACCATTTAGAGTAGATGAAGCAAGGTTTTAAATACTGATACTAAATCCTGTACTCTTTCTCCATCAGAAGGATCGGTATTGGTACATAAATCTAACATCCTCCAAAAAATTGAAAAACCATCAGTGTCAACTGGTATGACTGGTCCGGCAGTACCTGTACACACTGATACAGACTGCTACATTTGGTACGTACTGATGCAGCTGTTTTGGTATCCTCGCACCTGTGCCCAATGCTGATTTTGTGCCAGAACATTACGATACCAGTCTTACTACCCCAATTTCGGTGTTTTTATAACCATAAGATGATCCAACATAGTTCACTCCATGCCTTTCTTGTTTTTATGTATATGCCTTGGATAATTTGGTTTTTTTCCTTTTAGGTAGTTTCCCATTTGAAGCAATGCTCAAACTTTTGGTAAAATGTTTACTTCCATTGCAGACTCTTAGGGTTTTACAGACTTTAGAGGGTCTATTCTGCAATACTGTAGAACTCAAATTTGCAAGTACCATCTAGGATAAAACAATTTAGAATTTATCCAATTCACATATCTTCCAAACACTTGGTTTGGTTGTATGACATATTGCTGCTGTTCAGGTTCTTGCAACGTCAACAAGAAGCAATTCTGCTGTGAACAATGTTAGTTCAGTGAATGAAAACTCAAATGGTGCATCGGAACGTGATGCAAATTTATATTATGGAGATGATGATGAAGACATGATTGCTGGTTCAAAAGGAGAACGGATACAAGGTTCTGTTTCTGCTTCCAGTGTTGATACTAAAAGAGAAAAACATCTCAGATACCGAACCAGAGTTTTCGCTGCAGAGTATGTGGTTCCCAATTGTTTAGCCAGCATCACTTTAACTTTTGCTTTGACTGTTTTTGCTCTTTATTTTTGTGCCTTTCTTTACATCTATAGTAGTATTGAAGTGAATTTTGTTTTGAGTACTTCGATTGTATATAGAGAGAAACTATTATGAAGATATTGCTCATTTGCAGTGTACAAACTTATTGACACAGGCCCACAAACATGCCCTCATTTGGAATGAAAATGTTTTCATTTATCTACCTATATCAATTTAATTCTTTGCTATATACAGTCTTTGGAGTTAAAGGGGTAAATGCCTTGTCCTCTGCAAATCATTATTTTGGCATAAAAGAAAGTGGGGAAAAATCTTGTTGCAAGATATTGTGGAAAATTACATTGCACTAAGCTTCTAAACTTCTCCACATATTTTCCTACTCAAAAATGGAAAGAGGAAATTCCATTTCTTGAAGAGAATTGTACCACACTTCTGGGTGGCATATGCTTGTTCCTTGGAGAAGGTTTCCTTAAAATTGGGTGAACCAACAATGGTAGATATGTAAGCTGGAACATTGTTATGGCATGGATAAAGCTGGAAAAAAATATGTGATGTAGAGCAAAAGCTAAAGAGGTAGAAAGTACCCAAACATTCTTTCTGACATTACTTGAAAGTATATTTTATAAATTAAGATATTTTACCATAAATATTTGTTGATTGGCAGAAATTCTCTATCATGCAGTAACTTTATGATGTTTATAAAGTTAAGGTAGAAACTTTTTAATGCTTATGTGATGTTATTCTTTACCTTTCTTAGATTTAATGAAATCACAGCACTATAATTCCTCCTGCTGTGTAATAAAATGAATGCTTTATGCACTTCCAAGGAGGCTATGTGCAGTTTTTAAGATCACTCTCTACTTTGGAACACAATTATATTGATTTTGCTGGAACCCAAATGGTGCTGCTAATATTTTAACGAATATCACATATAGGTAGGTCTTCATTGGGTTTTGTTTGAGCCTATTGGCTTAAAATTTGTGCCTCAAAAAATTGTAGTTCTCTATGTCAAACCTTGCCTCATTCCCTATTTGTCTGGATGATTTTCAAGTCTAGGGAATCTTGGATGGTTGCTTGCAATTCTATGACATTGTGAGTTCATAAAGCAAAATTATCAACTAGCACCATTGATTGTGTCTCGTTTGAGAATAGACATTTGTGATAAATGTAGTAAGTTGGAGTAGAAAAAGGAAGGCTAAACTTTTCCACTTGCTCATAAAGGTAAATTATTCCCGAGTTAAGTGGAGTAAATGAGTCAGGAGGAGCAAAGGTGAGCTACATAAATACTCATTTTTATACCATATATTAAGAAATACTTATTTCACCTTGTTGAAAGGTGATTTTGCTTGGTGCTTAAATGAGTGTCTACTTGCAAAAGGATGGAATAATTGTGTCTAAGGTTTGTTGTACCGATCGTTACCGTACCAGATATACTGTACCATACTGGTGTTGAATTGATGTGCAGTCTTGTACCATACCAGTGTTCAATAAACCTCACTGTCTCAAACTGTACTATGTATCGACACTGAAGTAGGATGGTACTGGTATCAAGGTCTAGTGTCAAGACGGTGAACTTTGAACTGTATTAAATGACTGTTGTTCTTTCTTATTTCCTTGCCAAAGGCTGCCTTAGTATCCAGGGTACTCCCGTTGAGATATTACCTACTTCAAAATCTCGATCTTGAATTAAGTATCTTTTAGTCAAAATATATTTTGGTTCAATACAAAGGAACCATTAATTGATCATTCTATATGGTGAATCATACATTCAATGAAAATTCTATCAATTGCTTAATTCTAATCATTTTATGGTATTCGGGTTTATTTTGTCTAGATCAAGGTCTGTTGTTCTCGTAGCGTTGACTATATCAATTAGGGACTAGTATAGTAGGGCATGCCACGGCTTCGAACCGTACCGACGCTTGTTACAATCTAGCATAATGCTTTGGTACCAATATGTTTTTTTGATTTTTTTTTGTTTTGTTTTGTTTTGGGTGCTTATTTAAGGTTTGTGGCTGTTTAAGCATTGTGATTGTAAGGGTATTTTGATGTTATTTTATGTTATATGTTGGTCTTGATAGGCCATATGATTGCTTAATGAATGTAATTCTAATAATTAACATCAATAATAGATATGGTCTTGATAGCTGGATGTAATAATTAACATAGATCATATGTTTGACCATATGACTGTCTTGAAAATATATATAAATCAAATTGATTTAAACTACAAAATATGCACCGATATCTAGTTCCGTGTGAAGTGTCTATGCTGACTTGCCTTTTTCCATTAAGATGGAAAAGAAGCTTGTTGCTTGTTGGTCAAGGCATAATTGCATAAATGCTGGTCTTTGATAATTTAGTTATTATTAGTGGCTTTTGCTGTGATTCAGTTAGAGTAATTTAGATTCATATCTAAAATTTGTCCCTTGACATAGTAAGTACTAAATTGTAACTTCTGGTGTTAAACATTGGTGTATATGTCTTTTCAAGGACATGCATATAGAATTAATTATGTTGACAGTAATACAGCCATTCTAGACCTTCTTAGCGTTATGTAATAGCTTTAATCAATGTTGGTAGTACTGGTGCCATGACTTGTGCGGGTCAGTTTCTAAGTTGACATGGTATGATACCATACCAACTCATGGTATGCAACATCTGCTGGTCCAGTGTTATTATCCCCAGTTCTTCCAAGAGAGGGGGAGGATGGGGGCATGAGGGTACTCAATGGTGGTGGTAGATGTATTGTAGGCGTTAAGAGTTACGAGTCCAAGCCCAACCTTAACTCAGATGTAGGTAGCCAATCAGTGGGCGGGGGTCACCGAGCAGGGCGACACCTAAGGAGGTGGCAGCATTGAGGTTGACAGGGTCCTTGAGGGGGTTGCAGGTGATGCCGGTGAGGGGCTTTAGGGCAAGAGAGAGAAGCAGAGGGGTACCACAGGGGTGTTGTCCGCAGGGGGCGCACGCCGGAGAGAGGGGGAGAGAGAGAGGTTTGGAGGGATGGTGGATATTTTATAAGAGTTGTTGGTTCGGCCTGGCCAGACTTGGTTGATACTGCACAAAACTGGGCAGCATGGGTTGGTTTGGCCTGGTTTGCTCCCTGTCCTGTGCTGAAAGCCCAACTGTCCCGGTTCTAGGCTGTTTTGGTTTGGTATTTCGAACCACCTGGGTGGGAACAGTTTGGGTACTCTTGGCTCTATTATCATTCATTTCTGTAATGTACAGGAAGATAAGTCATGAATGAATAACATTAATTACATTGTATCGTTATAATGTTTGCATATCGATTAAATTTAGCTGTCTTCCTTGATGATGTACCACATCTGAACTTTCTTACCAAGATAGTTTAGAGTTAAGTTCTCTGATGCATGATATGCACATGTTTCACCTTTGTCTTTAGCCTTTTGTCAGCACATTTTGCTATCAGTACACTGTCCTGAACTCTTGTGCTGTAGTACTTCTTTCTGTACCGAGTTATTTACAGAACTGATTTGTTTTAGATAGTTTCATTCTCAAGATTTTATGATAACATCATTTACATAAAATTTAGGTGTTTGAGCTGTCTACCAACTGCTGTTGGAAACGACCCTGCACATTTTGATGTTCTTTGGCAAGGAGTCAGCCAGCTAAGGGGCGTGGTTCCTCGGGTGATTGGCTAGTGCTGCACTTACAAGAGCTTGTCTCACTCTCTTATCAGGTCCTAGTCTTGTGTTGATGTGTACGTGGGGACAACAGCTCCTCTTCTATAATCCTGGTACAAATAGCTGACTGGTGTTCCTTTGGACAGATAAGCACTGGGCAGTTTGAAGGCATGCAGCCCATTGGCGTGAGACTTCTAAGCATCATAATGGACAAGGTATTGCAAAACGGATGTTTAAAGCTTGGGGTATCATTTTTATGCATTAAATAGCAAAAACTTAATTTCTGATGACTATATAGTAATTGAGCTATTTTTGCACTTACTAAAATTTGCTGTGTATTGGTTATGTAATAGATTTTCATCTCTTTTCTTCCTATTGAGATTATAATGGAACCCAATGTAGATACATCTTTAACTTTCTAATTCAATTTCCTGTTAAGCCATTGTTCAATTTTACTTGGTGGCCTTATGATGAACTTGGTGGAGTTATGATGAATTTTAGTTGGTGGATTAATGATGTGTCTGCAGCCAATAGTTTGGAAGAGTAGATTCAAGAGAACCTGGCTTTTGAAGTTTTGAGCACAGTACTTTTCCCTTCTTGAAGGAGTGGTCCAACCTACTTCAAATTTAGAATGGAACCCAATCTAGTAAGAGAGAGAACTGTAGGGCATGATAGTACAATCCTAATACCAGAAGTTTTATTTGATAGAGATATACACAAGTCTCCTTTTAATAATTATTGAGCCAGACCTGCAGGTATCCTTTACTCTTGTTGGCTAGTTTGCTCAGCAACTCAAGCCACCATGCAGGAGTCCTGCATACTCATTTACGTTAATGTTACAGGCCCAACTTATGGTACTAATACATATTCCGTCGCATTAGAACAAATGCCAAATGCAAGCATTTAATGGGCAAGGACCAAACCTCTATGTTCCAAATCTGCATTCTCCCCAATATCAGTGAACAAGTTATGGTAGTGACGTATGCTCTCTCCCCAGTATCTCCAATATCAGAAGATTAGTGGACAACTAACTCTATAGGGATATTGTGGGCTTATCTCAAGTCAGTTATTATCAAGCATTCAAGATCATATTTGAAGAACTTTGCACTTTGGTGGTCTGTCAAGCTCTTCATGCATCTAGGTTAGAGACTATGCAGGCTGTTGTCTTAGTTACTGGTATGGTGTTGTCAGCTTCTGATTGGTGTCCTATAGTTCTGTTGCTCTTTACCCAGTCCAAATTTCTACTATGTTGGCTATCAAGTTCAGCCTATGCAACAAGTTGCCCATTGGTTCTCTCTTTGTTCCTCAGCTTGCCCAGTTCACGTTGTTTCTCTTTTCTTTTCTCTCTTCGAATTGTTTATTCTATGTGAGGTCCTCCATTTTTTTTACCTTGTGCAGCATACCTCACGGTAAGTGACCAACATTAATGTTGGATAGTTTTGGGCAATAGGTTTTGTGTATATTTAACTGACACACCTTTTAGTCCTTAGGTACTATCTTATTTTATATGGCTAGGTTGTTTATGAATGATTACTGGAGCTATGAATGCTAGTGGCTAACTTTGAAATTGTGTTTTCAGTCACAATGGAATGCTGTTTATTTGGTTGCTGAATCCGTTTTTTGAAACTTAATTAAAAAAATGATCTCTTTGCTAGTACCTGGTTTTTTATGAATGCTTTAATAGTTTAGGATTGTGACCCTTTTCTTTGCCCTTTCAGTTTGGCAGAACTTCAGATCCAGAACTTCCTGGGCATCTCTTGTTAGAACAGTATCAGGTCTGTTTGAAAATCTTTCTTATGTTCTTTTCAGATATTCAGTTAGAAAATGGCCAGCTTCTTTTGTGAACTTAACATGTATGTTCAATGGGTTTGCAAGATTTAAAATTTCCATGTTCTATAGTTAAGTTCTGATGGACCATAATGAGTATAATTGTAGAAGAGAAAAGGAAATAAGAGGATAACTGGGGATTGTCCTCTGATATCAATGTTGATTATTCTTTGTCATGCAGGCTCAACTTGTTCTGCTGTTCGATCTGCCATAAGCACCTCATCTGGTCCTCTTCTCTTGGAGGCTGGGCTGCAGTTGGCTACAAAGGTCTTGAACACATCTCTTCTTAGTTCAGAGTTATCTATTCTTATTTTTGGAGAATAATGAAGCCCAGAATACTTTCTTTGGTAATTTCAGATTTTGACAAGCAGCATTGTTAGTGGGGATCGGGTTGCTCTGAATCGCATGTTTCTTTGATTTCACGCCCACTTAATGACATTAAAGACTTGTATTACCCATCTTTTGCTGAATGGGTTGCATGCAAGGTATAACTTTGTTTTGTTGTCTAAATGCATTGCTAGAACTTTGAACTTCAGGAAACTTCTTTAACTTAACAATTTTGCCAGTCATAAGCAAGTTGGCATTCTTACTGAAGATTTATGTTTTTGTGATAGATAAAGTAAGGCTTTTGGCTGCCCATGCATCCATTAAGTGTTATGTGTATCAGTTCCTGAGGGAACAGAAAGGTATTCCAGATGAGTATCTGCAGTTGATACCTTTATTTCTACTGGCTCGAACATCTTGGGAGAGTACTGGATCAGCATTCTCAAGGACTATAGCTATATGTGCTTTGGCTTGCATCCAAAATTTAGTGTAAGAATCATTCCATATCAAAATGAAAAAGTTTCACCTTCCTTTCTCCATGGTGATTTTATGACAATGCTTATGCTTGACTTCTATGAGTATTTTCTTCTTGTTCACAGTACAAACCATTCCTGGACGGAATTCAATCGCTGCTGGTTTCATCCAAGGTGCAGGAATGTCTACATGAAGCGTGGCCACTAATTTGCAAGCAACTGCTCTGGATGCAATTCCCATGAAGTTTGAATTGGACAAATCTTCGAAACATGATGAAGATTCACCCAGAACTCCATTTATATCTGGCCACAGCATGGTCAGATTGAAACTCAGTGAATTTCAGTTCTTTGGGGGCTTTCGCTGCTTGTTCTCTTTCAGGGACAGCAACTAGTATCAGGTAACCAAGGAAAATGCTGCTTGTTCATGATGAGAAGAAACACAGTGGAGATTCAATGCCTCAAGGGGCGCATTACCTGTCATCATTTGAGATTGCCTTGCTAGTATTTCAGTCTCTTTCAAAAGAAGTATTTTGAGCCAGGAATTTCTGTCATTGGACCTCTGCAAAGAACTTCTTCAGGTATAAAAAAAAACAATGTCTTTAGGTGAAATTCTCTCAATAAGGAGCAGGTTAATGTGGCAACTCAATCTATATTTAGTCAAGCATTGTTAATTTTATTTGGAGGGTGCAGCAGTCCTATGAATTGTAATGGAACCCTCTTTTATGACTATGGTAATTTGCATAAAATTATGGATGGCTTCTTTCACTCTGGTTTTTCAGACTACATAAATTTGCATATTGTTATTTGGGAGAACTTGAAAGTAGGGTATCCTGGTATAGCTTCAGACATTTGCCTTGTGTTACTTTGTGCATCCTTGTTGCATTCTGAGCAGCATTTCCTGTACTGACAATGTTAGTAGGGAATAACATTGTTAATAATGGCTTGGTATATAGACTTCATATTCCTAATGTTGAGGTGCATAAAATTCATGAATGCAGGTTCTTATATCTGTTGATTACACCAGTGCTTCATGCAATGGCCTTGTCATATATCTACTATCACAGGTGAAGTTTAACTGATGCTTCAAAATAAAATTTAAGTTGGTTTTCAGAAGCATATAATGTATGGAATGGATAGTATGTTCAATGGTTTTGACTTGTTCTAGGCTGCCTTAGTACAACAAGGGCAAACTATAATAAATCAGTCCCATTTAAACTCCCAAAGCAAAGATAAGAGGTAAATCCCACGACCAGTTTATGTTAATTTCAACTTAATATTTTTTTAACGGAAACAAGATTTTCATAGTCTAACCCTCAACGTTTGAGCAAACCTATCATGGTCACTGCAGAGAGCAAGGTACTCTAACCATGTAGACAAAAGGCATTCAACTTTAACTCAGTTTTTGCTTTCATTTCATGTCCACTTCTCATGCTGTTGACCCTCTAATGCTTCTGAAACTACTGACATCTAATGCCTAATTGCTGTTTTAGGGCCAGAAAACTAGGATATATGTGTTGCCATAGCTTGTAAGTCAGATTATAGGCCATCTCATGTAAAACCTGCAGAGTTGTCTGCAGATTGTAGAAAGACTACAAGCAATTTCACAGACTCATTCCCAAATTTCTTGCAAAGTATCATCCCTTGGCCTGTTTTCACAGCCCAATGACAATGATGTTGAGTTTGACACCCTTGAAACCAAGGAATGCCATACCGGGTCGAACCGTCCGGTACGGGGCGTGCCGAACCGTCCTGGCGGAGAACCAAGACGGTTCCGGCATGCAAAACGGCACATGCCGGTGCCGGTGAAGAAAAGAAGAAAGAGAGAGAATAGAGAGAGAGAGGGAGGGAGGAAGAAAAGAGAGAGAGGAATCCGTCGGAGGGCAGCCGTAGCCGTCGGGGGGCGGAAAGGGCTCCCGCGGCTCCGCGCGGGGAATAGGGGCGATCCGCCCCTGTTCTTCGGGGTTTTTTTTTAAAAGCCATGCCG
>KE504801.1:536342-560046 GCA_000441515.1 Elaeis oleifera | reverse complement strand
CATGAAACAAGCATAGGTAAGCAAGAGTCGTATAGCTTCTAATCCAGCTACGGGTGCAAAAGTCTCATCAAAATCAATTTCTTGTTGATTATATCCTTTAGCTACTAATCTTATTTGTTTTAATGACATTTTCATTTTATCCAATTTATTTCTAAACATCCACTTAGTTTCAATTATTGGATGATCATTAGGTCTAGCTACTAAAGTCCATACATTATTTCTTTCAAATTGATTAAGTTCTTATATTGCATTAATTCAATTGTGATCTTTTACGGCTTCATCAATAGTTTTGGTTCAAAATGAGAGACCAAAGCAAAGTAATTATTAACACTCTAAGAGAGGATCTAGCTCTTATCCCATGTGTGGGATCACCAATTATAAGTTCTTTGGGATGGTTGTGGACGTACCTCCATTCTCTTGGAAGATCATGTGTACCTTGAGTTTGCTCTTGTTGATCTTGCTGCTTTTCACCCTTATCATCATGATCTTCTTCATCCTCTTTCTCATCATTTATGGTGGAGTTTTTTAGGGTGAGTTTCTTTACTCCTTCAATTTGATCTGCATCATATACAATTTTTTTCTTCCTTGATGGAAGATCATTAGTCTCATCAGAAACAACATGCATCGATTCTTATACAATTAGGGTTCTTTTATTAAAAACTCTAAATGCTTTACTAAAAGTAGAATAACCAAAAAAATAGCTTCATTAGATTTAGCATCAAATTTTTCTAACTTATCTTTACCATTATTTAAATAAACACCAGCAACTAAAAATATGAAAATATGTAATGTTGGGTTTCTTTTTTCCAAAGTTCATAAGGTGTTTTCTTTAAAATTGGTCTAACTAAAGCACGGTTTAAAATGTAACATGCCGTGTTAATTGCCTCCGCCTAAAAATACTTTGGAAGGTTGCTTTTACATAGCATGGTACATGTCATTTCTTCAAGAGTTCTATTTTTTTTTTACTATCCCATTTTGTTGGAGCGTTCTAGGTGCAGAAAAGTTATGATCAATATTTTTTCATCATAAAATTTTCAAAATCTTGATTTTCAAATTCGGTGCCATATTCACTACGAATTTTAAGAATTGGAAGATCTTTTCATTTGCTATTTTCGATAAAACTTGGTAAAAGCTGAAAAAGATTCATCCTTCTGTGCCAAAACCAAAACCCATGTAAATCGTGAAAAATCATCAATAATAACAAATCATATTTTTTCCATCTAAGTTTGTAGTTCTAGTGGGTCCAAACAAATCTATATGCAATAATTCTAAGGGTCTAGAAGTTGAAACAATAATTTTGGATTTAAATGAAAATGTAGTTTGTTTGCCTAGTTGACATGCATCATAAATTTTATCCTTTTCAAAATTTAATTTAGGTAAGCCAACAATCAAATCCTTTTTGATGAGTTTAGAAAGAGAATGCATGCTTATGTGTGCAAGCCTACGGTGTCAAAGCCAACTAGTCTCATTAATTTTGGCATTCATAGCTGCTAGGTATTGCATGTTTTGCAAGGATAGATCATCCAAATCTATCGTGTAAACATTATCATACCTATTTCAATGAATCTCATGCCATCATTATTGGGACTAGTTACAATGCACATAGAGGATTCAAAAGTAACTTTAAAACTCTTATCATAAAGTTGACTAATGCTTAAAAGATTATGCTTAAGACCATCTACCAATAAAATATTTTCAATAAATGTGGAGGGAGAGATACTAATGTTACCTCATCCAATGATTTTTTTTTGTCATTATCTCCAAAGATGACCATCTCTCCATCCTTTGCATCAAGTGTGATGAATTGGGATTCATCACCGGTCATGTATCTTGAGCACCCACTGTCAAGATATTACTTTCATTTCGATCCACGGGATACAAGGCACCTACACAAAAAATCAGTTTTTAACTTTAGGTATCCAAGCTTTCTTGGGTCCTTTTTGGTTAGTCACAATGGTTCATTTTGGAATCCATATTTTCTTTACATTTGAACTATCAAATCTGTTAGAAAAATATGTATATGATTTATGTCTTACTTTCTCACATTTGAAACAAGATAACATTTGAAAGCTTATCATTTGATGGATTAATAAAAATATTTTCAGGAATTTTTGTTCTTTAGTGGGTTATAACCAAGACCGACTTTATTATATATCGTCTTTTGATTTTCAAGAATCATTTGAAGTTTATCTGAACTTAAAGTAACTTATCTATAATTGGTTTCAGTTTATTCACTTCAGTTTTTAAGTTCTGATTCTCTTTACTTAAATTTCTGTTTTCAACTGAAATAGCTTCTTTTTCTTTGAGTAAATACTGATTTTGTATTTTCAATTCTTTGTTCTTTAATCCTAACTTCTTTAGATTATCTAATAGGTTATAGAAAGCCTCTTGCAATTCATCAAAGTAAATTCATTGGAAGGTTCAGAAGTTACCTTATTTCATGTACCATAAGATAAAGATTTGCTTCTTTATGGGTCTCATCATTGGAGCTTGACTCATCGCTATCATTCCAAGTAGCCACCATGGCTTTCTTTTTGAATTTCTTAAGGGCCTTTTTAAGTTGAGGACATTCGGATCTAAAGTATCTCGGTTTCTTACACTCATAACATATAAGGGGTTGCTCTTTGTTTTCTCTTTGCTTGTCTCTCTCTTGGTTAATGGCCTTCTTACTTTTTGCCTCTTTTCTTTATGAACCTCTTGAATTTTCGAGTGATGAGTGCAAATTTTTCATCTTCATCATCATTTCTAATTGGTCCAATTCTTCCTCTTCTTGAGCAGTGGACTTGAGAGCAATAGTCGTCTTCTTCTTAGTCTCTTCCTCGCTGTACTATCTTATGGTGAGTTCATATATGCAATCCGAGAAGCTCCTCCAAAGATAAGACATTTAGGTTCTTTACCTCTTGAATCGTCATGACCTTCGTCTCCCATGTTCTTGATAGAGACCTAAGCACCTTTCTCATAAGATCACTGTTAGAGTAGGACTTATCAAGACTTTTATGTCCATTAATGATATCAGTGAAACGTGTAAACATTTGGGTAATAGACTCATCAGATTCTATTTTAAAGAGTTCATATTTGTGAATAAGCATGTTAATTTTAACTCTTTAATCTGATTTGTACCTTCATAAGTTATCTCTAGTCTATCCCATATTTTTTTAGCTGAATTATATATTGAAATTCTATTAAACTCATTTGTATTTAGTGCACAGTACAAAATATTTATGGTTTTTGCACTGAGCCGAGCCATCTTTTTGTCAACCTCATCCTACTTTTTTAGGTTTGGGAATATTCTTCCCATCAATTAGTTTTGTAGGTGAGTGAGGTCCATTCACTATGATACTTCACATATCATAGTCAAGAGCTTGAATAAAATTTTTATTCAGATTTTTCAATAGGTATAATTTGATTCGTTGAAAATTGGAGGTCAGTTTGTGGATTGCCCCTCGACAAGTGAAGTGCCAATTTGAGTTGCCATAGATCTTTTGCTCTTGATGGTGAAATCAAAAAAGGTTAGAGCACCGGATTTTGATACCACTTGTTGTCCAACTTTGCAACCCAAGAGGGAGGGGATGAATTAGATTTTTAAAATTTTTAGTGAAAAACAGAATTACAAGATGTGCTTTTGATATTTAAGTGAAGTGGAGTGGGTGAAGTAATGTGCAAATGCTTAATTGAAAGAGAGAAAGACAACACAATAGAGCAAATATAGAGAGAGCAAGCAACACAAATAAGAGGGTTTATAGTGGTTCGGTGTCAACCTTGCACCTACATCTACTTCCCAAGTTTCTACTTGGGAACTCCAATCCACTAAATATATTCAAATGAATACAGTGTCGGATGCCTCCGACCTTAGCTTACCCAAGTAAGAATTTATTTTTGGGTACAAGTCAATCCGACAAACTCCGATTCAAAGTTTGGATTGACCTTTTCCAAGTTTTGGAACGCTACCAAAACTTGAACAAACAAGAATAAGGCAAGGAGAATGATTTTACCATGTTAAGTACACAAAGCTCTTTAATGAGCACAATAAATCAATGAAGGTACTTTACACAATTAAAAGAAGCTTTAATGGATACCCTCTGAATGATTGGAGAGTTGAATGTGCCTTGGAGGAGTGGTCGAGCTGGAATTCAATGCTTCTTTTGACTTGAATGTTGAAAATCGTTTGAACGAAGGTATGCTGGACCGGTACCGTCGGTCGTTTCAACCGACCGACGGTACGGTTCGGTATGGTTTCATATCGTACCGAACCGACGATCCGAACTGAAGAAAAAAAGAGAGATAGAGAGAGAAAGATGAAGAAAAAAAAGAGAGGGAAAGGAGCCGACGGGGCCGTCGGACGGCCTCCGATTGGCTGTCGTGGCCGTCGGAGGGTACAGTCCACGCACGCGGCGCCGCAGGCGTGAAACAGGGGCATCGCCCCTGTTTCGTAATTTTTTTAAAAAACATGGTTTTAAGTGAAGTCGACAAACGATTTGCTGGCTTCACGATTTTGTTTTTTTTTTAAATTCTTAAGTTGGCAACCCAGTTGCTGACTTCATAAGTTTAAAATAAAAAAAAAAAATCGAAACAGACGTCGTCTGTTTCGAAAAAGAAGGGGGCAGAGCCCCTCCGGGGCTCCGCCCACTCGACTATCCTCAGGCCGTCGGCGTCGGCTCGCCAACCACCGGGAGCCTCGCAACGGAAGCACCGTCCGTTCGGTAGGTTCTCCACCCCCCTCCGAGCGTGCTCTCTTTTTTGTTCTCTTGAAAGCCCTATCGGGCGATACGGGGCTCAGAAGCCCTCCGACGGCCGCAGCCGGCCACCGTCGGCCTCCGACGGCTCCCACCTTCCTCCCTCCCCTCTCCTCTCTCTCTCTTTCTCACTTTTTGTTCTTTTTTCTTCGGTACCGCCGGTGTACCGATTTTACCGGCCGAATCGTGCCGGTTCTCCGTCGGCCGGTTCGGTACGAGATGGGGTGTACCGGCCGGTTCGGCATGGTATGGCAAACCTTGGTTGGAACGCAATTTTTTCTTGATAAGTGTTGATTTTTTTCAACTTTGAATATCTTTATATCCTCAATCAATGCTGGAGAGGGTTTACTAGCCGTTTAGCACCATTGGAGAGGGT
This sequence comes from Elaeis oleifera, assembly GCA_000441515.1. NCBI lineage: Eukaryota > Viridiplantae > Streptophyta > Magnoliopsida > Arecales > Arecaceae > Elaeis > Elaeis oleifera. Next base: position 554,937 of record KE504801.1, on the reverse strand, counting down.
TTAGAAAGCATTTAATGCGTCAAAATCAGACTGAAAATAGCCGTTGCAGATTTTCTATCGCAGAGGATGCCCTTAGGTCGACCCCTGAAAAGGGTCGCCCTTTCACCCAAAAATTTGCTTTGGCCTGTGATACAGTAGGGGATGACCTAGTGGCCCTCCTTTTCATAGGGGACGACCTAGGGGTCGCTCTTTTTTGCGTGTCAAGCCAAAAAAGTGTGCCAGCTGCTTTTTCAAAAAGGGTCGACCTAGAGGTCGCCCCTTTTTGCCTAAAGTGGCTTGTCTTCATTTTGAAGCTTCCAAAAAAATCTGAAATTACCTCTAAAAGATTTGATATCATCTTGAATGATCTCTAGACTTCCGATAAATTTCAACTTCACCTCCAACCCAAAGAATTTGCTACTTTGGCCAACTTCAAATATTTCTTTCAATTCAAAATTTCTTGGATCTCCTGAAATAAACTTTTAAAACATCTCCAAAGACAAAAATTATTAGTATCCCTCTCAAATATTTTGTGCTCATCAAAATCAATCCTCAAAGCAACACTTAGTATTATCTGTTCTAATTCTCTTTATTCCAACATCAAACTGAGTATTAATCATTTTGTAAAAGTTTAAAAAAATATTTGTCACTTCTGATTTTTCTTTCATTAGAAATCAAGTTGTTTGGGTACAATCATCAATAAATGTCACAAACTATTTTGCCCCATTTATATTAGAAATTTTTGAAGGTCCCCAAACATCTGAATGAATCAAAGAAAAGGGCTCAACAGACTTTGTTGAATTTAAAGGAAAGGGCACTTTATGATGCTTGGCAAGTTCACAAACATCACAATGAAGGTTTTCAACAGAAACATTTTCAAACAATGATGGAAACATAAGCTTAAGTAATTAAAAGAGGATGACCATGACGATAGTACTGAAGCCAAATTTTAGATTTATTTGAAGTGACAAGATTATTGGTGAGAGCACCTTGTGAATGAGATAGCATTAGCCGATTTTCTTTCTCCATGATTTCCTTCATGTCTTCTAGATAGTAGAGCCCATTCTTTTCCCTAGCAACTCCAATCGTTCTCCCTGTAATTCGGTCCTGAAACACACAATGAGTGTCAAAGAAAGTGATTAGACAGTTTAAATTTTTGTGATTTGGTGGATGGAGATCAGGTTGGTAAACAGTTTGGGAACATGTAGGACATTTTGCAATGGGTGAGAAGGTGTTAGCCGGATTTTCCTTGACCAGCAACTGTGATTGGTGATCCATCAGCCACTAATTTTGTCGGTTCCAGAGCTCGATTTATAAGTAACAAATTTTGTAGGATTATGAGTCATATGGTCTATTGCCCCTGAATTAACTGTCCATGAGTTTGAATGTACTGTATCTAAGGCATTAATAGAATCAGAAATAAGGCACTTACCACTCTGAACAAGTGAGCATGTACTAGAAGATTTAGAAAGGGATTCGAGTAAACCTCGCAATTTTTCAATTTCTTCTTTATTAAAATCTAGGACATCATTATCAGTGGAAACTGAAACCTTTTGAGAGCCTCCATCTTAGTTTGCTAAGTGAGCCTGGCTTTTTTTCCCTTAAAGCCTCCCATTCGACTTAAGACTTGTTCCTTTCCATGCAATTTAAAACATGTTTCTCTTGTATGCCATGGCTTTTTGCAATATGTGCATCAAAGGCCACATTTATTGGACCATTTATTAGCTTGCTGTTTCTAATTTCCTACATGTTTATTTCCACCTTCAGCTATCTTTGCAGAGAGCAATGCTGATCCTTCAATAGGCTGTGACTCAAGCATCACCATTCTTTACTTCCTCAGCCCAAACAATAGAGAGCACCTTATTAAGAGATGGTAGCCACTCTTTGCCTAAAATTTGGACTCTCACTGGATCAAACTCAGCATTCAGACTTGCTAAGAACTCAAAAATCTTGCTACTTTCAACAAAATCTAGGAGTATTTGTGCATCATCAACATATTTATTTTTAGATCCTGATAGTGGTCAATTTTCAGCCATAGACCATGTAATAGATTGTTGTACTCCGTAACAGAGAGAGTACCTTGTTTAGTGGCCAAGATTCTGGTCTTCAATTCAAAAAGCATTGCTGCATCCTGCTTCGAGTGTGTCTGCCTGATTGTTTTCTAAATGTCTTTGGCAGTTGAAAGAAATATACAGTTTCTGCTAATTTAGGGTAACATCGAATTCCACAACCATAACATGATCATGAAATCTTTTTCATCCCATGCTTAAAACTTTGGATCCTCTTGGCTAGGATTCATACCATTTAGATGACTTAGCTTGCCTTTTTCCTTCAGAAGTGTCTTCACTATTTGTGACCATTGGAGGCAATTCTTCTCATCAAGGCGATAGGAAGAATTCATATTTTGAAGTTTCCCACTCGATCCATCAGGAGGATGATCGAAGGTAGACCCAATTGGGTTGGAAGTGTTGGAAACTTCTGACATCTTTTATCACGGACTAAAAAATAATCACCAAATCAAAGGGTTTTTGTACTCGATAATGAAGGTCAAGCAAACGAAGAATGGATCGACTATGAACAAGCCAAATCCCTTTGAAGACAATGAAAGGGTCAACAATAAAGGTCGACTGGGGCAGTCGACTACTTGGCAATGAAGGCTGACAATAGCGATCGGCAATGAAGGCAGATTATGGTGAGCAGGTTAGGATGATGATGCCCACTCTGATACCATATTGAGAAATCTGTATATTGTGTATATTGTTGATTGATTACAGATAATACAATATATAGATGAGAGATTAACCATTCTAATGGTTCAAATCCCTATATTTAAGAAATAAATCAAAAGAATAATTACAAGATTACACAAGGAAAGAATCAGAAATTTAAAATTCAAAAAGAGATATTCTGGGAGAGAATATTAGAGATATTTAAGGAGAGAATATTGGTTCTATCCAATATGATAAAGAGATATTCTGGGAGAGAATATCGGAAATATTCAAAGAGAAAATATTGGTTGTATTCAACAAGGTTGACAAATTTTTGACTCAATTTGCATCTAACCCAATTGTATCCGACCAACCTGACCTGATTGCCGTGCCGCACCTAGTTCCATCTTCTTTGTAATTGGCAACTTTCTCCATTTGTTAAGCGAAACTTATTACCAAGTGATTGTTCAGCAGCATATTGGTATCATGGTTGAGTACAATTGCTTTAAAAATTATAACATGGTTAATGTCCATGTTCAAATTAGTAGTTAGTATGCTATTTCATTTTACTTTTGAGAGGATATGCTTTTTTAAATGTTACAATGGTTGCAACTATAAATCTAAAATGTATGACTTCATCGTTGTCCAAACTCCAGAATTAACTCTGATACAAAATGATGTAACTACCCACTAACTTTTGATACCTTCTTTGAAAGGTGCTAAGAACATCAAAAGCCACTTCTAGCATTGTCATTGTAGGATTTTTCTTAAACTACTATAATCATGAAACTGGAATCCATATGTTTATTGGCCATAATTTAGATCCATGTAGATGTAACCAATTCTAGTTCATTGCCATATATTGAATATTGGCCTTCAAGTTACAATGCCAAGATTTCTTCTGACCAATTTTCATATGCCTGTCTTCTTACCAGGCAATACTTTTTGCGTGGGAGATTCTATTCCAACTTTCTCATGAGCGTGTTCATAAAAATATGCATGGTAGTTTAGATGATGTGGGTTTGGTAAGTATTGGGCATCAAATCAATTGTGTGTGTGAGAGAGAGAGAGAGAAAGAGAGAAGGGTTCTGTTCCTCTGTCCAAAAATATGGAGTTAAAGAAGGGAAAGCTTTAAGCAAATTCCAAGTGATCTAAGCCCCTGAAACAACTTTCTAGGATCACTCTTAATGACTATAAACTTGGCCAAATAAATCCAATACCCCAGAGCCTCTTCTAAGCACCATAAGCACAAAATGAATATCGACTAGACTCATATGTTATGGTCTTCAAGAAAGACAAAAGGTGCCATTCAACAAACTAGCAATAAAATAGTCTTTCTATTATTTCATGCGTGTAAAATGAAGTTATGAAAGAAAAAATAAATAGAGGCATGCATGACGCAGTTTCTAGTACGAACACTGTGTTTCCATTTAATGTGTTTCTCCTCCCACGATTGACCTACTTAACGCTGTGATTGTTAACTTGGTATGTCGCTTTTACATTGTACATAACCTTACAAAATGTGAAGTTTGACTACATTCATCGACTTTGATGAATCTAACACATAGATTGCATTACAATCGTCTGGTGAAAGATGTAGGTTGTTGAACGTGTTTAGGATTTAAAATGTCATGCAATACGTCAGGTTTATGAATGATGAGATCAGGATAAGGTGTTAAAAGAACATCTATTGTTGAGGCTGTTACAGTTGTCAAAGGTGTCTTTAGAGTCCTTTGTTAGTTTTAGATGTGGCTCTGCTGTTGTGTCCATCTCTTTGTTTGCTGTCTGCTATATAAAGCCTTCTAATTTATAGGTTTCCATGGTTATTGTCCATCAATTTCAGTTTGCTTCTGTCAATCAAAAAGAAGAATAGCTTAGCATTTATTTCACAACTCCCCTTTTTGTATAAACATTTTTTGTATGCATGAAATAGATAGGTTTTCCAGCAGCAAAGCTCTGAAGAAGAAAACATTTGTATTTTGTTTCACAGATGAAGCTGAACTTCATATTGATGATTATGACCATCTAATGACAGTCCTGGGAGCTTGGGCTAACATGCTTACATTTTTGTCTCAAGACTGCATTAAGAGGATCTGCATTATGGAAAGCAAGATGGGTGATTCGAGCAAACTTTTTGCAAAATACTTGTTTTTTGTTTGGAAGAAGTTGTAGCTCTTGCCAGACTAGTTCATCAAAGTCATCATCTGCAAGAATACAAAGCAAACAATCACATGCTCCTATTTTCTATATTCAAACATTGCACAAAGTGTGTCCGGGATACGTTTTATGTCACAAATATACAGGTAGGCACATGCTTATCATGTGACATATAACTATTCCAATGTCTGATAATTGTGAGATCAAAAAACTTACTTTGTGGAAGCTTTGTGTTAAGCAGATTCAGACATTAGGCCTTCATGTGGTGAAAAGCATTGCTCAAAAAGAACTTGCTGAAGGTTCACAAGTGAATGGTCATTCCTTTTGCTACTCTTCATTGGAGAGCTCTTTCGAGATGTTTTCTTCTAATCCAACATACGTTAAAGGTACTTCTGTTAATTTATTGCGTAAAAACCATGTACCAAATAACAGAATTATCCTCTGGCAGGAACACAAAAGTAGGGAATCTGTGGCTATCACTGATGAATGTTTAAGGCTGCTCTTCCTCTTCCGTACACTTGCACAAGGTAGTGAATGTCAGAAGGCAGTCATGATGTTGCTTTTGGAAGCCTTATTTATGGTTTTCTCTCTGTCCAATGAAAGCCTTTCACAGGTTGTTAATGCTAAATATTTAAAATCATTAATCTAATCACTACATCATCAATTTTCCCTCATTGTTTATCTGCATGTTAAGGTTTATTTCATGACGGTTTCAGGAAACTAGTGAGGTCAACACTGTTGCAAGGAGTATGGTTTCTCATCTTGTTCAGATTCCTTCAGCTGTAATTCAAATCAAAGATGCAATATTATCAATGCCAGTCACACGAAGACAGCAAATTCAGGTGCTGTGATAGAAGTTCACAATAGCTCATGTATCTTATATTAGAAGTTAAACTAATGTCCAAGTTGCATAATTTTTGCTTTAACCGGCAAATTGCTTCTTGTGATGAGCCTATAGTTTATGGGATTTTCTTTGAATTTTAATCGTGAACAATTTCTGTTTCTCTTGGAAGATCCAGCATTGACTATCTTCCAGAACCAGTTTATTTACATTTATAAACCTACATTCTATTTCATTGTGGTATCCTGAGCAGCACATTGGCAGATCTGATAGTCCTATGCTTGTTCTTTCAGGATATGATCCGAGCTTCAGTCACTCAGTATCACATGGGAACACAGGTCAAGTTGAATGTGCAACCAGAGTCAGATGCCAGAGAAGCTCATCAGGTGCAGGCTTCAGATTTCATAGTTGCACCTGCTGACAAGCATGATGTGAAAGAAGAAGAGGATGATGATGATGATGATGATTGGGATGCTTTCCAATCTTTGCCAGCTAACAATGTATCTGCTTCTCTAAGTGATTCACATGTTGACTGGAGAGAGCATGAGGCTGCTTCGATTGATGTTCTTCGCCTGCAGAGAGTGATCATAGTGAGAATCGTTGCCATCACCATGACCTCTCACATCAAAATGTCTTCGAAGAGGTTACTCACGAACAGAGTCCAGCAACTGGTACAGGCGAGGAAGTGATGACCCTTGTCAGAAACGAACTGGTGGAACCCTCAGATACCCAATATTCTGAAATGAGGAAATCATTGAAGATTCTGGTGATATAAAAGTTCAGGAGTTGTCTAAACAGTCAACTAATGATGGTGGAGACAAAATGATGGGAATGATGTGGATGATACCATTGGATCCACTATTGAGCTCATGGAGGATGATGATCTGATCAAGGAGCAACATTATGATGTTCCTGGTGGAGTTGTAATAAGAAGTGATGGTAATGAAGATGGCTCCCACGGGTATTCTGATGGTGTGCTTTCTTCTCCCAGAGATAATGAACAGGAGAATGAAGACCAGCATCTGCACCATGAAATTGGTAGTGAATCAAGAACTGTACGTAATGAAGATAGCACCCAGGAGCATTCTGTTGATGGGCTTTCTGCTCCAAAGGATAATGAAAAAGAAGATGAGGATGGGCATCTGCACCATCAGGTTGGAGGTGAAATAAGAAGCATAGTTGAAGAAGGCTCAGACAAGCATTTGGATGATGTGTTTCCCAAAGATAATGAAAGGGAGTGTGATGGGCAGCAGCATCTGCACCATGAGAGAGGTGGTGAATCAGGAAGTATAGTTGATGAAGACGGGACCAACAGCATGGTGTTAATGTGATCGCTGCTACCGAGAATAATGAACAGGAGTGTGAGGCACGGCATGTGCTCCATCAGGGTGGAGGCGAATTAAGCAGCAGTGGTGAAATCTGCTATGGTCATTCAGATGATGTGCCTTCTGCTCCCAACAACAACGGAAACGAAACTGGTGGCCAGCATCTCTACCATGAGGATGACAGTGAATTGAGTATAGGTCCCAAAGAGCAATCCAGATAATGTGCTTGCTGGGTTAAAAGGAGCCTTCTAGTGATTCACCAAGATCTCCTGAGGATTTTGTTTGTACAGGCTGGCAGCTGGCATCCAGATTCTGTGACAAGGAGCCACAAAAGCAGCTAGATGATTGTGAATTCTCAGAAATCTACAGATTTTTTACAATAGCTGGCTAGCTGAATGTGTATGAGCAGTTTTGACAATCATCAAGGTGACCCAGGTGCAAAATTTTTTCATTATGATCTAGTCTATATTGGATATGTATTCGGTAATAGGAATTCTACTTAGGATTTTATTATTATTATTATTATTATTTTTAAGTAGCTGAGTTTGTGCATTAATTAAAAGCCACTGTATGTAAAATAGTTCTATGCTTTTTCAAAATTCTGGCATTTTACCTCAGCGATCATATATGGTAGTCTGTACATGTCTGACATTGGCATTTTTACTACTTTGTGATGCAATTTAGCAGTTTTGTTTCGGTTCTGTAATTTTGACATTTTTTACTGCCTCTCTAACCTAATTGACGTACACGGAACCAAAGCAAAAATCGTTACCGGCGGAACTTCACAATACCCTTGACACCCGATCTGACAAGGTGTTTTTGACAATAAGGATTTTTAAGAAGCTTGGGCCTTTAAGTGGAGAATAAGAATTGGCATGAGGTGGCATTGACTTAAAACTAGAATGAATATCAAAAGTTTGAGATGGAAAATGTTTGCAACTGATCTTTAAGCAATTATTTATAACTTGGCCATATCCCATGTGTGAGAATCAAACATGGAAGGAGCAATTTTGTACGTTCATGCAGCGAACAAAATTGTTCCATGAGCTGCATCTGCAACTGGATGGTTTTACAGGAGGTGGTTGTGACTTTTTGCTTTCAGAATTATTAATGGCCAATGGCAGTTGTTGCCGAGAGTCTCCAGATTCCGTGGCCGGGCTCAGTTCCTACCAATGTGGAGATAACTCTTTTGGAGTAAAGACGTTCCTTTCTTCAGGGATATGCGCAAGGAACTGAGGAAGTCTATTTATTGAAGATTTTGAGTTCTTTCGGTACTTTTAAGTTAGTCAGAGTTTGAGCAAGTAGTAAAATAGAAAGCAGAAGTAACGGCAGAATTTTGAGCTCTATTTTATGGGGAAAGCTACTCATTGAAGGGTATCTTTGTTTTCTTTATACAGAGAAGTGGCTGTACATTACCATTGAGCTCGACAATGGTTCTAGAAATTATTATATATTAGAGATAGTGGGCATCCGATATATGCATTAGGTGTGGGCAAGGGTTGTGCGCATTATCCATGAGGATTATGTATAGTTGTTAAATCCATGTACACATGATTAAGGAATGGCCTTAAGGATCTTTGGATAGGTAATTGACTTTGACTTTTCATCGAGTTGATTAATTGTCGTCATTTTGCGAGATCGGTCAGTTATGTACTATTGATCAAGTCAACTCTTCGATGTGGCATTGTATTCTATCTTGGGGGATCCGAATCTCCGTGTAGAGGAAGTGAGATTGTTGACGATGTCGTTGGTGCTCATGGAAGCCTCAGTAAGATTTTAATTCGAGATTCATCCTCTACAATCCATCCTTGAGGATCTTGGCCTCATCATCAAAAGGGCGTAGAGTTTTAGTGACTTGGTTGGTACATAATCAAAGTGGGACCTCGACTAAATCTGAAGTCAATCGATCTTTCTGGTTGGCCGATCTTGTGGTTCGCTCATATCCAGTGTCAAGATTGGTTGTCATCTGAGGTCATATTTCTTCCTTAAGTTGAGGTCATTCTGAGATTCTTTGATCTTCATGCTCTTTCTTCGTTCGGGCAATAGTGGTGAGTCGCCTCCTCATCTGGTGATCAAGCTACTTTGGCCGAGAAAATGACCTATTCCCCCAATAATAGTGTTTATGAATACTATTATCTGCTAGCAGTATGTAGTTCATTACATTGAAAATACTTGTAGAAAGAAGAAAATCATTAAGGCTCTAATGAACTGATCTTAGTAGACACAATATGTGCGAGAGTCGAGACTTGAGTCTATTCTAGAAATGAAAGTGGTATGGATAATATTCGTTCGGATTTATTTTCAAATTCGAATCAATTCAGATATGAACAATAATTTGATGATCCAACTAATATGCATATCTGTATCCGTATCCATATCTATTAAAAAAAATGGGTATGGATAAGATCTGTATCCGAATATCCATATCTATTTGTTATCCTATATAATTTTTTTGATGGCAAATGGGAGGTTTGGTCTCCTAGTGATAGGAGATCAACGACCGTAATTTTATTAGATAATGCGCAATATATTACAAAAGATATTAACTGCTAATGACAACTTTGGTTATTTTTTTAGCAGTTTTCTAAGATTATAATTATGTATGTATTCTTCTTCTAATACACTGACAAGTAATCGCAGTCTTAGCTCCTTGTTTGTAGTTGTACAATTATCTCTTCTAATCCTTCCTTTGCTTTTCCTTTATAGCACGAGGTCCAATTGCCTAGTAGGAAGATTGAGTGATGGTAGATCATACTACGAGAGAGAGCTTCAAACCAAAAAATTCTACTATTTCTCTCCTTTCAAATTGCCCTGCATACAGTTGTGAATAAATTGTCCCAGGCTTGCTTGTGAATATTTAGAGTGAGCTTCTTTTGCCAATCTTTCCATACCATTTGATGTCGTCTGGATGAGGGGGAGTATGAAGCTTTCGAGTGATCTCCTTCTATATAGCTGTAGAATACCTGCATAATAGAAACAAATGGTCTGCAGTTTCATCATCAATACAACATAAGGGGACAGTTTTGCATACCTTGTATCTTTCTTTTCTTCAAATTTTCTGCTGATAAAATTTTATTGTGAAAGAGTAGCCAATTGAATAATTTAACTTTTCTGGTAGAGGCATTTTCCAATTTGTTTAGGCAAAGTCTCACCATATTCCTCCATTACTAAGGAACATGTAGCACCCTTTTACTTTGAAGATCCCTTTTGGGTTCCATTTCCATGTCACTGTGTCAGGTGTGTTGGATAGGCTAATTTCTCTGATTGAGCTCAAGAATTGCTGAAAGAATGCTGCAGTGATCAATGAGATATCTTCTCTAAATTGGGTTGTAGGATCAGCTTTAGAGAGGAATCTTTCCACTGTTATTTTTGGCCTTAATGCAAGTAGGTAAAGCATTGGGTATGTATCTTTCAAAGGTCATCTCCGTTTGGCTCGGGATTTTGTTGTTGTACTGCAGATTATGAATGAGAGTTCTCCAAGTTTTGTTATGCTCTTGATGAAATCTCCACCAACGTTTAGCAAGGAGGCTTCTGTTGAATAATTTTAAATTCAGTGCTCCTAATCCTCCAAATTTCTTTGGTCTACATTACCTGTTCCCAGTTGGTGAGGCGGTGAATACCATGACAGGTTTTGTCTCCCCTCCATAGAAAGTTTCTTCACTTCTTATCAATCCTCTCAAGTATTTCCTGTAGGAGTAAAAGTGATGACATCCAGTAGATAGGGATGGAACTGAGTACTGCATTAACCAATGTTAATCTCCCTCCAATTGATAGTACTTTGCCTTTCCATGCTGTCAATTTCTTTCTATTTTATCTTCCAATACCTTCCAATCATATGCTCATGGTTTCCTGAAGTGAAGTTAGGGTTGGCAATTCGTGTTCACGGGTCGTAAACGGATCATGTCGATCTGAAGGTATACACAGATTAGCTCAATCCGAACACGACCCATTTAATTAAACCGGTCGATCTGTGAAACACGAACACGACACGAATGTATATGGGTTGACATGATATGATCCGTTTAACATGATTAATAATCATGTTGGGGGTTAAATGGGTATACGACCCACCTAACGATTTGTTTAAGAGAACATGTTAAACTGTTTGAACCTATTTAACTTGTTTTAACCTGTTTTAACCTGTGTAACCTGTTAACTTGTTTTAACTTGTTTAGTTAAACGGTCCAACGAGTTACACAGGTTGTTGGGATATACTGACGGATCCCTATACGCCGATTTATCCTCGGGTCGGCCTGACCGACGCCCGACTCTATCCATCGGACGGACAGACGACCCCGACAATGACTGCCGACAATATCCGACCAAAAGTATGTCGGTCAAACAGACCAATACTGTCTCCAATCGGTCGAACGGTCGAACCCATATCACCGACTCTATGTCGGGGTGGCAGCCGACATCCGACTCCCTCAAGGCACCAGATCAGTCGATGGTGTTTCTGAGTCATCACCCGACGTCCCGGCAACCAAATACCGACATATAGTCGGCCAGCCCATCTAAACGCCGTACAATTGTCATGGGCTGTTGTCCTGCCAAAGACATGCTGTACGACTGTCGTGGGATGCTGTCCTGCCGAGGACATGACTTGACAACCCACGGCGATTTGGTAGCCCCGACGATTTGATAACTCCCAGTTGTCTACACCATTAATGGCGGGACCATACTGCATTCTACTATAAACGGGATAAGGCAACAGTTTTGGTAAGCACTCTCTCTTGCTGAGCCTCCTGATTTTTTCCACTGTTGCCTAGTCTCCTCTCTGACTTGACCGTCGGAGGGTCCCCGCCGGAGACATCTCCGGTCCGTGAGGACTTTTCCTGTAGGTGCACGTCCCGATGATCAGACGACGAGGGGATTGGCCGCAACAAATTTGGCGCGCCAGGTAGGGGGGCCTCGTTCAGACAGCGAGCTCCATAGAGCTTGAAAAATCTCTCGAGATGACAAAGATCAGAGCTCAGCGATCAAGAGCTACCGGATCGGCGAGGCACTCTTTCCGTCGGAAAGAGGTCCCTCCTTTACCCTCCATGGCGGAATCCAGCTCTCCGCATCCTGTGGTGACCACGGAGGCACAGATTGCGGCGATCGTGCGGCAAATGACTGTTCTCACGGACGCGGTCAAAAACCTCCAACAACAACCAATCCAGTTGCCGCAACCGTCGGAGGAACAACCGGCGACGCACCCGATGCCGTCCAAAAGTAGCCGCCGACGCCCGCGTCAACTTCCGTCTCCTCCTCAAGAGCAGCCGTCTCAGCACTCCCATCGAGAGGGGGGAGGCAGCCACGGTGCGACACCTACCGGTCTCGACGTCCCTCTCCTTCCCAGCTGGAGCGAGCGAGGAAGGAGAAGCGGCCACAGACACCCTCCGCCTCCCTCTCAAATTCGTCGGGAGGTTCGACCCCTGGGATTTCTCAACACCGACGGCTGGACGACTACGAACGTAAGTTCAAAGAAATCGACCGTCGGCTTGCCCAGCTCTAGGCGGATGGTCAGAAGTCTTCAAACGATGTCAACTTCCAGACCACCCAACCTCTCTCCCGATTTATCCTCGACGAACCGATCCCTAGTCGGTTCAAAATACCTCATGTGGAGCCTTACGACGGCTCCACCGACCCAGTTGACCATCTGAAGAGCTACAAAGCTCTCATGACAATTCAAGGGGCAACTGACGCTCTCCTCTGCATCGGCTTCCCCGTCACACTCCGCAAAGCTACCAGGGCCTGATACTCCGACATCCGCTCAGGAGGTATCCACTCTTTCGGACAGCTTGAGCATTCTTTTGTGGCCCATTTCAGCACCAGTCGGAAACCGCCGCGAACCTCGGACAGTCTCTTCTCCCTCAAACAGGAAGAAACAAGACACTTCGATACTTTATGGCCCGATTCAACGCGGCCACACTTGAGGTTCGGGACCTCAACGAAGACATGGCTATCTCAGCCATGAAGAGGGGGCTAAGGGGGTCCCGATTCACATATTCCTTGGACAAGACCCTCCCCCAGACATATGCCGAATTGTTGGAGCGCACGTACAAATACATGCACGCGGACGAGGGAGCTTCCGACCGGTGCCTGACCGAGACAAGGGCCAGAAGGAGAAGCGAAAGAAAAGTCGGGCTCCTGCTGAATCCAGCGGGCCCCGATCGATAAACGGGTCTTGCCCCGACGACGGAGCCCGAGATCGCCCCGACGGTGGAGTCCAAGACCGACGCATCGCAGGTATGACTCCTACACCCCTCTCTCTGCTTCTTGTGCGCAGATCTTGATGGAGATCGAAGGGCGGAATATCTACGACGGCCTCCGCCTCTGAAGGCAAAGGGCCTCGACTGGAGAAAATACTGCCGATTCCATCGGGGCCACTGTCACAACACTGAGCAATGCATCCAACTCAAGGATGAAATAGAGGTCCTCATACGACGAGGGTATCTCGAAAAGTATCGAAGGGGCCCGCCGACTCGACCACTTCCCGACCGACAACCCCAACCGACTGAAGAGGCAGTGAACAATCAGCCTACTGCCGGAGTCATCAACATGATCTCCAAACGACTGGACCGAGGGACGACTGCTGAAGGGGTCGACGAAGAAGCTACTCCAGGATGATGTAATCATTTTACTGATGAAGATGCTCGAAGAATCCAAACTCCCCATATTGACGTTGTTGTTGTCTCGGCAACAATAGCGAATTATGATGTGAAAAGGATTCTTGTTGATAATGAAAGTTCGACTAACATTTTGTTCTACTCGACCTTCTCCCGAATGCGGCTGTCGACCGACCGACTCCGGAGAGTCTCTACGCCCCCAGTAGGTTTCGCCAGAGATGTCGTCGCAGTGGAAGGAGAAATTGCTCTTCCTGTGACGGCTGGGACCGAACCACGACAAAGCACCGTCTGCTTGACCTTCACGGTCGTCCGAGTACCTTCGGCCTACAACGCCATACTTGGAAGACCCAGACTAAACGCTCTCAGAGCGATAGTCTCGACATATCACTTGCTGGTCCGATTTCCAACTAAAACGGAGCTGGAAAATACGCGGGGATCAACAGCTCGCTCGGCGATGTTTTCAAATCTCAACTCAAAACAATAAATCGAAGATTCTCTGTCGGTCGACAAGTTGGACCAACGAGAAGAGGAGGAACGGAGTGAACCGACTGAACAGCTGATTTCCATCCCGATGGCAAAGAATCCTGAACAGATGATCTGGGTCGGGTCGCAATTGTCCGATCCGGAGCGACAGCAGCTGATAGAGCTATTGAAAGTCAATGCCGACATATTCGCCTGGTCGGCAGCAGATATGCCAGGCATCCCTCCGAAAATAATGACTCACCGACTCAACATCGCCCCTGGCATGAGGTCGGTGAGACAAAAGAACGATCTTTTGCCCTCGAAAGACAGAAGACCATCGACGAGGAAGTGGACATGCTACTCGAGGCGGGCTTCATCAGAGAAACCACATATCCCGACTGGCTCGCCAATGTCGTCATGGTGAAGAAAGCCAACGGAAAGTGAAGGATCTGCATCGACTTCACCGACTTGAATCGAGCCTGTCCGAAGGACAGCTTCCTACTGCCGAAGATCGACCAACTGGTGGATGCGACGTCCGATCATCGACTGCTCAGCTTTATGGATGCCTTTGTCGGATATAACCAGATCCGGATGGCACCCGAGGACGAGGAGCATACGGCCTTCGTGACCGCCAAGGGCCTCTACTGTTACAGAGTGATGCCCTTCGGTCTGAAGAATGCCGGAGCCACCTACCAGCGGTTCGTCAATAAGGTCTTCAAAGCTCAAATCGGGCGCAACATGGAGATGTACGTGGACGACATGCTGGTGAAGAACGCACAGGCTTCAGATCACGTCCGAGATCTGGAAGAAATTTTTGCACACTCCGACGACATCGGATGATGTTAAATTCGACCAAGTGCGCCTTCGGGGTGACTTCAGAGAAGTTCCTCGGGTTCTTCGTTTCTCAATGCGGAATTGAGGCCAACCCCGAGAAGATAAAGGCGATTATCGACATGCGGCATCCGGACACCAAAAAGAAGTACAGTAGCTCAATGGAAAGATCATCGCACTCAGTCGATTCATTTCTCGGTCGGCTGAGAGATGCCTCCCGTTCTTCAAAACCCTGAGGAAGACAAGGGACTTCTCTTGGCCGAATGAGTGCCGGCGAGCCTTCGAAGATTTGAAGAAATATCTTACTTCTCCACCCTGCTTATAAAATCAGAGGTCGGAGAAATGTTGTACCTTTACTTGGCAACCGCCCAGAGGCAGTTAGCTCGGTACTCGTCCAGAAGAACGAGAGCCGAATTCACCAACCCATATATTATACCAGCAAAGTGCTCTACGAGGCCGAAACTCGATACTCAAGAGCAGAAAAAATGATATTTGCCTTGGTCATATCAGCGCAACGACTCCGTCCGTATTTTCAAACGCACTTCATCGTGGTTTTCACCGACCAACCCCTGAGGGTGATCCTGCATCGCCCCGACACATCAGGACGACTGGCGAAATGGACGGTGAAGCTGAGCGAGCTCGACATCTAGTACCGACCGTGACCTGCTTTGAAAGCCCAGGTTCTGGCTGACTTCATTGCGGAATGCCTAACAACCGACCAAATGTCGGAAAATGGGAGCACCGAAGAAGCTACGACTTCTAAATATGACCCTGGGTCAACCTGGGTATTACACAAAAATGGAGCTTCCAATGCTCAAGGGAGCGGAGCCGGGTTCCTGCTTACCAACTCAGAGGGAGTAGTTATCGAGTACGCCCTCCGATTCAACTTCAAAGCCTCCAATAATCAAGCCGAGTATGAAGCACTTCTCGCTAGCTTGAGAGTGGTGAAGGAGCTCGGGATCGACAGCCTCAGAGTCTTCTCCGACTCCCAGCTAATTGTAGGGCAAGTCAGAGGTGAATTCGAAGCGCGGGATCCGACCATGGCAAAGTATTTTCAGAAAGTGAGAGATCTCGTGGCGCACCTCAAGTATTTCGAGATCTCCCACATTCTCAGGACGGAGAATGCTCGGGCCGATGCACTCTCCAGACTTGCGATATCCGCCTACGGTGCTTTGGGCCGAACACTCGTAGAGAGTCTCGAGCAACCGAGCATCGACAAGGCTGAGGAGGTGCTACAACTGACGACCGAGCCAAGCTGGATAGATCCGATCGTTCAGTACCTGACCGACGGAACCAGTCCCGAAGATCCCACGGAAGCCAAACGACTCCGGTAGATGACCTCTCAATATGTAATGATGGACGGTGACTCTACAAAAGGTCGTTCTCCCTTCCTTGCTAAAGTGCCTAGGACCGATGGACGCGGACTACGCACTCAAAGAGGTACATGAAGGGATCTACGGAAGTCACCTGGGGGGCAAATCCCTGGCCTATAAAGTCCTACGGCAAGGTTACTACTGGCCCACCATGAAGAAGGATGCGACTGATTTGGTTCGGAGGTGTGAACCATGTCAAAAGTATGCCAATATACAACACCGGCCCGCCAACCAGCTAACTTCCATTGTCGCCCCGTGGCCCTTCGCCCAATGGGGAATCGACATACTCGACCCTTTTCCTCAGACGTCTGGTCAAAGAAAGTTCATAGTCATCGCAATCGACTACTTCACCAAGTGGGTGGAGGCCGAACCCCTGGCGCAAATCACCGAGCGCAAGATGAAAGACTTCATCTAGAAGTCCGTCATCTCCAGATTCGAACTGCCGCACACTATCATCACCGACAATGGGCGACAGTTCGACAACCAAGACTTCAGAGAGTTCTGTGCAAGATTTCATATCGCGCACAAGCTGACCTCGATCGGGCATCCACAGTCCAACGGAGAAGTCGAAGTAACCAATCGGACCATTCTGTATGGATTGAAGACTCGACTGAACGAAGCCAGAGGCCTCTGGGTCGAGAAATTGCACTCGATCCTATGGGCGTACCGAACGACACCCCATGTTCCGATCGGAGAATCTCCTTTCAATTTGGAATATGGGACAGAGGCAATGATCCCACTTGAGATCGGGCTGCCATCGACTCGAGTTGAGCAGTACTGTGAACCAGAAAACTCCGAGTGTCGGAGGGCTGACTTGGGCCTCCTATCCGAGCTCCGATGCGAGGCTCAACTCCGCATGGCTTTCTACAGACAAAGAGTGGCCCGATACTACAATGCTAAAGTTAAGCCAAAGTCTTTCAGACCTGGAGACCTGGTTTTAAGGAAGGAAAAAATCTCGAAGCCCCTGGATCAAAGAAAACTGTCCCCAAACTAGAAAGGACCCTACAAGGTTGCGGACACCTGCAGACCGGGTGCCTACCGACTTGAGATCCTGGAAGGGATGGCCATTCTTCGGACTTGGAATGCTGACAATCTGAAATTATACCATCAATGAATTCTGTGTCCCCTTGTTCGGAATACAACTCAATTTCAAAACCCCAGAGTCAACAAAGTTTGGCTCTCCGCCGTGGGTCGGCCCTCACCAGAAGTACGAGCCCCGACGCCCCGACTTGGGCCCAACGTTTCGTTGGGAACCTACAGCCCGATCACCGACGACATATCGGACACTCACGAGAACCATCCTGTCTACGCCAATGGAAGGCCAGTGCTGGCGATGAAACCTCTCTAAGTTGAAGCCGCACTCCTTCCACAGTCGACTCTCGATCAATGCGACTGGCTAACTTGCCGACTTAGCTTCGACTAAGAAGGGCAAAATGCCAAGACGACCAAGGTCGCACTCGCGACATACCGACCTGGTCACGAACGGTCGAAGGATATTCGGCTTGCCACCGTTTATCATACATCACGACGTATATGCCCGACCAAGCGTCGGGCAATGGATAGTCGACTTGCCATCGTTATCCTAACCGAATACGTCGGACACTACTCGACTATCAGACTCTATGAAACGATCGTGCCAACGAACTACGTTCGAAGATTGATCGATATCCGACTTGACGTGCACGCCCGACCAAAGTCTGGGCAACCGACGCTCGACCTACAGTTGACGCCCAACCTAACTACGTCGAACGACTCTCGACCATCGGATCCTACGCAACTTGTACGATAGTCAGGACATCGGTCTACGATCGGAGCTTGCTCTGCCCTTAGCGTGGCGTACGCTACTGACTGTCTTGATTAACTACGCTTGATTCTACCGAACGTCCTAATGAGGTATATCGGATCTACGACCTATACACCCGGGGATGTCTCGACGAGACATACATTCCGAACCGCATGCAGAAGGAAGTTAAAAAAATCTTTGATTTCATTTAATTGAAGATGGACTTACAAAATTGGGCCAAAGCCCGAGTACAAGTATCGAAAACAAAACAAAAATAATAGATACTCTGACTATTCGTCAGAATCGACTTCCTGCATCGGGAAGAGTTCGGAAGCGACCGGTGCACCCTCTCGGGTCGGAGTGGGGTAGGAGGTTGGAGCCGCTTCACCTTCGGTAGCTCGTTCCACCGACCCAAAGATGGCCTCCCCGCAGCTATCTGGTCCCCCGGTATTGAGTCGGCCTCCTCCTCTGCGGCTTGGCCCTCCGACCCGGAGGGACAATGCTGCTCAGGTCGAGTTTTGGGTA
>KE504801.1:470876-488911 GCA_000441515.1 Elaeis oleifera | reverse complement strand
GAGCATGACGGATTAAGAAATTCAAGACATACCTCTCAACAAATACTTTTTGCATGAATACTTTTAATATAACGATTCAACTAATGTTATTAGCTAAAATCATATTTATTTAAATTAAAAAATGATTAAATTATAAAATTATCTTTTTACTCCTGAAGTGGGTGATAGGTTAATAAGTCTTGCAGGGAACTTATCCAACCCATTGAACTTTCTTTTTTTCTTATGCGATTTTTTCTTCTCTCTCTTTCCTTCACTGAAGTTCTCACCATTAGAATCCGAGTTCCTCTCATTTCCACCGAAGTTCCTTCCTTGTTCTATCATTTTTTACATGAAGATGGTTAGGTCCTATCTTTAGCTTTATAGATGATTAAAGGCATGTTGTAAGAGATTTGCAACATTTAACTTTTAGTATAAGAGATTTGTAATGTTTATCTTTTAGAGCTAGAAAACTTCTCTTAGACAAGTGACTGATTTAAAATCACTATGACAAGATGAATCCCATATACTAGGT
Organism: Elaeis oleifera; assembly: GCA_000441515.1. NCBI lineage: Eukaryota > Viridiplantae > Streptophyta > Magnoliopsida > Arecales > Arecaceae > Elaeis > Elaeis oleifera. The sequence continues at coordinate 488,400 of KE504801.1, read as the reverse complement.
CTTTTCTTCTTCCAATAAATTAAAGCTTCAAGAAAAATGGCTTAAGGCATCCAATGCAAGGCATAGCCTTCTACCACATGGCCTTGGAGATTGTTAATGAGTCTAAAGAGTTCTGAAGTTCCTCGATGATTTTGCTTGAGAATGATTGATGTTATTCTTCCACACAAGAGCATAATATTAGCAAGAAAGCTTGATTATTGCAAGGTATGCTTCTCTAATCCCTTTATATACTTTAATGCATTCCCTCTTATATGCATCTATAGCAATTACAAGCCGGTTTTTGGTGAAAAAATATAATAGTTGTTATAAATTAAGAAGATTAAAATAGAATAATCTCATAATTAGTGAAAGAACTTCCATAACTCTTTTGTTATCTAATTGTCCAATCTATTTCGCAATATTTTCACAAAAAATATTGAGGAGCAAGTACTAAACTAATTCGAGTGCTAAAACAAGTTGAAATAAATGAAATATAATTAGTATTTTTACATGTAAACCTTCCCAAATATATGAAATTCTATGAATAACCTCATATAGCTGCTATTTGAGTATATACCCTTATAAATGTTCTTTTGCATGTTTATCTTTCGGTTATTTAAATTTTAAATCATTAATTTCTTAACGCCATTAGATGGTGTGGATACATATGCAAGAAAAAGGGTTTACACACAAAACAAATATTTTATAATGGTATACATATAAATATCAATTTTGAATATATTCATATAATTTTTAATATTTAGGAAGGTATGGACATACAATGGCCTATTATATTTATTACATTTTTAACTAGGGCTTATGATTTATTTGTTCTTATGAGAAAAAAGGATATATTATTGCACTCCATTTATAATATAGAGAGAAAATTATAGTGGCACCTCTTGAACTTTGATCCATTTACACTTTGACCCCAAAAGAAAAAAACTTCAAACAAACCCTAAAACTTTAAAACATTATAAAGAGCTCCGACTGTCTGTCTCCATTTTAACAGTATTAACGAAAAGGGTCTAATGACCAAAATGCCCTTAGTTCTTTTAACCATTGGATAGATTGGTTTTGAGAAAAAATATCACCGAAGCCTTTCTAATTCAATTGCCTTCCCCTGCCCTAATTGACGATGGTCATATGATTTCATTTTCAGGACCATCGAGATATTCAAAGTCATTGGAATCCTCACCAGCCATCAATTCATTATTGCAGTTTCCTCAATGGATTCACCAATTTCAAGAGACAGATACTGAAATTTCTTGTGTTTGTGCTTAAAAAGAATTTCATTGTCATTTAAACTTGTTTGTGCTTGATAATAGTAGATTTCTTATATTTTTTTGCTTCCAATTTCTTTGTATTTGATAATGTGGTGGATTTCTTAGATTTTACAATCGATTCTGATTTGGAGATTGTATGAAATTATGTTTCCTAAAATTTTGGGATTCTACTCCATCGAAGTTAGAAACTTTTTTAGGGCCATAGCCCATATGCATCGGAAGGCATTTGCTGCCTCAGTGTAAAAGGATAGTGGACCTAAAGAACTTAGAAGCGGTGAAGAGAGGTGACTATTGCACCACCCCAAATCCTAAAATTTTGGTATGGCAAGAAGATGGTAACCTATGTCTGTATAGATTGTTGGAGCAATTAAACTACATTGGTTCACTGTGGAATTCATGTAGATTGTTAACCTTGTGTTTAATATAGTTCGCATGTGTTTAATATAGTTTTATTAATTTTTAATATTTATATATTATAATTTTATTATTAATTTTATATTAGTCTTAAGTTATTTTTAACCTAAATAATAACTATGAGCAAAATTTAAATTATTATTATTATTTTTGTTGGCATAAGCATTGTATAATGCATATTATTTGAGATAATTATTAAATAATAAAAGTAGCACTATTGTCTAAGTCAAGTATTACTGTAGTTATAGTTAAAGAATTCAATATATTATGACTTTAAATATGAAATAATATATTATATTACTAAATAAAAATGTTGATTATAGGAATAATATATTACCTCCTTATTCTATTTTTCCAACCAAAATGATCTTAGATATGAAAGACATAAGTAATTAAAAATAATCATTTGATATGTGGAATAACTTGATTATAGAAAAAAAATTTCTATTAGTGTTACTCTACGATCAAATATAAAGTTAGTGAATAAGCTAACTCATAAGACTCGTACTAGATTTTTATAGAATAAAGAATTTTGACATTATTGGATCTATTTGTTTTATATATTTTAGACATTAGCTTTCTATCCTATACTAACCATATCCTTAGGGAGCTAGCTCCAAAGAATTGAACCCCCACTACCTTGTCACTTAGATGATTCTATTTGAGCAAATACCGATAATAGAATTATTTGACTATAATATTAAGAAAGGGAAGAGGTTGTAAAGGATTAGGAGTAGAGATACTTTTGAATCAATAGGTAAAGGTAAGATATACTATATTAGAGAAAATAATTACTTATTATATTATTATTTAATAAAATTAGTTAGTTACTGTATTGTTTACTATATTATTGTATTCTAATAGTATTCTATTTTGAAATAGGTTAGGTAAAAGTGTTGCATGTTAACTAAGTTAGGTAATATTGTTACAATATAACAAGATTATATTAACAATGATTTTATATATGCACGCAACTTTAATGATTTATTTACACTAGAGATCCACTATGAGGGATATTTTCATTTCTCTCCTAGTATGTAGGTACGTTAGTGGCTCCGTCAGCCACTCTAATAATTAGGAGCTAGACGTAATGAGTTATATAAAGTTAGAAAATCTTGTGAAGGAACTTGATTACTAAAAGATAAACAATTATACGATGCAATTGTCCGATAGTCTTTGAAAGATGAACTAAAGCCTCCATATACTAATCAAGATGTGCTCCAAATGTTAGCTATTTATAAATAAGAGAATAATATTACAGTTTATATAGAATATGAAATCGATGAGATTGATTTGGATACAATAGAGCCACCCCCTGCACTTCCATCCATCCAAGATATTAATAAGATAGGTGGGAGTAATAAGAGGAGGGACAATGGCAGTAGCAGGGGCAGGATCAAAAGCAGGGGCAACAGTAAGGGTTGGATTAGGAGCAGAGATAGTAATAGGGGTTCGACCAGGAGTAGGGGCAGGAGTGGAGCATGGTAAAAGGCTTGGTAAAAGGCCTATTGATGGAGAAAGATATGACACAGTCAATTTGGTAGTGATAGTAGTCAACCTTGAATAACTTCTTGGATTCTGATGAGGAGGATGATATACAATTTAAGGAGTATGTGGATGATTCAATTGTTGATATAAATATTCAAAGATAGAAAGAAAGAGTTGTAGAAGAAGAGGAGATAGTTAAAAAAGAGTCAAGCTTGCTGACCATAAAAGAATATATCAGGATATTTAAGACATTGAATAGTAAATATGTCTATTCATGACTTAATAAAACTCATTATACAAGATCCCAAAAGTTTTGATTACAAATATTAAGCCTCCAAAAATTACCAAAATGAAAACTGGGACCCCAAAATTCTAAATATTATAGTTTGCCCCTCTCCTGATAGCTATCTCTATGGAATAAACTATTTCAGATCCTCGTCCCCTTGCACTCTACTTCAATGCCAACAAAGCACCAGCAAATACCTATGAAGCAAGCAGATATCATGCCAAATAGGTTTTACAGACATGGAGCTGAGCCTTTAGGTTCTTATTTTTTTGGATCACTTTATTCTTGAGGTCTCTTGTATGCGATGACAATGGGAAATCATACCATTGAAGAAACCCACATCCTCTTCTTTCTTATATTAAGAAATTGAAGAAATAGATGAACTATGGGTGATGAAAAATCAAAGAAGAATTAGGAGGCCCGTTATCTCAAAAATGGAGCAGCCAAAAAATCTTCAACTAATATTAACCATGGTCCATGAGGTCTTTGTGGATGCCTTAACCCGCAGTCATAAGACACCATGGTGTTTTTGCCGGAGCGTTGGATGGAGATATGGCTGCTAGTGATCGAAGCCATTATGGTTTAGGTTCTCCTCTCTCTCTTGATCTGTGCTCTTCTTTCTACTTTTGTATGGTCTCTTTTTTTTCTGTCCGATCTATTTTCTTCTCCCTTCCCTCTTCTTTCTACTTCTTTGTAATGGATAGAGAATAAAGAATACGACCAAAAAAAATGAAAGATGATGGTTACATGAGAGCCATGTGACTTCTTTCCCTCCACTCCATTTCGCATCAAAACCGTAGAACTGTGAAAAGGATACTTATGATATTTCATAAAATTTAACTTCGTAACTCTCATGTCATAACGTAGTATAATGGAGACAAACAGTTGTCACTCTTTGCAATATTTTTAAAATTTTGGGACCATTTAAAATTTTTTATTTTAGATCTAAATATAAATGGGTCAAATTTAAAAAAATTATTTAATTTTTTAATATAAATTTAAAGAACTAGAGATAAATCTCCATCTATATTTTCAACTTAAAAATAGCTATCAACTTGAGTTTCAAATAAAAGTAACTACCTATTTGAAACATAAGTTAAAAGCAACTACCCATTTTGTCTGAAATGATCCTTATACCCTTATATCCTTATATTCTTTAAAATACTGCAGTATTGTATTATCATAGTATAGTATTCATTTACAATAAGGTAGTATTATATTATATTAGTGTAGTATTCTTTTACAATAAAATAGTATTATATTATATTAGTACAGTATTCTTTTATAATAATGTATTGTTGCTTTATTGTATTATATTAATATAATATTTTTTTATAATAAGGTAGTATTATATTATCATAGTGTAGTATTTCTTTATTGTAGTATTACTTTACAATAATACAACGTTATTTTATAATAATGTAATATAATTTTATAATAATATAATATTATTTTATAATAATTGTAGTGTTGTTTTATAACTACAAGGATAATTGGGTCATTTTATCCTCATTTGGATAGTTATTTTAAGTTATATTTAAATAAAAATTATTTTATTTAAATTTAAATAGATAATTATTTTTAATTTAAATTTAGGTGGATAGTTTTTCTAAAAAAAATTATAAAATTTGTTATGCAGAGAGAGGGAGGGGATAAATAACAAAATTGCTAGATGCTTGGATCCCACGCAACCAATGCAGGACTTTCTAAGGACTCCTACGCCTTCCCCATATTTATTGAATTTTTCCGTCATCGTTCACATAAAATTGATAAACAAACCCCATGTTCCTAAACATGCAACTTTCCTTACCCACAGTACTAGCATTACAAGTGAAACCCGTCGATCAACTCGATAAAAATGGGGAGTGCGCTCATACACCATAGACCTACTCGACCCCGGAAACCCCTCCGAGTCCCACCCCACTCGCTCTCTTATTATATTTTTGAGAACTCCGCCGCCGCTTGTGCCCGTCTCAAGCTAAGTTTTATGCTCCATTGCCTCCGCCGGTGGGTCTCCGTCCCGCGACCCTTCCTCGCTCCTCCGCGCCTCGCCACCCTCCTTGCTTCCTCTCCATCGTCCTCTCACCACCGTCGGCGTCCGCCATGGGAGAGAGCCGCGCCGGCGAGGCCAAGGGCAAGGCGAAGCCCAAGGCCTCCAAAGACGAGGCCTACCTCGAGGCCATCATCGAGAAGCGCGTCCGGATGTTCGAAGCCATCCAGGCCAGCAACTCGCTGAACGCCAGAAGGTCGGCGGGAACCCATAAAGTAAGTCTTCTTTCGTTGGACGCGTACCTCCATCTCTGGATTTAACGCGACTTTTTTAATTTTTCACCCTTTTTGTTGTTATTTCAATTCACAGACTTCAAGATCTTAGATTTTTTGAACTCGTATACCATTATTCCGAGAACTGGTATTTTTGAACAATCTAGATTAGGTCTGGGATGATGGATCATGAGTTGGATTGTTTGCTTTGATGTGGTTAATAAGATGAATGAGTTGGTTGCATTGGTTTTGATGTGGTTAAAAGTAAGTCTTCTTTTCGTGGGATGCCTACCTTGATCTCTGGCTTTAATGTGAGTTCTTTATATTTCTTTTGCCCTTTTGTTGTTTAATTTGATCCAGATATTTTAAGAGCTTAGATGTGTAGATTATGTCTATGATTCTTTGAGTTCGTGTGCTACCATTCCATGAACTGGTATTCTTGAAAAATCTCGGTTAGGTCAGAAATGATGAATTATGGGTTAGGTTCGCTGCTTTGTTGTGGTTAATAATACGAATAAATTGGTTGGATTGGTTTTATCTTGAACAGCTAAGAACTTGGACGTGAGCAGCTAATTGATTTATCTTGTACAGTCATGATCCTTCTCTGTTACTTTGGCAGAGAATGATGTTAGGTGTTTATCTCAAAAATGATGATTAAAGATTGTCGTACTTGAGTGTCTTTTGTGTTCTTTCTTTCTTGGTGACAGAGTGTTAGTACAGTATCAATCCTTTTACAGTGGCTTTGGCCTTTTACGATTTCCATGTGCAATGGAAAGTTGAAGGTTAAGGGGTGTTGAAGATTTAACAAGATTTAAATCAGGGCTAATAATTTTTTGGGGTGGTGAGGGAGGGCAAAGTGCCTGGGAGTTTCCATAGTGAAGGGGGTCAAAATGGGCAATCTTTGGTTTACCGCATAGAGGATACCCTGGTGTGACTAATTTTATTTATCGAGTAATTGGGTTTTGAGTGTACAGGATGTACCATGTGGTGCCAATGCAACTATGAAGTTTTCTTTAGCATTGCTATGAGAATGGGAAATTTCTCTTGTTATTCTATTAACCATTAGTGGCTGCACTTCAAAGAAAACCAGAAGTTGTTATATTGTCAGAATTGTTAGATTTCATCTCATGTTCTGCACCTCATTAATTGCTTGGGAGTTAAAGATGGTCTTAAGTAAAAATGTGGCTAGACTCTTGACAGTATTAGATGTAGCTTTGCTCATGGCAGTAGTTGCAGTCAACTATCCAAGTGTGATTCTCAACAATATTTCCCAACAGTATGCAGCCTATGAAACCTTCATATCCATAGAACCAAGTTATATTGGTTGAACAATTTTTTTGAGGAACTATGGCTGCATTTGATATAAAAATTGCTGGGAGAAATTGCTGGCTGCATTTGAAACTGTGCACCTCTTGATATTTCATCTTACAAACTTAATGGTGCTGATATCAGCCATTATGCTTTAATTATTAATATGATATTCATTTTCATATGGGCATTGTTTTTGTCTGAAATATGTATTTCAATTTTTACATTTTTTGCATCTATATATTGCATTCTAGGATAACATTGCCTGATGGGACAGTCAAGGAGGGCAAAAAGTGGATGACGTCACCCATTGACATTGCTAAGGAAATTTCAAGTGGCTTGGCTGCAAGTGCTTTGATAGCTCAAGTAAGTATTTGATTCATTTACATCACTTTTTATATTTTACATGTTGTCATAGTGGCTTTTGATTCTTTGATGGACTTTTTTGATTGGAGAATGCCTGTATGGGAGATAGTGAAAAGCTGAAAAATCCTAACTAACAAATCATCGTCGGTTTGCTCAAAATCGATGGCTTCGTTATCTTACTATGCAGTTTGAGATCCTTAGTGACACCACATGTTAACATATAAATGGATGAATAATCATGAACGGACTTGGCACTTGAGATTTCGCCCCTAAACGTTACTTTATTAATAATGTAAATGGCTTTTCAGGCACTTTCACCCACATGAATTGCTTTTTCATTGGTTAATCTGCTCATTATTTTTTTACTGCTGCTGCCCTACCTGCGGCTAAACTAGGTGATGCATTATACAGGTTTGTTCTGCTTTTTCATCACTAAACTTGCTTAATAACCATGTATTTGGTTGTAACTTATAATTACCTCTTTAGCTATATATAGCAAAATTTCAATTTGTAGATCCCTGACATCAAATGGCAGTATCATTTTCTTGGTAATTATATTTTGCCCTTGATGTTATGCCTCATTTTTCCACATCTAACAGGTCTGAAAATCTTGTTCTTTCATATTGTATTGCAAGGCGTTAAATGCCAGACCAAACCCCATAATTTTCCATCAGAACTCAGAAGGGTATGGCATCAGTATGGTACAAGTACAAACAGTACAAACTGAAACTAGCATATATCTAAAATTGAAAAATGAAAACCGTCATTACCCACCGGGACGGCTGATATGGTATCACCAGTATGCACTAGTATGGTTGGTATGTACCAGTACAAATTTTTCGGCATCCTGGCACCTGTACTGCTGCCAGTTTTATGCTGAAATGGTATGGTACCAGTCATATCGTCTCGTTTTGGCCATTTATGGAATCACAGGATATTGTTTTCTAAGCTTGAAAGGTAGATTGATTGATTTCATGAGAGTTAAAGAGCAAAGAATATGCAAAAGGGTTAAAATCAGTCATTCCTGATCCACATGTTCCTTTTCTTCCTTTTTTCTCTTTTGACATGGTGGACGTCAGATAGGCCGTCAACTGAAACATAGGAATTTTAAATGTTCATGAAAGAATTCTTCTATGGTATTTCCCAGCTGTTGCTTTTCTATGCACATAAAACAAAGATTCTGCTAACCTGCTGATTGAAAAGTTCTTCTGATATTTTCTTGTTTCTTTGGTCTGCTAACCTGCTGATTGAAAAGTTCTTCTGATATTTCTTGTTTCTTTTGGTCCTAAGGTAAACGGAACTCTCTGGGATATGACTAGGCCGCTAGAAGGAGATTGTGAGCTGAAGTTGTTTAAGTTTGATAGCAATGAAGGGCGTGATACCTTTTGGCATTCCAGTGCTCACATTCTTGGACAGGTGCTTTCATGTTAGAGATACAACTTCTTTATACTTCTGCTGTAGTAATAAACATGAAACTGCCAAGTCCAATGTTTTTCTTGTTCTTAGTCATAGTTCTTTCTTTTGATATGTACTTATCTCCAGCAACCTTTTATTCAATCTGACCTTCAGGTTGAGAAGCAATCTGTTACCTTTATGTGTTCTTTTACTAAATTTGACTATTGCTCTTATAATGGCAGTCTGTTGAGATGGAATTTGGTTGCAAGCTGTGCATTGGGCCATGTACTACTAGAGGAGAGGTAATGAGATGATAGATCTTGCAATGCTTCACATATTACCTCTAGTATCCTTTATCTCTCTGAAGTTTATAGCTAGATCTGATCCTTTGCCTTTTGTCAAGTTGCTGCTTGCCCCACATTTGTTTTGCACAAATAAGAGTTGGTAGAATCTGTGACAGTATATTGCAACATTAAGAAGATTGCCTGAATAAATTATCATTGCTTAGTTAAAGAAATTGGCAGAGAGGAATAATTAGTTATTAGTATATCCATGCATAATACATCATAATCTTTTGTATCCACATGCATGGTCCACATAAGTTTGATGTGCGCAGGTGGAATAAGGATATCTAATTTGTGGTCGACTTGCTTATAGGATTTTCATTAACATAACTTTGTATGGGTTGCCGAATTATGGATAGGTGAAATACAGCCTGCTAGTGGTGACTTTGATGCTGTGCCCTTGTGTCTCTAGAATCTTTACCTTGATTGCACTTGCCTTTTTTCAGCTAGTCTGCTGCACTGAATTCTGAGATCTTGCCACTTTAGCAATAACTTCTTAATGTTTTCAACCACTTCTATTTTAGTCAAGCTGGTTTTACACCACTAAATTCTGTAAAAGGTGACATGTCAACTTTTATTAACTTAAATGCCGTCAACTTAAAAGATACAGATTTTGTAAGCTGGAGTATAGTTGTTCATGTTTTCTTCTGGCATGAATTACATATTTTATAATTTATTTTAATTTAAATTCATGCCTAAACTAGCAATTATACCATATAGCATCTCATTCAACATCCTTGTGTGTTTTCCTCCAAATTTTCATTACGAGTGCATCAGCCCTGCATGAATTATCAAAGAGAAAAAAAGGAAAGGACACTGTTTTAGATGGAAACTACTTATTTTACTACAGAACCTATAGAGGATGTGAGAAATACTTAACATTCAACTTATTTGGTGGATGGCAAATAAGAGATTTATCTTCTTTGTCCCATGTTTATTGCAGAGTTTGACCTTGAATATTTGTATCTGTTACATGAGCAATCAAAGATTGGTCTCAAACAGGAAATAATAGAGTAGGCAGAGGGTAATTTACTTATATTAGGATTACACGGTAAAAAAATTCATGGAATTTGCATTAACTGAAAAATCCGTCCAGCCTTGTGTTTTGCTACATTCTTTGTAATGCTATGTCATTGCACTTGAACATTTGGAACCATGGAATTTCGTACCAGACTGAATAGGCCGATACATCCCGTGCTGAGCCAGACTGATGGGGAATCGAGACAGTTCGGTTGAGGAAAATGGTACACTGGAGGAGGGAGAGGAAGAGGGAGAGAGAATACGACGCCGCTGGAGGCTAGCGATGGCCCGCTGTGGCTGCCGGAGGGCCGCGGACGCCTCTGTAGCTCGGTGTCGCCCGATAGGGCTTTTAAATGAGAGAGAAAAAGAGAGGGGAGCGACGATACCGGAAGGTCATGTAGTTGGAAGAGAGGCTGCCGGAGGGCGTCGGGTCGCCGCTGTGGCCACCGGACGGCAGAAAATGCATGGGCGGAGTGGCAGCCATGGAACAGGGCGACCGTCCCTGTTCCTTCATCACATATTTTAAAATACCGATGAATAGTGAAGCCGACAAATCCATTGCCGGCTTTATCGTGATCCGGATTTAAAAAAAAAATCCGTGAAACAGGAGTGATCGCCCCTATTTTACACCCATGGCGCCGCACACCCATGGCGCCGCAGACGTCAAGTGTGTCGTCCGACAACCAGCCGGAGGCCCTCCGGCGGCCACTCCGACGGCTTTTCCTTCCTCTTCTTTTCCCCCCTCTCTCTGTCTCTTTTCCTCCTTCCGGTTCACTTCCTTTGCTCTGTGTCAATTCGCATCGGTCCGGTCCGGTATGGACCCATACCGACTCGTACCGCCGGTCGGCTAGCACAGGTTCCGGTACCAAGTCCGCGAACCTTTTTTGGAATATTCCAATCTTTCCTTGATCTTATATGAACAAACTTTGTCTTGTGCATATCTAGGTTCTGGCCATTGCTTAGTTGCATATGGATCAAAATGACTTTAACTCAAATTGATTGAAAAAGATCTGATATAGTAGATATGGTCGTGTTCTATGTTTTAGTGTCTAAATGTATTAAAAAAGAGAAGAGAGAGAGAATGAAATTGTATTAAAATGTATTAAAAAAGAGAAGAGAGAGAGAATGAAATTGTATCCAACATGACCTTATCTTTTCTATTTGTATATTATGGGGCCAAAATCTTGATTACAATATTAAACGGGTCCAATATGGATGATGTTTGATTCCATCCTAAATGTTTGTAGCTTTTATGATGGTTATACATTTTTTTCCAAATTATAGTGACTTTATTATATGGTATTACTGGTCGATGCTTCAATTTGCTTTCAGTTATGAACACCATATTGATGTATCTGCATGAATATTCATTGCTTATAAACTTTCGATCTCAAGATGGTAAGGATTAATATTAAAATCTACCACACATTTTTGTTTAGCTGACTTTGGCATGTTTATGTGAACATATGATTCGATTTAATCCATTTGCAGGGTTTCTACTATGATGCATTCTATGATGACTTGACCTTGAACGAGGAGTATTTTGATCAGATTAAATCTCGTGCAAGCAAAGCTGCTGCGGTATGGTTTTGACCCCAATATTACTTCCAATTTCCATGTTGTGGCCAAAAACTTTTTATGCATTCTGATAGTGCTTGTTCTTGTGTATTGAGTGATCCCTATTTTCAATTCTTAATAATGGAAAGCTCTCTAGGAAGGGTCTGTGACAATTTTATTTGTCAGTTGTGATATTTCTAGAGTCATTTAAATGTGTTAGTTAATCATGTTCACATAAGTAATCGAGGTTACATTACACTAATGCATTAGATTATCCTTCATGATAGTCTATCACTACATATTTAACTCTGCCTGGAGATGAAAAAAGTGTGGATTTGATGCTAGAAAGTAGAAAAGAATGTATGCAAGCAATTAATAGTGTCCTCTTGCAAATAATAAGGTCCAAGGTTTCAATTTCAAAGAAGATTGTTTGCCATCCCTAGTAAATATATAGGACACTTCTGGGCATGCTTGGTAGTTAGTAGTATCATTCTTTACATAGTTCTGCTATTCGTGGTTGGTTAGACCGTGCATTTGTCTGGTATCTGCCTATCTGACTTGCAAATGTAAACAGTTCATTATGATACGTAGACACATACAGGTGACTACGAATTGCCGTTGTTCCTTGAATTATCTTTTGTACTCTTTATTCCTCAAATGTTTTCACTAGTGCTGTTGAGCATTACGAGTCAGCAATGTGCTTTTGTAAGTTACCTTTTGACATATTGGAGAATTTGTTAAGCAACAAGCAAGCATCAATCTAGCGTTTGTTAATAACGAGTGTTGTGGTCAAGACACATATTTGGTGTCATTTTGCTTTAATTACTTGTAAGAAGTCAGATGGGTATTCTTTCCACACATTGAATTAATTTAGTGGCTGAAAATTGATGAGCAAAAGTTGCAGATATTGCAATATTCTTATCACAATATAAACAAGTATATGGACTTGGATTTAAGGACTCTAAGCAAGATATAATGTTTTCTACTTCTTATGCTTGCTCCCTACTCTTTAGAAGGGCCATTCAAAGAAAGGTGAGCAAGGTTGGTTTGGCACCAAGCAGACGGCTCTCTATCATAGTAGCAAGGGGACTGTTCACCTTAACTAGCACAAATAAGGCCCAACATATACAATCCATCAATAATTTGCCATGGAGAATGGTCAAAACGTACACTGATGTCATAAGCATGCATATCCAATACAAAAAAATGGCACACTATTTTGTGTACTCCTCTAAAGTAAGGCGTGTTTGGTCACTCAATCACTTTCCATATTAGTATCAAGTATCAACCATGTGGGAGTGGAAGCTGATAAGTAGAAGAGGCACATTGGGAATTGGCAGAGCAGTTGCTCTTCGTATTTTGAGTTTTTGGTATTACTGCAAACCATCTAAAAGGGTGAGTACCAGTTTCCACAAAGTTTTCAGATTGTGATTCCAATGCAGTGCCCTCTTCTTTGTCCTTGTAGTTCATTCATTTAAAACGTCCCCTTATCGAGGAGCTATCACACTGATAAGTATGTTGTATGCCCAGCAAAACCTAAAGGTGGATCATATACCAAGAATCTCCCACAATAAAACATGTTCATCAAACTGCTGGTCAATCTGTCATTGAGAAAAAAGAGTTTGTAATAGGAGGATAATTTTGTAAGTTTAAGGATTGGCTTGGTGCCAGGTAGCAGAGTGTATGCTGGTTGTTAATGTGCAAAGAGTTGATGATAAAGCAGATCTCGATTCATGTTCCAACGATGATTTGAGACCAGTGGTCCTTTGTTGTATGCCCTGTGAGATGGCCTTGATGTATAGATTAATCACTTTGGGAGATTTTGCTAGGCATATGATCTCTGCCTTATCCTAATGTTCCTCTAGGCTTATCATTTATGCACAACAAGTTAATGAAGAGAAAGGGGTGAAGCGGTAGACTGAATCCTGTCTAGTAGATATATTCTAATATGGTATTTATAAATTGACCTTTGATACAAGCTGTCCACTCAATTTTGTTGGTCCGAAGGTTAAAGGTAAGATCTCACCCTTCTAAATTTAACAAACTTTTGCAAAGAAAATTTTTCGAGGAGTTCTGAAAATTTGATTAAAGAGCATCCTATGTGATGATGTACTTTAGGATGAAACATATGATGGATATTAAGTGGTTCAAACAATCAATCTCAAGTAAGAAGCGAGAAGTAAAAATCATGGAGTAAGAAAAAATAATGTGCTAAGATGTAAAGGAAGATGCAGGATTTATCTACTATATCTAATGAGAACTCCTCCTGGTTGAAGTCAAACTTTCAAGGGTAAAGCCTCCCATTTTTTGTACAATGGGGACTGCTCAAAGGTGCGCCTTGGTACTTGCGCTCAGAGGGTGAGAACAGAGTGAATCCTCTCTGTCCTCTTTATTCTGTGCATGATTCCAGTCCTATAATTTTTATCATTAAAAATTAGTTCACGTGCAAAGGATGTAAAGATCAAGTTTAAAGAAAATGCACAGAAAACAACGTTCTTTTCAAAAAAGAGAAGCTTTCATGAGTGAGCTTGCAAAGACAGAGGCATTTCCTTTGGATGGCCATCACATGGACATGCAATTCTGCACTTTGTTGGACAGTTTCACATTACTTTATGATTGGTTTTGCGTTAGTCAAGCTTGATGTATATGGTTCAAGTTCTGGGGCTTTTCTCAGTCATACATGCAGGCCATGGAATGATAGCACTGTTTATAGTTGCTTGGAAACCTATTGGAGATGAAAGTTTTATGGGACAAGAAAGTAATATTAGATGTGTATTAGTTTATGATCATTTCTAAGGTGAATGGAAGAGCCAAGGATAAAAAGGTAGTTAAACCGAAACAAGTCGTGACAGTTTGGTTATATTGGAAACTACATTCGTCTGATGTTGAAGAAGTATTGTTAGGATATCATTATTGCAAGATTTTCTTGGGAAAAGCAATTTTTAGATAGGTTGCATTCTGAGACCCAATCAAGCAGTTTCCATTCCATATCCAATGCCTTTTGTGTCTTAGTTTGATTGCGGGCATAATATTGTAACATGGGGCAGACCATGTTTGGTGCTGTTCTCATTAAGGCTGGTTATTCGCAGAAAAATAGCAATAGAAAATTCTATGGTGCTTTCCACAAAGTCTAACTCTGGGCCTCTAGGCAGGGTTAAGTGAACCAAACTTCTCACCTTGAACTCAGAACTCAGTCGGACTCTTGTGTCGAGAAACTATTGTAATGGAAATAAAATTTGACCATATTTTACTAATATAAAATAATGAAAAATCTATAAAGTGGGACTTGGTTATCTTAAAGGCCATCTTGGACATAACATGGGATGTTTGCATTTAAGAATGGTTTTTACTCATGTCTATGATCAAAGCCACTGCATAGCCAAAGGTTGGAAATCACTATGCTTGGATATTTGGATTTCTTTACTGCTTTACACGGTAACCATGAGGCATTTACACTAGAACACTTGGACGAGACAATATGATGCTTGAACACACTAAGTGCCAAT
The DNA here is from genome assembly GCA_000441515.1 of Elaeis oleifera. NCBI lineage: Eukaryota > Viridiplantae > Streptophyta > Magnoliopsida > Arecales > Arecaceae > Elaeis > Elaeis oleifera. The sequence goes on along the minus strand of KE504801.1, from coordinate 473,189 downwards.
ATAGTTAGTGAAATGTTGGTGATAAGTGTAGATGATCTAGTAGGAGCTAATGAAATTAGGTCCAAGTGCTGCTAGGTATCTTGGTTCACACTATCAAAATTTAAAGAACCTTCTTAATGGTATCAGATGGTTGACCTACTAACATGTGCAATATTTTTTTTCTATATTTAATTCACTGGTAAAATTATATGTGTCATTGATAGTTCTCTACATAGATAAATAATATTTTATTACAAATTCTTCTTGCAGGAAAAGCAACCTTTTGAGCGAATTGAAGTGTCCAGAGAACAGGCTCTTGAAATGTTTTCAGAAAATAAGTTTAAGGCAAGTGACATTTGATATTTTTGCCATTTGATAGTTGTGGTGCATTCTAAGATCTTTCTTAACATCATAATTTACCCATTGATGTTGGACTTTGGAGACAAAAAAAAGGGCATGTAATGTTTGCTCGTTAATACCAAAGTTCCATATTTGAATTTTGAAGCAATATTCAATTGCGAAAATTCTTTGGTCAAATTATTCATACTCATATAGATGATTTTTTTGTTCTTTTGCAATTTGGCATAACTGTATGTGGTGAAACTGCCAACTTTATGCAGGTGGAAATTATAAATGAGTTGCCCGAGGACAAGACCATCACAGTTTATAGATGTGGTCCTTTAGTTGACCTTTGTCGTGGGCCACATATCCCAAACACTTCTTTTGTAAAAGCATTTGCTTGTTTAAAGGTGATTATTTGTGTCCTGAAATGAAGTTATTTAAATAACTACATTTTGCAGTTGGTTTGATTTTTGCGGTGCTAAAATTTGAATGTTCAGGCTTCATCATCCTATTGGAGGGGAAAATCGGATCGTGAAAGCTTGCAAAGAGTTTATGGGATTTCCTTTCCTGATTCTAAACGTCTCAAGGTATAAACTCCTCATATAGGTTGTCATGCTGGGATTATCATGTAGCTCTTTTTTCTATCCTGCTTTCTCATCACATACTCATTTCTGTTCTTCTGTTGGAATACATATGATAATCTCGGTTTTATTTTGAGTCTGTAGTATCTTTAAGATTATCTGGCAAGCTCCTTGGTCATTGACAGGCTCCAAACATCTCCACATCGGCTCCCATGTTTAATATATCCATCCTCCTTTTGGTTTAGTCTTCGTTCTAAGTAGGGATGGCAACGGGCAGGGTACCCGCAAAATTTGCCCTACCTATATCGAAACCTGTTTAAAATCTTACCACCCAAACCCAGCCTATACCCGATTATGAAACTAACCATAAATCCCAAACCCGTTTCATTTAAATTGGTATACCCGCCGGGTACCCAAACCCCCTTGATTCACCCTTATTTATATTATCATGAGAACAGAACTCCATAAATTGAAAGTTTTGTAGCCAAATAAGGATCCTTTCGACCAAAAATCCCCAAACACTACAAAATATCATGCTTCTACCTAGATTAAACTCTCAAAACCACAAGGGACCAACTCACACCACCACAACTTGCACACAATCCCAGAAAAGACCCAACTGGAACCTAAGAAGCCCCTTCGATCTCCCTCAGGTGCTCTCCTTTCCCTTAGCTCTCCGAAAAAGATAATGAAATGAAAAGAAAAAGAAGCAAAAAGGAAAAAAAATGATCAATCTATGTGGAAAAGATCTTCCCTTCTAATTTTTTCCGTCTTTCCTTGGTTTTCATTGATTCTTCCTATGTTTCCCCAAGTTTTTCTCTTCCATCATCAGGAGTCTCGATCGAGTGGGGGGCTTGGAGTGGCAGCCGAATAGGGAAGCTTAGATGATGGCTAGGGTTTTGTGTTGGTATTTATATATAAGAGTTTAAAGGAAGGGTATAAATATATTATCAATCAATTTATAAATAGATCCGAACTGTGCCTTATTGGTTAAGGTAATGGTTAGGCTATCCAAGGATTTAGAGTTCAAATCCTCTTGTTCTCCTATTATACATATATTTATAAAATTTAAATCTGAATGGATTTAATTTTAAATCCCAAACCCGCCTCAAACCTTATAACGTATGCTAACGGGGCCCTATCAGGGTTCGGGACAGGTTGGATACCCGAAAAAATCCACCTGATTGCTATCCCCAGTTCTAGAAGAGGCAAGACAAGAACACCAGCCAAAAGTCGGAATGCATGTATCAAATTGAATAGATGTTAATAATTAAATCAGATGGGAATCATCTCAGCCATCTGTTCTTCCTCTCTGATGCATGGCTATAGTCATGCTCGATTTAGAGCCACATTTGATTGAAGATCTTCATGCATCTTTTGCTTTTGCTCCCACCCCCTCCCCTCTACCCCT
>KE504801.1:446241-458198 GCA_000441515.1 Elaeis oleifera | reverse complement strand
ATATATATATAATATATTCATTTCATTTATCATTAACATTATATGGACCTTTATTATTTATCAAATTTTTTGCTTTTATTAGGTACGTGACCAGATTCATCAAGCTGGATATTATGTTGATGCTGACATAACAGATAGAAAGATTCAGAAAAAGGTTTGCTATTTATTTGCCCATTTGTAATTTCTTTGTTGTTTTATACCTGTTGATTTTAGATGCTTGAATGCAAGGAAGGATATTAAGGCTTGTTGATTACGATCACTATAAATGTGAAATTAAGCTTCTCTTTCATTTAACTAGTATTAATGTGAGGTGTTTGACTGTGTATGCTACAGCCCTGATCTCTAAGCATTGTTGTCTAGGTTAGTCTGAGTTGGGAATGGTTAGATTGACCAATTCTGGGGGCTGTTTGAGATAAGAATGGACCAGGATAACATATGCATACATATGATTAGCAAGCTATGGTTGATCATAAGGTGTTTATGTGTTTGCACTTGTTGAACTAGATTAGTATTCGGGATTTCTTCAATTGTCACATTTTTAAAGGGAATTTTGCAAATTTATTATTTTGCAGATTTGGACCTTTTCTTTGCAAGAACAGCCCAATTTAAATTTTAGATGCTTTGTTGTGGTCCAAACAGATACATCATATGTTCGGTGGAATTGAATGCACATTTCTTTTTACAGTGGATGAGCTTATTGTTTACTGAATGCACATATTTGCTGAGTGCTGGATGTGATGTATCTGTGAGGCAGGAGCAGAAGCATCTGAATATATCATAACCTGGCCCACCCGCCACACCCACCCACACCCCGCCCCAACAAAGCAAGGCACTGATCTGTAAAATTGAAAACAAAGTGGGTTTTTCTGCAAATCTCTTTTAAAATTGCTAATAGAGATCTTTCTGAAAAGGCTGATAAGTAGAACAGGCTAGAATCATTTCAATAAAACATTAAGGATCCTTGCCTGTGATCTTCTGTGAGACATTTTTCATCGTGTCAGAAAAATTAGTATATTATGTTTCTCTTTTAAGAGACATTTGTCTTTTTACCTCCACTGAACTTTTATGGGTGGGACAGAAGAAAGTTGCCACCTCCGTCCTGCAGAAGGAAACAGTGTGTCATTTGTATGTATGGTTGCTTAACCTAAGCAACAGTCCAGCCCCATGATTCTCCTCAAGGGTGTAAACTTCAAGGTAATTGCTTTTACGGTCTCGTAGATTGACATATGTTCATCTCTAGTTGCATTTGTCAAAGGAGAAAATTATGGTGGAAAGTCATTCAATAATGTTATCATATTTGTGATTCTCAATGCTAGTCCTTTCAGATATTTAGCATTTAAGGCCTCTGATACTCTGGTAGTGAGAATTAGGAAACGAAGTGCTGGTAATATTTCATCTTAATGTAGATAAGGTAGTAACTGATTCTGCTTTCGTGTCTTTTTGATAAAGGCTGAAGTATAGGATTTCATAATTTGCTTTTCCTGATCTTTTCATGCCTTCATATTAGTGGAAATCTTTCATCCTTATGAAAGTTCTAAGTCTATAAAACTTTGAAGTTTTTAAGAATCACATGCTAGTTATGGTAAGTTGATGTGAGAAATATATTAGTCCTTCACTTGGTCACCTGACCTCATTATCTCTATGCGGGCTAACATGGTGTCTGCAAATAGCATGAAAATTTCCACATGGTTAAACATGCTTCCTCATTTAACATTGCATGTTTTCAGTTATACAGACCATCTTATGCTCATTTATCATACTCCAGTTCATGTTCATGTAAATTTATGACATGAATGTTGTGCGCAAGCACATAGACCATTAGCCTTTTGGTTTAGAGTTTGGTTCCCCAGTCCTTGATTATATTTTTTGGCCACCATATCATGGCCGCACATAGTTGTAGTAATTGTACCGCTCCATGTATCTGTGCTTGAGGGGATGTCAGCATGCCATTGATGCATAAATGATGAGCCTAAATGATTAAAGTAACAACAAAAGTTTGATATGGTGGTTTGAATGGTGCACTTTGGCTTACAGTGAGATTGTACATCACCTGCTCCTATGCGATTTTGCTTGATGAAAATGGATCCAGTATTACCAATAATTTGCCAGAATGAGTTATTATATTAGACACTCCATGCATAGCATCTGCTTAGAGTTACTCTGTTGTGTTTATTTGGGAGACAAATCTTATTAATAATTCTCATTTTGCCACATTTATTATTTAAGATACCGTATGGTGCCACACTATGGCTTATCATATGAAATTATTTTAATGTTCTTGAAACTCGTGAATAAGGAAAACTCATCTTGAATAATTATGTCACTCAAGCTGATGTTATTTGTCTTAAACATCAACTGAGCATTATCATATATTTAAATCTCCACAGGTACGAGAGGCGCAATTGGCGCAGTACAACTATATATTAGTTGTTGGTGAGGAGGAAGCAAAGACTGGGCAGGTTTTATCTTACAACTTTTGATTTGGATTTACGTTACTATAGTACATTCATGCCTGTACCAAATACCCAGACTGCACCCACCGCATTACCTGGCAACCTAGTCTAAAATAGCGGCCATTATTACATTATAACCACCATTTTAATGGTTTGAGGCCCTCTCCTTTATGTTATTATATAAAATAATAGGAAAATAATGGCAGTTGTAATACTTTCTTTAGCATTATGACGGTCGGTTATAATGCTAATAATGGTCATCACCTGTGGTGCTTCTTTAAATAAAATATGGTTTTACCAAAATATTGTTTCTTTTCTATATTCAAATTTTTTGCATCAGTTTTCCCTCCAAAAGGGCTTGCATGGACTGGAATATATATATATATATATATATATTTGATCAAGTGAACGGTGATTGGAGAAATGACAAGACCATTTCAGTTATTGCCCACTATTTGCCATTATAACGCTGCTATAACAACAATTGTTACAATTATTTTGATCCTAAAAACTGAAATAGTATTTTTTGATGCAAAAATAATGCTCATTGTAACCGTTATGCTGTCAATGTTGTGTGGCTGGCTGTGATAGTGGGACAATGCCATTATTGAAAGCTTGCTTGGTAACTGTTCGCATATCATAAAAAGCTTAGTAGTTGAATTTCAACAGAATACCTATACTGCGCTTAGTTATTGTGATGGCATTTGGTATATCATTTGGTCTTGTAGCGTGTGGGTTGACTGTTCCAAGAAGTTTGTATATTGTCTGCTGCTTTCACAGGGATGTAACATTGGATGAGAACGTAGTCCTTTAATGCATCAACGAATATATACTGCATTCTAAATTGTTACTCAAAATAAGAGTGTGCTTCTAATTCCATTCTAATGTGCAGGTAAGCGTGCGTGTCAGAGATGGTTCGGATCATTCTACGATGAGCATGGAAGCTCTCCTCACACATTTCAAGGAAGAAGTAGCAGCTTATCATTAAAGTATTGAAGTCTATTTTGTAGGCATATATTTATATATTTGAATTAAATCTCTCACTCTGTTTTTTTCATGATGTTTTGTATGCTCATAGTGAATGTTTAGAATCTCACTTAGAGCAAGTGATTAAATCACCCATTCTACATTTTTTTTCTTTTTTTTTGGGTAAACTATTCTATATAATTTAGTTGATTCGATCACAACATCAATAGATTGGTCGGGTGCTCATTTCTGAAGGCTGTAATTGATGGATTGAGCATGAACGTGTGAATCAATGAATTGTTTCATATTTGCCATTATTGAGAATGGTAATGGTAGCCTATAGGAAAGAAGTTTTTTTTTTTTAAACTAAAAATAAAAAATTGGTGAACCACATGGTTTACATCTCATACGTGACGAGTATAAATACGTCCAATGGCATCAGAATACATTCTATCTCTAAGCTATTGAGGATAGTCTGTATTGGTAGTCGTCTGTATTGGTAGTCCATAGAGAAGAGGAGCGGTGCGGAATGTAAGAAGCCACCTGGTCAGCAGGCCTGTAGCCCTCCCCGGAAATTTGGGATGCTTGCAATTCAGTCAGCCCGTGGATCGTCTGCTAAAGATCCAGGAGCAGTGGATGAGCGTCAGAATGTGGTTGGGCCAGCCTATTAACCCAGCCAAGAATAGGTTGTTGAAGACCTCCTGAAAACCCCAAAAGGAGAAACTGGTAAATGGATATATTGAACGTGCATTTATTATTTGGTTTGGGATTTGGTTGGGGAGGGGTTCCAACAGAAGGGGGAGCCTCGTTAGGAGCCTCGTTATTGCGTCAAACTTGGAATGTGAACACATTTTATTAATAGTTGATACAAAATTAGGAACAAAAATCATATGGGATGGGCACTATAAAGTATCATATGGGGTGGGCTTTGTAGTTTGTCATAGTTTTTTTAATATCAATATTAAAAAATATATTGAAAAATCAAAAGTTTTTTCTACTAATAGAGTTATTAGTTTCGTGACTTAGATATTTTTTTTCATTTTCAATATATATTTTTAGTAATGTTTATTATTATATAATTCTGTGATACACATTAAATATATAATCATATGATATATATACTGTAAATTTTTTATACATATTCTGTAGCAATCCAATATACACTTACAGCTAGATTGATAGATAGTTTATCGAATTTAATATTCATTAGTATACAGTATATGATTGATTTTTATTATGTATTAGAGTGTTTCAATAATACTTCGGAATTGTGAAAGATCATTTAGAAGTAGAGAGGCATCACTGTAGGAGCAGCAGCCATAGGCATGGAAATTGGCTTGGCGTTCTCCATATGGGCGTGGCATAGAATATCCAACACGTATTTGTGTTGAGTGAGCAAGTAGCCACTGGGATGGGGTGTCAATTCAATATCGAGGAAAAGTATGCATACCCCATATCTCGAATCAAAAATTTAGTCATTAAAGATTGCACCAAGCCATCAACACCATCAGGGTGCTTTCTAGTGATAAAAATATCATCTACATATATGAGAATGTAGATAGATACTGAAGGTGCCATCCTATAGAAGAGGGAAGTATCGGTCTTAGATCCAAAAAATTCAAGTGACAGGAGATATTTGCTTAAGCGATGTAACTAGGCCCTTGGTGCCTGGCGAAGCCCATAGAGAGAGCGCTGAGTTGGCAGACATGGTGTGGAAACTACGGATGGGCAAACTCATATTGAAGGATCTACAGACCTATGCATGACCATGGAATCATGTACGTCCACATGCATTCTGGGTCACCTGAAGGCTACTAGGACTGAGTCTTCTGCAAGATCGGGTCTCCTACATATTGTTGTGCCATTGAGAAAAGACTCCGGCTGACTAGCTCGTCTTGTTACTCTATTATTGTAGTATTACGGTTATCTTGCCGATTTTATTGTAACCAAAGATCCGCATATACTAGTATAAATAGAGGCGACTTCCACAACACGCAGGCACGTCATTCTCTGCTCCTACTTCACTTTATTATATGGTATCACAGTGTCTCAGCTTCACAGCTCCTGATCCCATGGCTTTGGTTCCTGCTTCTTTCTCCTCCCCTTCTGGCTGACTAGCTCATCTTGTTACTCTATTATTATACTATTACGGTTATCTTGCCAATTTTATTGTAACCAAAGACCCGCATATACTAGTATAAATAGATGCGACCTCCACAACAGGCAGGCACGTCATTTTTTGCTCCTACTTCACTTTGTTATATGGTATCAGAGCATCTCAACTTCACAGCTCTTGATCCCATGGCTTTGGTTCCTGCCTCTTTCTCCTCCCTTTCTGTTACATCACTTCCCATCAACCTCATAACCATCCCCTCATCCAATTACATCATGAGAACTACTTCTCTTGGAAGACGAAATGCCTTTCGATCCTTAGCAGCTACAATCTGATCGAGATTGTGGACGGCATCGAGCCACATCCGAAGTTTCTCTCGATGACTACTGCGGTTGCTACTGCTACTTCTGACGGCTCCACCATTGCTACTGCAACCGTCCATGGCGCCGCTGCTACCGATCCAGCCACCATCATCACTCAAACTCTCAATCTGAAGTATGTTGCATAGGTTAAGAAGGACCAACAGGTCCTTGCGTGGCTGGTAAACTCCCTTCACAATTCGCTCCTTACTCTTATTCCTGACCTTGAGACCTCCCGAGAGGTCTGGGATACACTCTCTCGTGCATTTGCATCTGCATAGGGTGCAAGAGCACTTCATCTCTGATCCCGCTTCCTCTCTATGAAAAGGGATCAGTCTCCATGACCGAATATATGCATGAAGTGACGTCTATAGCTAGCAGTCTAAGCTCTATCGGCCAGTCTCTCTCAAAGGTTGAACTGATCCTCCAAGTGCTTGCAGGTCTAGGTTCCAACTTCAACTCCATCGTGGCTGCAATCACCATCCATCTGGCTAACTATAGCCTTGAAGATGTTCACGGCCTTCTCCTTGCTCATGAACATCTCATGGCTCACTAGGTTCTCTCACTGCTGATGCACCATTTCCATCAGCACACCAATCCGTGCGTGCTCCTACTCCCATGATCATGGGACAACGCCAAACCATGCCCACCAACAACTTCCAGTCAAATGCTCGCTCCAATCGGGCCATGGGGCGTGGTTGTCAGGGACAACGTAGCCCCCATTGTCAATTGTGCCATCAACAAGGTCACTATGTTGAAGCATGCCCGCATCGCTTCGATCCAAACTTCATGTACAGCAGTGCAGCTTCTAGATGCATAAAGATTCTACGTACTTCGATGGTGAACCAGGCCACTGCAATGAACCATGTCACTGCCAACAATTATGCATCATCCGATGGCATGTGATTCTCTGATTCGGGAGCTACTCACCACATAACTCCTGATTGCAACCAGTTACAGTAATCAACACCCTACAATGGCAAGGACAAAGTTCAGGTGGGCGATGGTACAAATTTGATTATTTCCTATATAGGCACTACTGCTCTTCCTTCTTTATCATGTCCTCTTGTTTTAACAATATCCTTCATATTTCCAGTATTATTTGTAATCTCTTATCCATTCAACAATTGACTAGAGATAATAATGTTGTTGTTGAATTTCACCCCTCATATTTCATTATGAAGCGTCGCACCTCCCAGAGACCTTTGTTGCATAGGTCACTTAAAGATGGACTTTACCAGTTGGTTCTTTCAAATAAATTGCTTTCACCATGGGTATCTCCGTCTCTTTAGTATCAGCATCTTGGGCACCCTACAATGTCCATTGTTTCCTCTATTATTTCTAAGCATTCTCTACCTGTTTATTCTAATAATATGATGATACTATGTAATGCCTATCAAACAACAGTCCTGGCAAGGTGCCCAAGACGCTGATGCCAAAGAGACGAAGATGCTTGTTCTCCCATCATTACACATGGCGAAGGTAATTTATTTAAAGAACCAACTGGTAAAGTCTATCTTTAAGTTACCCACACAGCAGAGGTCTCTGGGAGGTACGATCCTTTACAATAACATATGAGGGATGAAATTCAACAACAACGTTATTATCTCTAGTCAATTGTTTAATGGATAAGAGATTGTGAATAATACTGGGAACATGAAGGATATTGTTAAGAACAAGAAGACATGACAGAGAAGGAGAGCAGCAATGCCTATATAGGAAATAATCAAACCTGTATCATCGCCCACCTAAACCTTGTCCTTGCCATTGTAGGTGCTGACTGCTGCAACTGATTGTAATCAGGAGTTGTGTCGTGAGTAGCTTCCAAATCAAGGAACCACATGCCATTGGATGATGCATAATTGTTGGCAGTGACATGGTTTGCTGCAGTGGTCTGATTCGCCATCGAAGTAGGCAGAATCCCTGTGCATTCAGAAGCTGTGCTGTTGTACATGAAGTTTGGGTCGAAGCAATGCAGGCATGCTTCAACATAGTGATCTTGTTGACTGCATAGTTGATAATGGGGGTTGCGTTGTCCCTAACGACCACACCCCTTGCCCTGGTTGGAGCAAGCATTCGATTGAAAGTTATTGGTGGGCATGGTCTGGCATTGTTCCATGGTCATGGGAGCAGGAGTACGTATGGCTTGGTGTGCTAATGAAAATGGGGCATCAGTAGTGAGAACAGCTTGGTGAGCCATGAGATGTTCATGGGCAAAGAGAAGGCCGTGAATATCTTCAAGGCTATAGTCAGCCAGACGAATGGTGATTACAGCCACGATAGAGTTGAAGTTGAAACCCAGACCTGTAAGTACTTGAAGGAGCAGTTCAACCTTCAAGAGAGGCTGGCTGATGGAGCTCAGACTGTCAGCTACCGACTTCATTTCATGAATATATTCTATCAGAGAGGCAATCCCTTCTTCATAGAGAGGAAGTGGGATCGGAGATGAAGTGCTCTTGCACCTGATGCAGATGTAAATGCACGAGAGAGTGCATCCCAGACCTCTGGAAAAATCTTAAGGCCAGCAACAAGAGTAATGAGCGAATCGTGAAGGGAGTTTACTAGCCACGTAAGGACCTATTGGTCCTTCTTAACCCAGGCAATATACTCCGGATTGAGAGTTTGAGTGATGATGGTGGCCGAATCAGTAGCAGCAGTGCTGATACCATATAACAAAGTGAAGTGGGAGCTAAAATTGACGTGCCTTTTTGTTGCAGAGGTTGTGTCTATTTATACTAGTATATACAAGTCTTTGTAACCAATAAAAGAGTAACAAGACAAGCTAGTCAGTCGGAGTCTTTTCTCAGCGGCACAACAATATGCAGGAGATGCGGTCCTACAGAAGACTCGATCCTACTAGCCTCCAGGTGATCCGAAATGCATGCACATGGACGTGCATGATTCCATGGTCGTGCATGGGCCTATAGATCCTTCAATAGATACACACTAAGTAAAATATTCATCTGATATCCCAATACACATCTTTAGACAAAGTAATATACAGTTTTCAGAACATAGCACTCATTAATACACAATACATGAGCAAATGATATACACTAGATGACTTACTGATATATATTATAAATTTTTTTGATATAAATCTAGTAACAATCAAATACATACCTACAGATAAATTGATATATAGTTAAACTTGGTATCCATCAGTATATAATATACGATCAGTTGATACACACTTAGCAAAATATTCATTCGATGTTCTAATACACACCTTTAGATAAAATGATACACAGTTCGACATCCTAATACATACTTTTAGGTAAACGATAAATATTTTCATAAACTTTTAGATGTAAAGATCTTAAAAAATAATAGAGATTTGAAAGAAGAGAAAGAGATTTGAGGAAGACCTCATGGATAAGAGAGATGACGCATGAGGTTTGGAAGAGGAGAAAGAATTCGAGAGGAAGACTTTACGGGTAGGAGAAATGGCTTGATGAGGAAGATAATGGATAAAGAAACTTAATAAGGAAGAAAGATGGTATGAACGGTCATGAAGAATCTCTCTTAGACATATATATATATTTTTTATTATTTCAGTTATAAACTAACAGGCTCTATTAATAGAAGAAATTTAATTTTATTTGACTTCTAAATTTTTCGTTAAAATAACGAAAAAAAAAAAAATATGAAACTAGACCCGCTTGCCTATAGTGCCCGTCCCATATGGTTTTTGTTCCAAGATTTGCTCCTTGCGCGATATCCTAATCCTATGACTGTGGGCAAAGGAATCAAGCCTAAGCTCGCGGAATGGTAACATGTCATGGATCCCTACCAAGGTGCAGCAGTTCTATCACGCCATGTCCCTACCACTAACCCAATGATTGGGTATCAGCAACATCATCAATCAGCTGTCGAGCGCGTGCTTGGAAGGAGGCCAACATGCTGAGCCCACACCTAGGAGAGGCTCACTGAGAATCCATTGTTCATCTGTCAAAAAAAAGAAAAGAAAAGGGAAATCCATTGTTTCCGTCTCTATATATTCACGTCCCATCTATAGTGTGAATTTCGCTTCACTTGATTAGATTCCCAACCCATCTCCAGAGACAAACTCTTTTGCTTGCACCTCTCGCCCTCGCCCCTTTTCGGCCTGGTGCTGGTACTATAACAACGATGGAATATTTCCGAGCCCACAAATAGGTGATTCCTCTACTCAACGATGGAATATTTTTTGTGGCGACATAAAATTGCAGAATTGTCCTACAAAGCTGCAGCATTTTCTGTATGCTGGCCCACCTAGCGTACCACCTCTATATATATTTGTTTGGTTGGGTTGTACTTATTATAGGTTTCTTTTGGTAATAATATTATAGGATTCTTTTCAGGATAGAATAATTCGTCCTTCCTCTGACTACGAGGAAGAGGAGCCAAGAGGAGAGCGACTTCACAGGTGACCTCTCAGCTGCCATCAACTTAATTCTCTTGGATCGATGGTGTCCTTTCAACTTTTGCTGCTTTGCTTCTCTTTCTCTGTGGATGGCCATGAGATTTTAAATGGAAGGGAGGGTTGGATTACTGACAGAGCCTCGCAGTTATTTTGTTTAACTAAATCACCAACCTATAGTGTGGTGACCATATTGCCTTTTAGTTGTTTATTCCTTCCTATGTCAACAGTCAAGAGAAGCATGGCTACTAATTTACGGTGGCATTCAGTGAACGGACAGCCAAGGGATAGGATGGTTTAGTAGCAAGTGCTCCGACTTTCATATATGCATTTTGGCATCGCCAATCTATAATTATAGAAGTGCTCTTGTTGTACCAATCTGGTTAAAATATTTGAAAGACGAAGACGAAGACGAAGACGAAGACGAAGACGAAGTAACAAATTCATACTCTCGCATGGGGCTCACTCAGGACAAGCTAGCTATCAAAGATCAGTGAGAAAAGATGAAAAATAGTCAAAAAGAAAATTTTGATGCGAGGGCACGAACTTAAGGATCAGCTAATGGTGCCTAGATTTTTGATCCTCAGGTCCACAATAGTCTTGTGAAACCTTGGTAGCTTGGGGTGGATTCCCCTCGTAGTCCTTGAAGGCCTTCTCCCCTTAATGGTACCAATCCAAACAGTTTCCATTTTCTCCGCATAGAGCCCCCAGCACTTTCTGCAATCACGCTCCCTTTCCCTGTCATCAAACATGAAAATATCTTTCCAATATCTTTTTAAAATAAAAAGTTAGCAAATACTAACTACAAGCAGTAGAATGATAGCCCTAGTGCTCATATGGGTTCTCTTGCCGAGGGCGTCATATTGTTGTGCTTGTTGGAGAGAATCTAAAATAAAATTCAAAATTTTATTTAATCTTATTTTTAATTTTATCTTTTAAATATCTTAATTTTTTTATTAATATGATTTTAATTTCTGATCTTTGGATTTCAAATTACCAATGATAATGTGTATTTGGTCTTGTTTTAATTTTTGATCATTGGATTTCTAATAGCTAGTCTTTTTTTCTTCAATACATAAAAAAACATCTCCTATATATCGCTGTAATAATCTACCTTCTCTAATTAAAGTTTTTCTTCATTATTTTTTTACCACAATCTGTAAGTATAAAATCCTCTTATTATTATACATTATCTTACAATCGAAATTTATGAGAACAACTATATATTTTTATGTCTATTCTATAACCATCCTCATTGAATAGAAATAGAATTGGATACTTCATAGATATGAAGCTAGGATATGGATTACTGATTCATTCAATCCTTCTATTTTGTGCTCAATAATAATATTATATTGATGGTCAACCTATCCAAAATCATCAACTATTAAATTTGCTATTTCAGAATATGAAGATACACTGTATTGTACAATAGCTTTTCTATGTCTTCTTATCAAGTTTAGTTGTGTTGAAAAATTTTAATTCCTTGAAATGATCTTTAGCAATTCTAAAAGCTGCGATAATTTAATTCTCTTGGTCAAATATATTTATTAATTCTTTACTATTTCATGATCGACGGCAGATGCCTCATTTTTGGAGCTCAATACTCTAATTCTATTATTAATTTTGTTATATATATATATATATATATATATATATATATA